>PYXC01002553.1:1425000-1452500 GCA_015244755.2 Tenualosa ilisha | reverse complement strand
ATTTGTGTGTGTAATGTGTGTGTGTGTGTGTGTGTGTAGGGCTCACCTGTGTTGCGTGTGGTCGGTGGCAGTTACTGTGATAAAGGCTGGGGAATCCTCCATGGCATCAAAGTACTCCGTATCCTCATCTTCATCACTGGCCTCCTCTTTCTGCGGCCTCTCACTCCCTATTCAAATCATCACCATCATCAACAACAACGTCATCAGCAGCAGCAGCAAAAGCAACACTATTATTACCATCATCATCGACATCATCACCATCATTGACATACATGTGAAATCAACTGATTATCATCACCAAAAAAACATCCCAAAATTAAGTTCATTTATCACATGAACATGACAAGAATGCACCTGTAAACTACTTTATGAGAATCGTAATGAGGTACTGCACAGTGAAGCTTCGCCAGGGTCACATACTGAATAAAAGGTTAAGCAGACTAATTGCCATTTCTCTAAGCAGATCAGCAATTTCATTGGTGCTCTCAAAAGCAAATTAAAACATTAGCAATCAGCCCCATTCTCACTGTCATGCTTCCACTAGTTTCCAGTTACTCTAGACTGTCCTACTGATGGAACAGTATTCTCACCCTGCTCAGTGGCGGAGACGTCAGGTGTGTTGGTGGCGAGTGTGGGGGCCTCTCTCCAGGCGCGCTCCAGGCTGTTGTGCTGCTTGGCTAGCTGCTCGATGGTCTCCTCCAGGTGGGTCCGCTGCTCTCGCTCATACTGCAGCACCCGCTGCCATCGCCGGCTGTGGCTCTCGGCTAGGTCCAGGAAGTCTCGGCAAGCCTGCGCACACACAAGAGAAGGTCACAGAGCGAGGCAAAATGAGACCTTAGAGAGGCGTCGGCGACTCTGAAATTGACACGGTTCAAAAACAAAAGAAAAAAGAAACCCAACCAGCCATTGCTGTGATGCATAGATTTTTAAACTGTAAATCCAGAATCAAGTAAATATTCAATGAAATATACTGTAAGATGAAGCCATTTAATTTAATTTTGGTAATTTCAAGTTGAAGAAATAATCTCCATGAGTTGGACTCAAGGTCTGTCATTTGCGTTACAAGGTGTTTAGCCATGACTATAGATTTAAAATGCAGTTGAAACAAACAGAAGAAACAATGTCATTCAAGTAGAATTTCTTAGCACTGGCCTCTACAGTATTTGCCTCCATGTCCTTACACTTTGACAGTGTAAATATGAGATCTCGTCGGATGTGGCGTGCATATCACAAAAAGCAATGCCTACAGATCACATCTCTAAAGATCTATTCCAAACCATCACCTAGCAAATCCATTATGAGATAGAACCCTTCCAGAACAATCATAACAAGCAACTGTGCAGGGCTGAGCTAACTTCCATCGTTATCTCGGTCGCTATTCCATTTCGCCCAAGGGCAGTATTACTGAGATCGGGACAGAGTTAGCAACAGCGTTTTGTGGAAACTCCCCCTAGATCTTTTTGGAGTTGCTCCATTAGGACTAGTCTCAGATCAGGATAGTCCACTGTGTGGTGATATTGCCTCTCCTGGCTCCTGGCACATGTCAGTGGCCTTCTAGGAAGCCTCTAGTTGGGATTCAGCCATCTGGAACAAAACCGCTACATCTACCTCTGCCTTCTGCAGACACTCAGGGCAGTCAGACAGGGAGTCCCCCCAGAGCTACAGTCCCTCTACATCTGTGTATTAACTTATTTTTCTATTTCACAATAAAAGAGCAAGTTTTATTGTGTGTGTATGTGTGTGTGTAACCTTGACAGAGCTAACTCAGTCCTATCTGCGTGCTCACACACACACACACACCACACACACGCACACACACACATACACAGAGTGAAGTTCCAATATTATGAGAACTACACAGTGATTGGGTCTATAAACTTGTTAATGTGTTAATGTTGTTGAAAAAGTGTTTTAAAGTGAATAGAAATTTTATCATGTGCATTGACGGGTAATGACAATCCAATCAGGTCTAACCACAATTGTCCCACGGTCTTAAAGTAACAGGCTACCCAAACCCACATTCAATATTCAGTGAACAGCACATGATTGAACCATCCAAAATGAATGCATCATCCTTGGCAACACAGCCATCCCTGGTTTCGTGGAAATAGGTCAATGTCCACAGTCCCCCTCAACTCCCAATCACACACACACACAAACACATCTCCACCTGTATCAGTTCCCACCTCATCATTAATCCCCTGTCATCTGTGGACAATCTGTCTCCAGTCTAGCCCTGTTTGTCCCAGCGGCCCAGACTTCACATCACAGACAGCTTCCTGGGCCCACAGGGGGTTTCAGAGCGGCCAGCTCAGAGATGCTGGCTGCAACTGCCCAACCAGCCATCCGTGTGATGCATGGATTTTAAGATCCAGTCATTTCAGTGATGAAATGTGGTGGCTCATGTGGCAGGATAGACGGCGGCGGAGCAGACAGAGGGAGGCCAAAAACTTTGTTCCTCAAAAGGAATATTTATTCTTTTTTTTCTTTTCAAATTTTTTCCCTAAAAACGTGCAAATATTTACAGTGATAAATAAACCAAACTCAAATGCAAAAATTCAAACCAAAAACTGAGTAAACAAGAAAATAAATAGGCTTAAGTTTGCCAGGCTAAATCAAAAAAAGACCCTGCACAACACTTTCAACAGCCAAGAGACACATACCTTCCACTTCAACACTCTTCCCCAACTGAGGCTCTGGGGCCTAATACAGAGCACAGCTAGCTGTAGCCCCTCCCACAGGGTAGCCCAAATGCAAACTCAAATTAATTAACTAAATAACAACATGATTATCATCAAATAATAACTGAAAGAAACAAAAACAAAATATACAATAACTCAAAATTATTTCCATTAACCAAAAAGCCTTACGTGCATAATAAAATACATATTTCCCCTTCACCATTAAAACACCCCTGTCACAATAGCGCAGTCCACAAAACACCCGGGAACTCAACCATATCTACTCATTGGAACATTCCCTCGGTTTCCCCACGACAACTAGGAAGTTCGGATAGTTCGGTGAGTAACAGAAACGGTAGTGTTTTGTAAATGCTAAATACTAAATAAAGTTCGTTATTTTAAACAGCCAGTGTGTATAATTGTGATTCTTTACAACCAGACATGCTTAAAACAGATGAGAAATGATGATGATTACGAATATAAAGTGTAAATGGTAAACGTGTGTTAAAGACCAAACAATCGCTACTAGAAATGCTGGTAGGCCTTTCCCTGCACCCTTGTAACAATGTTAAGCTTAATGAAATGTTATTGCAAATGGTGGGTTACGACATGTTTTGAAACCAGATATACAAACAGTGCAAACGGTAATGGAAATGAAGTTCAAACTCACAGCAACCGGTCAGCTTAGCTGTTTAAACATTGCCGGCAAATGGCTGCCAATGCACTGTGCGCTTGCGTGAATGAGTGAGTGAGAGTCTGCGTGAGCGTCATGGCTCAGTCCGTGACAGCTCAAAAAAAAAAATGTAGCATTTGATAAGTGGAAGATGTGACACCCATCAGTTATTCTTATTCTATCAGATCAGAGATTTTTAATGTGAGTTTTGTTGTTTGATTTTTGGCTGCAACAGTAGTCCCTTTGCTCGATATTTTATTTCACTACAGTACTGCATACGTTAGGAGGGCAGCTCTGGGAGGGCATCCGATTATGCTAAAACAAACTGTAGTGACCAATCAGCAAACAGAAATTAAAAGCAGAACCGATAGTTTCAAAGTTCAAACAGAGTGCCCACTCACTTGGAAGTAAATGCATACCTGTCACAGATCCCTCCCAAGATATTTTTGGGGCTTTTGCCTTCATTATCATAGGACACAAGAGGAAGACAGGAAAATAGTGGCCGAGAGAGAAGGCGTTGGATCGGGAAAGGACCCCAGACCTTTTAGCCGACTGAGTCACGGCACACAAAAAGACTTGTGATCTATCAGGCTATTTTGTCCCCACTTTTTTACTTTAGGCTATAGGCTTTACTTTAGGTCTTTTTTACTTTAGACTTTAGACTTTGTCTTTTTTAGGATGCCGTGATGTTGCATGCAGCAACACATAACGACGTCTTCAGTCAGCCTACATCCCCCTCCAGGAAATCCACACATCCCACCAGTCGTGCACACATCAGCGGCATTGGATCCTATTTCCCTTTTTGTGGTGACACACCAGCACACACTAATGACACAGAAACAGAACCAAATGAGGCCCCCTGCTTTTCATGAACAGAGACTATTAGAGTTTTTTCACTAGACCATTCTTGCTCGACTCGACTTGACTTGACTCAATTCTACTTACTTTTTTTGGTTTTCCATTATAGACTGTACCTGGACCCTTGTGCTATTCTTACTACCTTTTCTAGTGAGGTTCCAACTGTGCTGAGTCGATACTAAGATGTGACGTGAACAGACTGTCAGTCACAGATTGGTCAGAGAGAGGGTCGTTGCAAGCAACAAGTGTGACACAGCCACACTGTTGTGTTCTAAGACTGATTCCAAAATGGCACGACACTTTACTACTGACAGCATATAACTTGTACAGAGCTCAACGGCTCTATATTTTTCTACTAAATACTGAGATAACAAAACACAGACCTTTGTTTTAGCAAACGATTTAAACAGGAATTTTGAATTTAGTCAAACAAGCACACAAAGCAAAACACAAACAAACAATTGAAAAGTCTTGTAATGACAACTTCCAGGCCGCATACATGCAGTATTCATTACAGCAGTGTGCCATACGGGAAGCAGCCAAAGCCTTGGAGCTTTATGGGCAGAGGAAACACTTGGGAGCTGAGTCAAGGCTTTTCGCTTCGATTCAGCTTGTCTAAACCCCAAACACTGAGGAGAAACTAGGACAATGTTGGGCAACTGTGGTTACAGGCTACTGTGTGTCATGCTGATTTAGGCTAGCTTTGACTGACTAAATTACAATCAACTTTATAAGCAGTACTTAACAATGAAATGCAGCTGTTTTGCCAGAATGGATGGGTAAATAATAGTCAATTCACATATTAAAGGAGAAATCTAGCACTGTTTGAGGTCACCAAGTGCTGTTGGTAGGAAAACGAATGAGAACATTTGACATAACATAAACCGCATAGAAAATCAAACAGCTAAAATTAACCGAACGGGGCACAAAAACTCACTTTCAGTTTCTTTTTTCTTTGCCCCATTTAGTTAACATTAGCGACCAGTTTGCTATACTGTCTATGCTGTATCAAACTGGTTCTTTTTCCGACAGACAGCACTCGGTGACCTCAAACAATGGGGCCATTGATTGATTCACACAAGATTTCTCCTTTAAGTTCTGCTGGGACAGTAAAATACTTGTTTGCTGCAATCACAAACAGTCAATGACCATTTTGCCAGTCATGTAAATAGAAATATAAGTTTTTATAACAGGAAGAGCATGTTCAATTCCCTGTGTACTATTCTGCCAACACTGGTTAATACAAACACACAAATGTGGTGGAATATTGAGTAAACACACTACACAACTACATAACACTGCTGCGTCAATGCAAATCAATCAGTCCTATTCACCCTCTGCTTCACTCAATGTCTTTTAGTGCCTTTAGGGAGCAGAAAGATGTAGAGGACATAGCCTTGCATTTGACAAAAGACGATGCCGTCAATCTGCGTGTCCTTTTCTTGTTTATGCTGAGATGTGTGGTAACGTCTACTTTGACAACAGGGCACAGAGGGTTATTGACTTCTGACGCCATCCTTGAGCCTCATGCGGCTGTCAGCCACACTGCCACAGGTGACGGAGTGAGAGCTTACATTGATTCCTAACACCTCATCACCATTCACTAGTCTACAGTATATCTCTGTCTAAGACTCTTGCTCTTGTAAGAAGTGACTTAGCTTAAGATGTATTTAATCATGTTTTTTTTTTAGGTTGTCAAGCTCTTAACTCTTAGTTGACTCAGCCTAGATTAACTCACTCTACAGTCTATTGTATATCTCTGTCTAAGACTCTTGCTCTTGTAAGAAGTGACTTGTTATGTTTAGGAAATGTTTAGCTTAAGATGTACTTAACCATGTTTTTTTTTTAGGTTGTCAAGCTCTTAACTCTTAGTTGACTCAGCCTAGATTAACTCACTCTGTTGATCTGTTTTTTTATTCGAAAGCTCACAAAATACTGTGGGTTTACCTAAGGTGTCTGTGTACAATATACTGTAGGTGTAAGCAGTGAGTTATTCACAATCAAAAAATCACAACCAAATTATCACTACAGTAGCAACCACATGTTAGCAGAACAGACAGGCGTGATCAGAACCAAAGACAGAGGGCAGCAGTTTTCCCATTTCCAATCTTCTACTTAGACAGACAGCATTGCACCTTGCGACCTTGACATAATCAATAGCAATTTCACGCCACCCAACCTTGTGTCAACTTGCATCAGTGAAGCCCTCATATATCTTCCTGTTCCATTTGTAAGCACCATACCTGACCCCAGTACAGAACAAGACATTTTCCGTCTTTCAATCAATAATTGGTTAAATGATCTTTATATGAGAATCCATACCAGCAAGTCCTAAAATTACTCTTCTGAGGATGAACTGTGAAACGCGCATTTACGTCTATATAAAACGTGCATGTATCCAATTGTACCTAGATGAGCATAATGATCCTTACCTTCAGCCGTGCGTATGTGTGTGTGTATGTGAGTGTGTGTGTGTGCATCGCCTGCAGTCTATGCAGTCCACTAACATTTAAGAAGCATATGACAACTCCCTCCCCCCACCCTGCCAACACACACACACACACACACACACACACGTACTTCCCCTTCTCTATTGCATACGGAGGTGAAACTAAAGTCCTGCTCAGTTCCATTAGGCCCCATCTCTCTTGAAGACCAGCTTCCCTCTTTTGTATTTGTGCTGAGTGGGCCGTCCAGCTCGTGACCTGCAGAGGGCTTTGAAGGAGTAGCACACTGCAGATGCTCATCAGGAGGTTGTGTGTCTGAACTCCAGTAGCCTCTGGGTTGAAGTGAGAGATGGGAAGGGGAAGGAGGTCAAAGCTGTGTGTCTATGTAATGCCTGTCAAAGCTGTCTGTATATGTCATACTGACTGTTCAGAAGGCATCGGGGTTTTACTTTTAACTGGGGTCATGTTCTGCCTGCATGAAATTTCTGATGGAATGGGTAATGTGTGTGTGTGTGTGTGTGTGTGTGTGTGTTTGGAATAGCTGCGGTGGAAGTAATGGATGCATTTTGCATAATCTTGTTGGCGCACAGATGGATGCTCACACACAGATGCCGACATGCACATTCATGTGCCACACACACACACACACACACACACACACTGACATTAAATCATGCCATAATGGTATATACAGATGCTGACACACAGATGCTCGCAGGAGCGTACACTGTGTTTGTAATGGAGCCTATGTTCAAACTAACTCAAATATCACTGTCATTATGTCATTTCTGTGCTCACAGACCTCTTGTAACTCCCCTGTCATCACGATGTGTCAGAATAAATGTCTAATTGTTGAAATTCTACTGACACACTCTCATGTGACTTGAATGACTTCATCGCCAAACAGCAACAGTGGCATAACACAGCGGTTAGGACTCTGTGTCTGTCTGGCTTAAATACTTCACCCGCCCCCCCCCCCCCCCCCCCCCGTTATGCTCTTCAATCTTTTCTCATGACCCAAACTCTCTCCCTTCCCCTTCTCACCTCTTCCGCCAGTGACATTTGCCATTTACTCACACATGCAGAGTTCAATGACACAAAATGAAAAAAAGCTGAGCAGACTTTTTTTTTTTAGACACTTTATCAAAGTTTCATGGAATTGAGTCTGTCAGTGCTAGTGCCATGTTGGGTTAGTTCAGAAGCTATGTGTGTGTGTGTGTGTGTGTTGTAATGTATTAATGCTACTGCGTAATGGGAAGTCTCCCACTTTAGAACTCCCCACTTCTGAATCGAAAGTGTTCACTTGACAACAACAAACTGGAGACGTTGCTAAGCTACACAACAGTAAGCTGGTACGTACAATTCGACATCACAATCACGGACGCCCGCGTCAGTGGTCACAATTAGAGCAGGAGGCATATGTTGCGTACTTTGTGTTCAGAAAAATATATTTATCTATTTATCTCCAGATTGGATATATTCAAAAAAAGTGAATGTAGAAGATCCATATTAAAATCTGACTGCATAATTGTGACTGCATCATCAGGTGTCCGCAAAAATGTGAGAGAGGAGCAGAAGCCGCCACAAGATGCACATTGTGGGTTTATATGCACACACTGGCGCCATCACCACCAACTGACCCTCCCCCGCCCCGCAGGTTTGCATCCTACTGCTTCACATGGCTGGCACAGGGACTGCAGGCAGACTGCAGGGGGTGCAGAGGGGCGTAACAAGCACTCAGTCCAAAGCCACAAGAGTAAAGCAGGAACTAATAGAGAGAATGTAGATCTGACCAAATATGGTCAATTGTAGCCAGATCTAAGACATTTTTGCAAACTTACTATGCGTGTTTTAGCTTATGGGGTTCCAGGGGAGGCTCAAAAAGCACTTACTGACCCTGGTTTCACTTCCATGTGGCTTCAAGTCCATGTGGTAGTTGTCTTCAATAGCAAAAACTGTGTATAAGTGTGTGTAATATGTATGTATGTATGTATGTATGTATGTGTGGTATGAATAGTTTGTATGTAGGTACAGTATGTATGTATGTATGTATGTATGTATGTATGTACCAGTATGTGTGCATATAAATGTATGTGTACGTATTAATTAATTAATTCATTAATTTATTCATTCATTCAAACCATCTCCACACAATCAGGACTTAGGGGCCATAACCTACAAACAACACCCTAAAATGTATTCACATAGAACATACCCCAATACCTCTCTCTAACTCTGACTCATACATAAATGGATGAACTTACAGACACACACAGACAGAGAGAGAGAGAGAAAGAAAGAGAGAGAGAAAGAGAGAGAGAGTTAGTTGGGACAAGCTGGGTCTGGAGTGGCAATCATACTTCTAATTACCACAAGCAAGCAGTGTTCGTCTGACACGCGTACACATGCTCACACAAACCCTCGGATCCCTCTGATCTCTCGCTCTCTCTTCTCTTTCTCTTCCTCTCTCACACACACACACACACACACACAGTGTGCCTCAGGTTCCTATCCACACATCCCCAGGTCTGTGCTGGTGGGTCTTGTAATTGTGTGTGTAGAGGTGTGTTAGGGGTTCATGGGGAGGTGAGTTTCTGTGGAACAGCTGGAGGGGGTAATCAGATGTACTGAGGATGGTGTGTGTGTGTGTATGTGTGTGTGTGTGTGTGTGTGTTAGTGTGTGTACATGTATGTATGTGAGGTGTGTGCTGGGGTTGTATCTCTACATTATGTGACACAGATATTACAAGACGAGCAGAAGGAGATTTTCAACACCATCTCACTCTCTGTCTCCCATTCACTTTCTCTCCCTACCTTTCCCTGTTATCCTTTCATGGCTGGTGTTATTCTCCTGTGACTTCTCTCTTTTTCTCATTACTTCTCTCTCTCATTTTCTCATTCTCTCTCTTTTTCTCATTCTCTCTTACCCAGACACACACACACACACACACACACACACACGCAGCCTCCACAGAAGTGCTGCATCTCTCATTAGTGTATTGTATCTGTCTACTCTGTCCGAGTGTAATGGTGTTTTAATGACCTACGAGCTGCAGCCTCTCGTCCGTTTGATTTGGTTGCCTTCCGTGTGGGTTTCCTCTTGTCCCAGCGATGAATCATCACCAGCAGATGATGAGACCTATCGCCCGCTATCCCGTCGTCCGCTCCCACCGCCGGCCCCGAATCTGTACCCCACTGAGGGTAATTACAGTTTCTTACCCGGATAGTTTCTTAAGAAAACAGTGCTTTCCCCTTGCCCTGCCTCGCACAGGGAGGACAAGACAGCGGCAGCGGCGGTGGTGGAGGCAGGGGTGGGGGCAGGGCGGTGCTGGTGGGGTGCGGCGGGTGCGGGGCAATGATTGGTGTGCCCTATCCCCAGCACATCAATGCAATTGCCTTCAACCAAACCTCACACTTCCTAAGCCTACATGTTAGAGTTCTGGTTGTCGATAGCAACGGAGGTTCCTCCTTAATGAGAACAAATTCCAGAGAAACAAAGAGAGAGAGAGAGAGAGAGAGAGAGAAAGAGAGAGAGAGAGGGCGAGAGAAGCCTGTGCCTCTAAGGGTAAACACAACAATCAAAGACAAAGCAAATGGTGCAACAACAGGATTTCAGTGAATGTACTCCTTAAAGAAACGTGTTGGGGGGCTTCCTCTTCCACTCCAATCCCATTACAAAGAACAGAAAGACTTTTAAAAAGAAAGCGTTTTAAAATAAATTATTTCACAATTCACAGATCTGTTTCCGTTCAGACAATAAGTCCACAGTGCATGTCAAACAAAGTGTCATGTTAAGAGTCCATGCACACCACTTCAATAGGCAACAGGATTTCCTACAGTTTCAGCCAGACGCTTCATCATCAGGACAGTAATGGTCTGCTTCCACTCGAGTCTGCTTCCATTGCAATCTTAGAGCCACTTGTTTGTCAACATGTTTGAAGACTGCCACAGTCTGTCGGGGCAGCTATTGGCAAACAATAGTCAATCAAATATTCATGCGGTTGTCCACTCTCTCAAAGCTTGTAAGCTCCTGAAAACACCCAACACTCATCTCCAGGCTCAAACCGCAGGATGTGGACATGCAGAAATGCACAAACACACACACACACACACACACACACACACACACACACACACACACACACATAGACAGACTCCCTGGGAAACAAAACTGGGACTTGGGGTTCTACTGGGGTTCTATTCCAGTCTTTGCCTGAACAAAGATTCTTACACTAACCTAAGCTCTAACTTAACCAAGCATGGAACGTCTCAACCAACCGCCCACAGCCAAACCAACAGCCAACCAAACAAATGGCAAACTGGCAATAAGGTAATATGTTCAACTTTTCATGACCAGTGAGCAGTATGATGTGTACTTACACTGATCATACACGTAGGCACATTCCTCATCATGGATGACACAGAACATAAACAACTACAATATTATTATATATTAATATATTAATATATTATATTTAAAAAAAATATACTATGTTATTTTTTATGCTACCTCTCCAGCTGAACACGGCAAATTCATCATCACTCACATCATAAATAACTGGTATTTCATTTGAGATGATGGAAGCGACCAAAAGTCCATTTTCCATGGAACTGATTGTTGTTGTGTTTTTACATTGATCATATCATTGGAGGTAATGTGTTGTGTGTTTACACTGATCATATTATTGGAGGTAATGTGTTGTGTGTTTACATTGATCATAGTTTATGAGGCAATGACTTGTGTGTTTATGTTGATCATGGCATTGAAGGTAATGTGTTGTATTTACATTGATCATAGTGTTGGAGGTAATGTGTTGTATTTACATTGATCATAGTATTGGAGGTAATGTGCTGTTTACTTACATTGATCATAACCTTGAAGGTAATGTGCTGGATACTTACACTGATCATAACCTTGAAGGTAATGTGCTGGGTACTTACATTGATCATAACCTTGAAGGTAATGTGCTGGGTGCTTAGATTGATCATAACCTTGAAGGTAATGTGCTAGGTACTTACATTGATCATAGCATTGGAGGTGATGCGGAAGAGAGTGGCGCGCTCGTTGACAGCCTTGATCTTCTCGCCGCCCTCTACGGGGACACGCAGGGCCTCGAGCTCACTCAGTGAGCGCTGTAGCGCTGCGCCGTGCTTGGCGATCAGGTCGTTGCACGTGCTCAGATCATCTAGCTTGCTGGCCAGCGTCTTCAGGGTGCCCTGGATCTCACTGCGGTCCGACTGTGACGCCGGCTCCTCGTCGCCTGAGTCATCTGGAGAGAAAAAACGAAAGGTCAGAGGTCCTGAAGCAAATTTACAGTCTGCTGGTTTGTGCGTGTGTGTGTGTGAGTATGTGTGTGTGTGTGTGTGTGTGTGTGTGCATTGTACTATTATTACAAAATAATGGGTGTATTGAGAGATGAGCTAAGAGATTTCTGCTCTGTAATGCGCACAGGGTCCACCAGATATTGATACTTGCCAGGCAAAACAAACACCTGACAACTATCATTTTACAAACACCAACACAGTAATCCAGCAAGCTGTACTGGGGTTACCTTCACAGGAATGTTTTCCATGCTTTGAACAAAAAATGTCATTAGACTACCATATATCAGAGGCCAAGATCAACCTCATCAGCATAGCAGAGCACTACACAGCACTACCACTAGGGGGCGTGAAAACAGGCATATCTGGTGGTATGTGGGCCTAGATAGATAGACAGACAGACAGACAGACAGACAGATAGACAGACAGATAGATAGATAGATAGATAGATAGATAGATAGATAGATAGATAGATAGATAGATAGATAGATAGAGATACTTTATTTATCCAGAAGGAAATTAAGGTGTCCAGTAGCTTATACACAACATCCACACACATAGGCACACAGACACATGACATGCGCACACACACACACACACACACACACACACACACACACACACATACAAACTACAAAAGCACAAAGGAAGATATCAATTGTGTGCCATCACAGTGAAGTAATGTTGCAACAGGTGAAAGGTGCAGTGGGGAAATAATGGCCATAATAATGCCCAATGGACATTCTGTAGTACATGTGCAGGCCTGTCAGAGAGTATACAGAATAAATGCATCCAGTAGTGTATAAACAGTCCTGCACTGTCCCGTATATGCCCAGATACTGGTACAAATACAGACATTTACTATGTGTGCATTAAAATAATAAGACCAGACTCTCGTTCTACACCTTTGTTACGTACAGTAGGTACTTAATAAAGTTGAATCTAATCTAATCTAATCTAATCTAATCTAATCAAGTGGAAGCGCTAGGAGGGCATGGCCAGGCTATGTGTGCATACTCCACATCTGGTTCATGCAGTGGGTCTTCGCAGGGAACCTCCATATATATCCAGCCTCAGCACTGCGGATGGAGATGCCCTGTGATGTAGAGGAGGGGTTCCCCTTAATGGACTGCCTCTCCAGCCAATGGTCATCCAGTAAAATGTCTGGTTCTGTGCTAATTACAGACTTAATTTCATGTAGAGGATACCATGGGGAGTGACTGTGTGTGTGTGTGTGTGTGTGTGTGTGTGTGCGCGCACAGATGGTTGATAGTTGATGATAGATACAACTGAAAGATCTATCAAGTGAGTTGTGTGTGTGTGTTTGTGTGTGTGTGTGTGTGTGTGTGTGTGCGCACAGAAGCAGGGTTTGATAGTTGATGATAGATACAACTGAAAGATCTGTCAAGAAGATTCCATAGAGGCAACTATAAGGACATTTAGCAAACTGACTCAGTGCAACTATCCTGAAGAACCTTAAAAAATGTTTCTATTGCCGCTAATATGACATCATTATCAATTCAAGGGAGAATTAAAATGATGTATTAAAATCTGAACTGCCTTTTTTCGTTCTCGATAATGATGCAATTTTAACTCACTGACAAACACACACACACACACACACACACACACACGCACGCTGAAGAGAAACACTGAATGGAGTCTTTCCGGGAACAAATGAGGCTGTTATTTAGGCTGAGTCAAGGTTTTTTTTTATTTCACTGGGCTTTCTCTTTCTCTCTCTCTCTCTCTCCCTCTCTCTCTGATTTGCAGAAGTCGCATTATTGAGCAATCTGGCAGCTAAGAGAGGGGTTACCTTGGGTCAAATACATCATTTTACTTGAGGTGTGTGTGTGTGTGTGTGTGTGTGTGTGTTTGTGTGTGGGTAGGTGGGTGAGGGGTGGGGGTCAGGGAACATTTGCCAGCAAAACTCATGCAATTGCTGTTGTGCACCTTAGGCAATGTGGTGGGGATGGTGGTGGTAGCGGTGGTGGTGGTGAGTCCACCCGGTGTTTACAAGCGAAAGACCTGGCCCACTGACCACAGTCATTTTGCTGAACACGAGTGGAAAGAGAAGCCCATAGCTGGAGGCGCTGGTGCTAGCTGAGAGAGAACAAGACTCTCTATTGGCTCTCACGAGGCAATAAAAACCCAAGGAGGAGGCACAGGCTCTTGCAGAGAAGGGCATCATGCGGTCAAAGGGCTCCATTTTCCACAGACGGAGCTCAAATGAATATGATTGATCTCATGCTTTTTTTTTGCTCACAGTCAGCAGCAGAGAGACAAGGAGAGATCTTTCCTGAATTCCTGCAAGCAGGCGATGAGGAGAGGCCTCCATAGCTGACTGGAGAAAAGGAGGAATGCCTCCTTCTTGTTGCTCAATTTGTGTACACAGGTCACAGACAAAGACATTGCTGAACAATTTACATTGTCTAGATTCACTGTAAATATATGCACACACACACACACACACACACACAGACACTCACAGTTACTGACACACACAAACACACACACACACACACTCACAGTTACTCACACACACACATACACACACGCATGCACACACACACACACACACAAACACACACACACACATACACACACACACACACATACACACACACACAGACACACACACACACACACACACACACACACACACACACACGATGTATTTTATTGTTGTTATTGTTGTTACTGTTGTTAAATGCACTTTGCAATGCTT
The DNA here is from genome assembly GCA_015244755.2 of Tenualosa ilisha. Classification (NCBI taxonomy): domain Eukaryota; kingdom Metazoa; phylum Chordata; class Actinopteri; order Clupeiformes; family Clupeidae; genus Tenualosa; species Tenualosa ilisha. The sequence continues at coordinate 1,437,791 of PYXC01002553.1, read as the reverse complement.
TGGCAATACTGTGTAACATTACAGTCATGCTAATAAAGCTTCTTTAATTCGAATTCGGAAATTGAGAGAGAGAGAGAGAGAGAGGAGAGAGAGAGAGAGTGAGAGAGAGAGAGAGAGGAGAGAGAGAGAGTGGTTGCCATCAGCATGCTCTGTGCTGGTGGAAGGCTAAATGCCTAAACGTAACGGAGCGCAGAGATCTGCCTTGTAGACCTGCAGGGTGGTCTCAAAGTATCGGCGTATGGTTAGTTTTGTTGTGTATGTGTGTGTGTGTGTGTGTGTGTGTGTGTGTGTGTGTTTAATTGCTTTATCTATTTACCAGTATGCATCTATGGATATTATAAGTATGTGTATGCTTTTCTGTGTGTGTGTGTGTGTGTGTGTGTGTGTGTGTGTGTGTGTGTGTGTGCAGGCGCGTGTCAAGCCATAGGGTTGCATTAGTACATGTAACTCTCCACCTGGCTAAGGACAGAGGCTAGATGAACATGCATTAGGCACTGGTGTGCACCCTGGTCTTCTACAGCCGCTGGGCTTTTAAAGGGCTCCAGTGCATTCCAACACCACACACCCCTAAGACCCGACATAGATACACCGGCTGTGACTGTCTACTCTTTTGTTTGTTTGTTTTTATTGTTGTTTTGGCTTAATTTACAAAATCTATGGACTTAAAGTTCTGTGTCTGAAGTCTGGCATAGTGTCAGATAACTTTAAATGAATGAAGATTCTAGAAGAAGAACACAGCATCTCTCCTCTATACCACCCACACAGCAAGGTCTGCAGTGATCTTATAATTTCAGCACTTCATCACTGGGCGGATGTGTGTGTGTGTGTGTGTGTGTGTGTGTTTGTGTGTGTGTAGAGGCTGTGCGTGCGTGTGTGTGTGGGGGTCTGTGTGTGTGTGTTTGTGTCTGTTTGTGTGTGTTTGTGTGTGTGTGTTAAAGCTTTGTGTGTGTCCAGTACGGCTCTGACAGCTTTAATCTGAGCTGTCAGTGGCGGTGACTACACAGAGCTGTGGAGAGAAGGGGGTGAGGAAAGAGAGAGAGAGAGAGAGAGAGAGAGATCTGTGTGTGATGAAGGTGAGGAGAGAGGGAGATCTGTGTGTGATGGGGGTGGATGAAACAAAGGAAGGTGACAGAGGGAAAGAAAGAGGAGAGAGAGAACATCTGTGAGAGCAGTAGAGAGACAGAGAGAGAGAGAACTTGTGAAAGAAATAGAGAGATAGACAAGTGTTCAAGAGAGAGAAAGAGACAGCCAGAGAGAGAGTGACAGAGAACTCATTTAGAACTGTAGAATCCACTTAATCAGGTCCTCCTTCATCTGCCCACTCCATCAACAACAATATCTTCTCTCTCTCTCTTTCTATCTCCCTCTCGCTCTCTCTCTCTCTTTCTCTCTCTCTCTCCTATATCCATCCTTCAGAGAGCAGACATGAGGAAGGTGTTTGTGACGGCTGAAGAGGGAAGGGTGGGCGATGCCTATAGTGAAGTTTGAAAGGGACAATCCTCAACTACATCTCTCCAGCTTATTTCACCTTTCTACAAACTCCTTTCAGGGCTAATGTAAAAGCATTAACACTGTGAAAGCCTCCCCACTGGAGTCGGCTGTGTGGAAGAATGGAAAAGCCTTTTGGATGATGATGTCGGTGGAGACCTTGCCGATGCAATCATCACTGACACGTCGAGGACACACATTGACGAGAGCCCCTAAAGAGTTTTGAGGCTTCAACTGGGCATTCATAAAATCCATTTGATTTATTTATTTAAATTATTATTATTCTGTTTGGATTGCTATCCCTCTCTTTATTTAATTTAGATGGAGTGGAGTGGCTGGCTTTAAGTGCACAAGCTAAATGAAAACAAATATTTTAAAAATATTTTAAAAGTGAATCGAGTGAGTGGTGTGAATCATTCAAAACGAAAGGACTAAAAGCCCTTCTGTTCTCGTGGCCTTCAAAGTCAATTAGGGTTGACTCAGAGCTCTTCTCAAGAGGCTGGCATTGTCTGTGTCGTGTTCCTGCTGGATGCTTGCAGGAGAGTAGATGATGCTTAGATCCAAGCATCTCAGCACATACTGGTGACATGTACTACATATATGGTTTGACCACTGCATGCAGTTCAGCGAAAGATAAAATGTTAGTCTGCACAACTTCCATTTGAAACTTCAGGATAAACAAATACGCACAAAACAATTGGCAGTTTTCCACTGAATGGTTTCAGCTCAACTCTACTTAACTCTACTCGGTTTGGTTTTGGATGTTTCTTTTTCCACTGCATAAAAGTACAGTTTAATTAAACTGGTTGCTATAGCTCAACTATCTGTGGTATCAGTTCAGCTCGCTTGGAACCTCGACAAAGGTGGTACCAAGAATGGTACAAGGTATCTGGTACCAGGTACCACATTTTAGTAATGGAAAAGCAAAAAAGCAAGTAGAGTTGAGCCAAACCGAGCGGATCCCGGTCAGTGGAAAAGGCCCAAATGCAAGTAGTTTTTCTGTTTTGGTGCACATTGCGTAAGCCTAACTATGTCTAACTATACTGCTATGCTATGCTATGCTATGCTATGCTACTGATGTTGATGGGGTGTGCTATGATAGATGCATATCCAGCTGGACTCAGCACCAAAAATCTATGTACAGGTTCACTGTAGTGCAAACAACAGCTATAATCAAAAGGAAAAAATGAAATGCTCATGCACTTTGAATGGCATGTTTTAAAATTTGCAACAACTCTCACTTATCCAGGAAATGTCCCAAAAGATTCATGCCTATGGGCCACATGTTCAACAGCCATTTTTCTAAGGAGTCACAGGGTAAGATGTAATAACACAGATGTTATTAATAACATCCAATGAAGATCTGATTCTGCTACACTGCATCATAATCTTATTGGTTTTATAGCTACTATTACATATATGCATTCAATGTGTGGACCCATGTCATGTCAGCAGCCAAAGTACAGATGTTACTAATGACATCCACTAAGGTTATGATTCCAAACAGTAATGTTAGTAACACCTGTGCTTGCCACATTATTTCCTGGAAAAATGGCTGCTGTGACATGGGTGTAATAACCTTGGCAATTAAAGTCATTAAGGGTTTAGGGCGTAGGATTAGTGGGGACACTGGGAGCCGTTGTGATTCTCACTGTATATTTTTTTTTTATGTGCTGTGGAAATCAGAGGGCGCTGAGAGGAAGGAACAAGCATTTGAATGCCAAGTCGTTTCCAGCGGGTTATGGGAGAGCCGGAGAGGTCTAAAATAGCAGTGCTCCAGAGACCGGTACCTGAGCTGTCCAGGAGGGTTGGCCTGCGGCTGTGTGATCCTGACTTAATGGAGCACAGTCCATAGACAGGAGGTGTGTGTGTGTGTGGGGGGGGGGGGGTGCTAGCTATTCTTGGGCCTGTACACTGGGTGGTGAAATTACAGTCTGGTCATGTCTGGAGACCAATAAAGAGGGGTGTGTGTATGTGTGTGTTTGTGTGTGTGTGTTTTTGTGCGCGCGTATGTATATGTCTTGTGTTAGTGTGTGTGTGTGTGTGAGTGTGTGTGTGTGTGTGTGTATTTGTAAATGTGTGGTGAAATTATAGTCTCTCTGTGTATGCTTGCATGTGTGAATGTCTGATGAAATCATGAACTGTCAACCAGTGCTGTTTGTGTATGTGTGTGTGTGTGTGTGTGTTGTGTGTGAGTGAAGGGGGGTGTCATTGGTCATGTCCACCGTCAAGCTCAGATATGGAGACAGACAGAGAGGGAGAGAGAAACAGAGAGAGAGAGAGAGAGAAACAGAGAGGCAGAGAAAAGACAGACAAAAAGAAAAGGGAGAGAGTCAGAGAGATAAACAGAGAGAAAGACAAAGAAAAAACATGGAGAGAGAAAAAGAAAGAGACAGAGAGCAGCAGAAGATAAGAGATTTGAGATTTCACACAATCTCCAGGTTCAGAGACATGGATGAAAAAAAAAGCATTTCATCATCTCTTCTTCCCTCTCTGGCAGTGGGGGGAGACAGCTCTTCAAAATAAACCCATCATTCTCTCACACCAAACACTTTGGGGAGGAACTAAAGCATATGGCTCCGTCTGCTCCTTGGAGAAGACATTGCATATGTCTCGCTCATCCTACTCGTCCGCCATCTCCCTGCCTATTAATAAATAAATGAAATTCTGCATCTCCGACTCTGAACACCCACAGAGAACAGAGAAGAGAATGGCACTGTTTGCACGGCAAGCTAATAAAGTTGCCCCCCCCACACACACACCACACACACACACACACACACCACCCCACCCCACCCCACAGTCTGACCACAGCAAGTATTAACCCTAAAAAGACAGACAGAAAAACGCCACCACACATGTACACTGGATTAGGAAACATCACTGCAGCCATGAGAATAGTTCATCACAGCAGCAAAGCACTTCTCTGCTTGCCTTTGCTGTTGCTTTGGGTGTCAGGGGAGGGTGTCAGGGAGACAATCCGACAGCAGTCTACCTCCTGCCAAGCTGCACTGGGCAGCAGAGCAACAACAACAACACCACCTTCAGCATCAGGTCTCTTACACTGGGATTCACTGTGTTATCAAAGCAGTCCACCATTTCTCCTCTGCTGTTCTAGACCCCAGTCCCACTCTGTCACACACACACACATGCACACACACACACATACACAGACACACACACACATAAGCACACACACTCCACACACACACTGATCCAATAGCCTATCTGGTTCCACCCAAAGCTAAGCATGCTGGATGGATGCACTCCCTCTGCAAGGGCGGCAATAGAGAAAGAGAGAGAGAGAGAGAGAGAGAGAGAGAGAACACAGAGAGAGAAAACAGAGAGAGGGAGAGAGAAGGAGGGATGTTCATTACCACGTGAGTCACGCCTCAAGGGTGAAATGTCATCGTCACAAACACACCTACGAGGTGTGTGCGAAGAAAAAAAGTGTGTCCTCTCCAGCTACACACACAGACACACACACACACACACAGACACACACACACACACACACACACACACACACAGCAGCAGCAGCGGTGTATCAAGCACATGATGTACAGCCACATTATCCCCAGCCGAACTTAGAAAGGCTTCAGAATCCAATCTTGTGAATGACCGAGAGAAATGAACAGAACACGAAATGAAGAGCCAGTCATAAGGGCACTTTCAATCTACTCTGTGCAGACACACACACACGCACACACACACACTCACACACACACACACACACACACTTACACACACACACACACACCAACACGCTCACACAAAGACACCTGGCACACACACACACGCACACATACAGAGACTCACACACTCTCTCTTACACACACCAACACACTCACACAAAGACACCTGGGACACACACAAACATGTGCACACTCACACACTCCAGAAAAATACTAATGCATGCGTAACACATCTCATGCATAATTTCTGTCTTTTGGACACACACACACACATATACACATTGCAGTTACACATGCCTTTTTGGCATGCATGATTGACAATAATCCTTGAGTTGCCTGACTTGTCCATCACAGTGCTTTGACATGGCCTGCTATAATTGGACGACGGGCAGACATCATCCTGACAAAGCAGACAGACCAAGGGAAGCACATCTGTAGAGGTCCCAGAGGACCTCCTGTCACGCCACGGCACAGCACAGCACAGCACAGCACAGCACAGCACAGCACAGCACAGCACACACACTACACCACTCCACTCCATCCACAGCCACAGCACAGAGGAGCCTCCATGCATTAAGTGGGCACAATGAAACACCAGAGAATGTGCGTATGTGTGTGTGTGTGTGTGTGTGTGTGTGTGTGTGTGTGAGTGTGTGTGTGTGTGTCTGGCTGCCTGATTCTCTGTCCGTCATGTCCAGGTTTCTGTGTCTCACACTCATTCTCTCTCCCGCACACACAAACACACACACACACACACACACACAAACAGCAGGAGTATAGTTTTAGTTCTGAATGCGGACAGAGAGACAGACAGGCAGACAGATGGACAGACAGCACCAGTCTTCTCCATTAAGAAACTAAATCACTAAATCAAAGAGTGCCATGCAGATAAAATGAAAAACTGTAAAAGGACAGGAGATAAAGTGAGGATGAAAGGAGCACATGAAGATAAGATAATCAAAATAAGATATAAGTCTACACTATATGTGTATGTATCTCTGGAAATAGAATGAAAAACTAGGATGGAGTACATCAGCTATACTATCACAAACGCCCACCATCAAAAATCGAAAACCCTCCTAGCATTGTATTTGGTCTCATTCTGTAGGAAATGAGAAGCAGGCCATGCATCTCTCTCCAGTCTCCATGTAGACTGTATTCAGGGTGGGGAGCGGAGGGAGGGAGTCGAGGTGCGCCTGCTCACCGAGAGCCCAATTCCCCTCTGCCATTCCTCTCTGCCTCCCTTCCGACATGACTGACATGCCACTGGAGTTCAGGATGACATCGAGTTGCTGTAGAAACAGCAACCTACGCAGTTGCGAGGGGCCAGCTTATTTTTAGTCGTGCATTTCGCAAAAAAGAAAAAGACAAATAAAAAAAGCAGGAGATAGAGACAGATGCAGAGAGGGAGGGAAATTTAGATGAAGAAGATGCACGGAACGCCTTCTCCTCTTCCCCTCTCAATTAAATGTATAGGTTACGTGTATCTGTATCTGTTTGTGTGTGTGTGTGTGTGTGTGTGTGTGTTTGTGTTTGTGCGTGTGTATGTGTGTGTGGGTGTAAGAGAGAGACAGTCTGGGCGTCTGATTCATCTGACCACTGCGCCAGGGGAGGAAGCGAGACAGACCAGAGGAGAGAAGTTAGAGAGAGGCTCGCACGGCACTGTGCTCTATGCGCCAGGGTGGAGGACAGTAATCCACAGCAGTAATTGCGAAGTTGCTGTTCAGGGCGCCCCCTCGCCTCCTCCTCCCACACACACATACCGCCTTCACTAATTGGAGGATGAGGGGGGTAAAACATTCAAGGCAGAACAGAATTGAATGTAGAGTGAGAAAGAATGGGAGAGACAGAGAGGGAGAAAGAAACCGACACACACACACACACACACACACACACACACACACACACACACACACACACAAGGAAGGTCTATATACACTTAACAAGATGCAAGAAATGGAAAAAATTTCCTGAAGTTATCAGCCATATGAATCCATAGCCTAATTCTATTTTCAAATCTGGCCTGACACACTCTCACACACTCGTAATGCTTAAAAAAACCATCCAAACCCATTACTACAAATTACACACCCTAAAGAGCCACCCCAAACAGTCCAAAACACATACCAATAAGCATACCAAGCAAAGACAGGAAGACAGAAAGAAAGACAAAAAGAAAGAAAGAAAGAAAGAAACAAACAAACAAACAAACAAAGAAAAAAAGAAACCAAGAAAGAGATAAGATACAGAGCTTAGAAAGAGATAGTGAAACAGAGGTTAAGGCAGCACACCTCCAACTTGTCTCCATGCAGCGACTTTGGACCACTCCTGTCTTCTCCTGGACTCTTCAAGCACATTCATATCAAAACAACAAGGACAGAGATGTATAGAGAGAGAGAGAGAAGAGAGAAAGAGACCAAAGACAGAGAGAGAGAGAGAGAGAGGAACCACACCATGTCTCATACATGTGCTTCAGCCCTCAAATTCAATTGGCCTGTGAGGTCGAAAAGCAATTTTCCTTACATAACCCCTAAAGTACCGGAGGAGAGGCCTCACTTACAGCCTCTATTTAATTATAAGGAGCCTCTTCAATTACTGTACAGACGACACAACGCTGGGCTAGGCTTATTTATCTGGAATGTATGACTGCTCAACGACATTTGCTGTACAGTAGCAGACTCGGCGACATGTGACTGAGAAACCTTCGCCTGCGGGCATGAACGCTAAGTTAGTGCAGTTTTTAGAGTTTTTCTCTACAACTAGCAAGCTGAGGCAAACATCACCAGTAACACAGGTACTGATAAAAGACTGCTAGCAGATCACCAAAATGGAGGCAGAAAGGCTGACGTTCTGTCTTTATCTATCCGTAGCCAACCTTTGATTAAAAGGTACAGTACAGTATACCTTGGGATAAACAAGTCGTCTATGTTGCTATTTGTAAAGTAGTGTTTTTTGTTTGTTTTGTCAAATGCCAATAAACACAAACAAACATAAACATGAACATAGTTTCTTGAACAGGCAGATGATTTATTCTTCTAGGAATATTTGAAATTAGTCTTGCGTTTAAATGTATATAACATAGGATGTAAAAGGCACACAAATAAAGAACAAACCAACTAGTTTCTATTCCAACAGAAACGGATGCAACAGATTCACATCACACAGGCCAAAGATCACATAGGATTTCTGAAGGCCTTTCATGAGAAGTGATCTCTTCCTTATGACACAGCCTCAGAGCTGTCAGTTGGCGGGAGAATGAGTCAGGGCACCTACTGTTGCCCCTTTGAATACTTTGAATGAGAGGAGTCTCATTCATGCACGCTTTCATGGTCTTTGCTACAATTACTCCCTCTTCACCTCTAGTTAGCGGAGGTTGGGAGGAGAGAAAGCCTGGAGCACAGACGGAGAAAGAGTGCGCTGCTCCAACTTGCCCCTCTAGACCAGAGTCTCTTGCATGCTGACGCACAGATGCAGAATTTCTGGCTTGAAATTGCCCAGTTCCATTTAGAAGTTGTCATTTTCTGACCTTAATCTTGTGCAAGAAAAAAGTAAAGTGAATTGGCCCTTCAAAGTCTCAAATAGTATGTACTTGTCAAGCTAGTACGGACACAATTAACCTAAAACAACTGGGATGCACATTGAAGCAATAGGCTAGTCACAGAGTGCTCATACACAAACACAAAAATGCAATTTGAAATGTTTCCTCCAGGGATTCGACCATGCCTGTCTTCAGTGCTTACCTTCCAAACTTATCCCCGCCCCAAGTCTACCTGATTTAAGTCAATGTAATTAAGTAGCTCTTGACTAGCTAAATCACATTTTCAGCACATCGGGAGGCCTACTTAATAAGTCAGTCAGAGAGGAAAGATGGTAAACATCCAACGACCAGGGAAAAGTAGGACTGCTCAGCTCCATGTGAAAGCAAATGTAATGCAGTACTGCTGAATCCATCCACCTTACTGCGTTGGGCCCTTCTTCTAGTATGATACTTACATGGGCAATTAAATATTATTCCTGAGGGGATGTGCACTGTACTCATTAACTGGTGAAAATCGCAGTGGAATATCAATATTTACACAGCACAGCACAGCACAGCAGGTTGGTCATTTATTTCTTCATTTTTTGAGGTGGGGCAGGATTGACGGAAAATGAGTAGAAAAGTGGGACTGGATAATGACCACAACGTGGAATCAAATGCAAGTCTACCACTTGATGGCACACTTTTGTGTCATTTAGCCTACAGATCTGTACAGTGTACTGAGAATAAATTTAATTAAGTCAATGCTCAATGGGAGGCAAAGATGACTTGAGGAGGAACAAGTGATGATCAGCTTCACCACAGTGTGTGTGTGTGTGTGTGTGTGTGTGTGCACATGTGTTTGTGTGTGTGTGTGGTGTGTGTGTGTGTGTTGTGTATGTGTGTGTGTGTGTGTGTGTGTGAAATGCCACTGCTCCTCCAAGACCAACCTCGATAACATCCACACTGAGTCTAATGAACGCTGGCATTTGCCGAGCTGGGGATGATCCTTGTGGCATTTATAAAGTGCAGAGTCCGTGCTATCTACAGAACTCCACTCAGACTGCGTTTATTTGTACTTTAGAAATGGTGAGCAATTCATTACCAAAGTGTAATCGAGAGATTAAAAGGAAACGAGGGAGACCCATGAGGGCCATACTTCAGCCTGATTAGGTAAGATAGTCTGGATACAAACAGGCACCAGGAAACTGATGATCTCAAAATCAAACACTATGTACCCTGTGGAGAAAATAATCTAAACCTCATAACAAACACCACCTGTGATCACATGGCTGTCCCGGATGGGAGAAAAAGCTTTGGTGGAAATGGATTAGTTGACAATTTACAAACATACTCAAAAGACAAAACAGAACAGGACATCACCAAACAGCAAAGCAGCACAGATACTACAAGTGAGACAAAAGATCCTTATATTATATGACAAGAGACAGTCAACTGTGACACTAATGTTATGAAATTGGCAGAAAAGTGGTAGCCTAGAGGTCAAACAGACTAGCTTACCTTTTGACAAGCAGAGAAATACCATATTTCTTTACAACAGTCTAGTCTTTGTTCCTCAGAAATAAATTTTTTAATGACCTGTTTCTTCTAATGACCTGCTAGATGCAAAAGCATTTTAATATCTTAAGTTGAACATGAATTGAACTAAATTGGCGTTAATTCGACAGTATTTACGAAGAATGAGTATGGGTAAGTATGAGACATTGAGTTTCTCCTAAAACCTCTTAAGAATAAAAAGTCAACTGAGCTCAGTGTAGAACTTAGAGAGACAAGATTGATGTAAACAAAATAATTTTCCTCTATGATGTCATCATTGCCATTCTCTAAATTTCAGAAATCAAAATGTATATTTAAAATTGGGGATATGGTGCAGTTTACCTTCCCTCTTAAGTTAGCTACACACTCTTCAGCCGGTGTGCTGAGCATGGGGATTACAGGACTCTACTCTGTAAGCCTCTGAATCACACACAAAAGTGTAGAGAGAGAGTGGGCATGGGGTAGTTAGTGTTCAACACGGCTTTGTTCTGTGGGGATGGGAGTCTGGAGGTTGATAGCAACTTCAGCATATCCTTCAAGAAAAGGACTCAGCAATGGGCTAAGATGGACCATCACCACTCCATCAGCTGAAAACAAAATGAGGGTGGCAATTAATTGCACTCCATGTGACAACAGGTTGCATCTGGCTCTATGCGCTCACACAGGTATCCTGACTACGATTCCTGGCCACAGCTGCTAACATGTCCAAGTATTGGAGATATAGGGTAAACATTGGCTAAGCTACATAGAATGGAAAAGTATTGGAGATGTAGGGTAAACATTGGCTAAGCTACATAGAATGGAAAAGTATTGGAGATGTAGGGTAAACATTGGCTAAGCTACATAGAATGGAAAACTATTGGAGATGTAGGGTAAACAATGGCTAAACTACGCAGAGTGGAAAAGGTGAAATGCAGTGAACCGCTCTAAGCTTGAACACAGTTTTACGCTAAACTCAAGGTGCTTTACTAGTGAACAACAATGCTGTTAAATAGGAAATGGATAAAGAACAACACCAACACGTTACACAGTGTATGAGGACTACACAACCATTAGCAGCTAACTGACTAAGGGAGGGAGAGAAGCACATATTACCATACAAAAATATAATGAATGTCAACACATGTAAAACATTGGGGCACATAGCCATGTATGTCTCCTGTATATACGATAGACGGTACGGGACAGTGGTAGCATAGCGGTTAAGGAACCTGGCTAGCGTGCAAGTAGCCTGAAAAAAAAAAAAAAAAAAAGTTGTGGGTTCGAATTCCAGCTGCCATGTTGTGCCCTGAGCAAGGCACTTAACCCTAAATTGCACTATGGGAGACTGGCCCTGAACAATTGATAGTTGACAAAATGTAAGTCGCTTTGGATAAAAGCGACTGCTAAATGCATAAATGTAAATGATAAGTAAGTACCAGAAGTACATGCAATATATAGTGTAGGCTATTTCAAAAACGCATGCTGAAAGTGACATAATCTCAGATAAGTCGATATATAGATATATGTCTAATTATCACATGGCCATCTATACATTTTTATGTAGGTTTTAGAGGTGGTTTGCTGGATCTCTGAATACGGACACACCGTTCCCCTGATATGGGCACATCATTACACAAGACACCGCATCAACATCGCCGCACATGAGAGGTTCCTCAAAAGCAACACATTAAAAGTAATGACAGTAAAAAATGCAACGCATTACCACTGGGACGTATCCATTTACCCACAGGTTCATTCAATAGTGCCACTGCCATGTGCAGAGAGGCATCTGAAGCAGCTGTGAGAGCTGAACCACTGACTTTGGCATGACTGGTGTCACGCTTTCCCAATACAACCACAGAGTTAACCACATTACTTACATCTAAAGCCAGCCAACAACAGGATATCCTCCACAGGATTTACACAGATGACCAGCGCTGAGGAAACTACTGAATGGGTACCACTGCTTCTCCACAGCAGGCTTGCCTCTCGGACACACACACACATACACACACACACAAACACACACACAGAAGTAAAATACACACACACACATACACACATGTATACACACACACATGCACACACACACACACACACACACACAGATGTAAAACACACACACACACATGTATATACATACACACTATGTATACACACACACACACACACACACACACAGCAATGCAGAGCACACAGTACAGCCTAAGTCTGACCTGACCCATTTTCTGTATCAGCAGCTCAAAAAAATTGGGCCAAAGTCATCTAGCCAGGACCAATCCGGATTCTACGGAAAGATGAGGTAATTATGGAAACAGCACAGAGTGTGAGACAGCTCTGTTTCATCAACGGTGTTTAGCGGACTGCAAATTAAATGGCAGAGCAGAGCCTACAACTAAAACAACTCAAAAAAAAAGTTTGGTATGACATTCATTAAACAACGGAAGCCAAGTGAACCAAATGTCAGGTGAAATCATATTATGATGGCGACAACAACTGGTATTAGGCTATACCATGTTTAACTAGACAACCTTGGATACAGGAGAAAAAGC
>PYXC01002553.1:1407500-1412500 GCA_015244755.2 Tenualosa ilisha | reverse complement strand
AAGTGAGGAGAGAAGAGGAGGAGATAGGATATGAGAGGGGGAGAGGAGAGGAGCGGAGGAGGAGAGATGAGAGGATGAGAGGAGGAGAGAGTTCATGAGAGGGGAAGAGACTGGGAGAGAAGCGGTGATAATCGGCTCAAAGGCCAACTCTCTCCAACAGCACAGGGCTGCTTCTCCCTAGAGGGCCGCGCTTTTAAAACACAGGCGTGCCAAACGACCGAGCCAAATATCAGGCCTGCCATGGGCCCAGTGAGGGAAAGGCCAGACAATGAGGCACAGACAGACACACTGAGAGACAGAGAAGGTGGAGAGTCAGAGAGAGAGAGCAAGAGAGAGAGAGAGGGAGGGAGGAAAATCAAAGCGAGGGAGAGACAGAAATAGAGAGAAAGACAGACGGAGGAGAATCAAGGGAAGGGAGAGACAGAGAGAGAGAGAGAGACTGAATGAAAGAGGGACACTCCCCTTCCTCCCCTCATTCTGTATTGAATCATCACACACAAATCAGTTCATAAAAAAAAAACCACTCAATCCTTGACAGTCATCTGTCACTCACTGTTCCAATTATGTGTCTCACACGTCAAAGAGGAGATGAGCTCACAATAGGCAATACGAAACACACTGCAAGTGTCTCAAAAACACTAGTTACTTTCCTAATCTCTCTCTCGCACACTCACACACCATGACATACACATGCATACATGCATGCATGCATATGCACTGGTACCGATGCACACGTGCACACACACACACACACACACACACACACTCTTTTTCTCTCTCTCTCTCTGCCTGCTGCCAGAAGACCTGCTTAACAGTGACCTATTCCGTAAGAAGTCAGAGTCAGAATGAGGAAAGGGAGGCGCAGGAGAAAAAGATGAAAGAGACACATCTGAAAGGGGAGGGAGGAGGGGGGGTGCAGGAGGGTGCAGGAGAACAGTAACATGAGAGGAGTGCATTGAAGAGACAGAGGGAAAACAAGAAGTGGAAGAAGGGGATGAGAACAGACAGAGGCGGAGGACAGACAGAGACAAGAAGTGGTAGAGCTACAGAGAAACACACAGAGAGAATAGAGGGCTCTAATGCTATTTAGCCCTGAATCATGCATGTATATTATAGGAAACCCATGGCTTAGATCACTTTATTAAAAGACAAAAAAAAAATGTTCAAAAAAACCTTGACAATGCACAGACTCAGAGAACATCATCTGGCCATAGAATGCGGAATGTGGAGACCATAGCAACCCTGGCTGTAAGGAGAGGCTAGGCTGTGTCCTCACCCTGACCACGGGGCAGTTGAAACAAAGCTGCATTTCCTTAATCCAGATATTAGATGTTAGATTAGAACAGACTCAAGTTACTACACTGTCCACTGACCAGTCAAGCCAAATAAGCCCAATAAATGCAATAGAAGTCAATTGAACAAGAGAAACATGAAGGGAAGACAGACAGAAGAAATACAGTGTTGGAGAGAGCGAGGGAATATAGAAGGGTTGAGAGAGAGGGAGAGAAAGAGAGAGAGAAAGAGAGAGAGATGACAGAACACTGTTGAAACAGGAACAGTAGAGCCAAACACACACACACACACACACACACACACACACACACACACACACGTCAAACACCCACTTAGGCAAACATCTGAACAGCGTGTCACATGAGCAGAGCAGAGAGGGGCAGAGACTGGGCCATGACCCGCACCCAGCACTGCACAGCACCACAGACACACAGAGAGAGGAGAGGAGAGAGGGAGAGAGAGGAAGGGGGGGGGGGGTGAGACAGAGGGACAGAGAGAGAGAGAGAGATTCATCACTTGTTTCTTGGACCAAAACTTACATTAGATATTTCAATGACTACAAAATAACAGCATGTAACAGGATGGACGGACCAAAATGGGATTCATTCAGCAAGCAAAAGCACCACAAGAGAGCACAACCCTGGAGTGAGAGAGGAAGACAAGACTGAGAAGGTGAAGAAGAAGGGAGGACAGAGATGGAGAGATGGAGAGGGGGAGAGAGGGAAGAAACGGAGAACAGAGTGGGAGAGTGGAGGGAAAGATGGAAAGGTGGAAAGAAGATAGGTCCAGAGGAAAAGAGAGAGAAAAAGAGAGAGAGAGGAAGAGCACAGAGAGAGGAGAGTATAACCCTCCCTATAACCGTAAAGTTATAGAGAGAGGACAGAGCAAGTAGGTGAGATGAAGTGAAAGAATGGAGAACAAAAAAAGAGAGAGAAAGAGAAAGAAAGGGAGATAGAGAGACACAGAGAGAGAGAGAGAGAGAGAGAGAGAAGGGTGGTGAATAATCCCATTAGGTGCTTTAGCCAGTTAGTCTGTGTGTTTCTGTCTGTGTGCATTTTAGCTTGGATTCCCTACGCTGTCTCTCAGGAAACTACATTTACCAGAAACCCACCCGAACCAATCCCCTCAGTCCTGCTCCTCTCCTCTTCTCTTCTCTCTTCTCCTCCTAATCCCTCTCCTCTCTTTCCTCTCTTCTCCTTCCCACACATCTCCTCTCCTTTCCTTCATTCTTCTCTCCTGCTTCCTCTCTCTTCTCTCAATCTTTTTCCTCTCCTCTCTTCTCCATCCTCTCTCCCTGTGTCCCTCCATCTCCCTCCTGTCCTCTTCCCTCTCTCTCTCCCTCTCTCTCTTTCACTGTCTCTCTCAGACAGGCATTCCTGGGCCTCCCAGTAAACCCCCTTCTGTTGGGCCTCATTATCACAGATCTGTGCTGTGGGTTGGTCCAAGAATGCCAACTGCACACAAGCACACGGGCAGCAGCACAAGATAGACCCACAGACCCACAACCAGCTACACACAGACACTAAAGTACTCATCAAGACTACTACTAGCATAGACACACACACACACACACACACACACACACACACACACACACACACACACACACATCAGCGCTCTTTTTCATCAGCTATTTTGGATCTTAAGTTTGACAAATGCCCAAATGAGATAGAAAGCCCTGACTGAGAGAGACAGGGAGAGAGACAGACAGAGAGGAAGAGAGGGAGAGAGAGAGAGAGAGAGAGAGATATAGATGGGTCTGACAAAGAGATGGGCCGTGCCCTCTTATGAAACACGAGGAGAGGTGCCCAACACAGTTGTGAGGAATGTAACAAGGAACACACAAGGCATCTGCCAAATCACAAACAGACACACAGACAGATGACAGACAGACAGACCAGAGAGCAACATATTTCAAAGCAAGGCAGGCAGACAGGCAGAGAGGCGGACATAACAGCACATCTTCCCTTGAGACAGTCGGCTCTGTTCAAAAGCTCCACTTTCGAAACCCAGTCCAGTGCTTTCACAGCCCTCCTAAGCCCATACGTGGTGTGTTGAAATACCAAGCCCAGTATGCAACAATCCCAAAGAGGGGGAGAGACACACACACATAACAGCCTCTCTGAACACACAAATATACCGCCCCTATCCATAGGAAAGAGAAACTTAAAGCTGAGACTCACAGCAGAAGCCAGATCTCACTCTCAGACAGAACGAGGAATATGAAAGAAGACAACATACATAGGTTGTTTTTTTTGTTTTGTTTTTTGTTATTTTTAGTAGAATTCACACTATTATACAATAAAACACACATTGAACTGGATTGAATTAAACTGTATTGAGAGGGAGATAGAGAGAGAGACAGAGAGAGAGAGAGATTATTCTTCACTTACATAGATGAAAAGAGAAGGTCCTGGTCCTGTTTTAGTGTTGGGACTGGCAGCTGGCAAAAAGCAGTTTGAGTTGGGAAAAACTGGAGAAGGTCACTCCGTTCCATGGAAGCCCTCGGAATACGGAGCAAAGTAAACGGCTTAGTGACGGAGGGAGGGAGAGGGTGGCAGAAAGAGAGGGAGAGGAAGGGAGGGAGAGAGAGGGAGTAAAGGAGAGAGAAATGAGTGCGCGACAACAAGAGGGACGGAGGAAGGGGAGAAAAAGGAGGGAGGGAGGGAAAAAAGAGAGAGGGACACAGGGAGGCAAAGGAAGAGAGGGAGGGGGTGGAGACTGGGGGTGGTGGTAGTGGGGGGGGGGGGGGTGATATCACGGGGAAACAGGCATCGCTAATCAATTGCAGAGCTGTCCACAATGCCAGCACACTGTTTCAGGACCATGGACAGATGCTGTTCCAGTTACCTCCAGCTCTCAATACCTCTCCCTCTCCTCTCCTCTCACAGCACAGACAGAAAGAGATGAAGCGAGGGAGAGAGAGAGAGAGGGAGAGAGGGAGGGAAGAAGTGAGTGAGGGAGAAGAAACAAAGAGGCGGCAAATGAGAACAACAAAGAAAACAATAAGAGAAACAATTGCTTTTTGAATGCATGTCTGGAATTCAGTGTGTAGGTGGATGAACTGAAATGTGTTTAGCGGGAGGAATGCACTCTGAGAATGTCTCTGAAGGACCACTGTGGGTAGACCAGCCTGTTTTGAGCTAAAACTGGGTTTCAGTTATTACAAATACAAACAAAGAAACAAACGATAAACAATTAACCCAAAACAAAACATTTCCTAATGGCAGTTGTTCCTGATGTTTACAACAAAGACCTCTCCCATTTCTCTTTTTTTTTTTAACTCAGGAAAAGGTCAGATATCCAGACAATGCCTTCAGTATTGACTTTGCACTGTAAATGGCTGCCACCTGCTGGGCATTCTGACACACGACACCCTATGGGTAACCGCATTAGTGATGCTGGTGGGGGTGGGGGTGGGGGTGGGGGTGGGTGCTGGAGCAGCCGGCCAGCGTTACAGTTGGCCAACTGAGGCTGACGGCATTCCAATTAAATTTACATACTGCTGATGCCACGGGGCTAAAATAGCCGCTAGTACTCGTGGAGAATAGATGACCACTGTAGAACCAGAGCACACAGCATTTATCGGATATGGACCGCGCTCAGATCCTAATCCGCTTTCCCTTGGAGCAGCGCAATCAGGGAGTGAGCCAAGGAGCTAATGGGGCTTTCAGAGAGGGAGGACGTTCTTGTTTAAGAACCAGTGG
>PYXC01002553.1:1402500-1405000 GCA_015244755.2 Tenualosa ilisha | reverse complement strand
TCTCTCTCTCTCTCTCTCTCTCTCTCTCTCTCTCTCTCTCTATCTCTCCTATAACTCTCTCCCTCTCCCCTCTCCCTCCCACTTCCCTCTCTCTCTCTGTGTCTCCTCCTGTCTCTTGCCCTGCTATCTGACACGTACCCAAATATAGCCTGGCACTAGTTTGGCATACTGAACATGCTGAACCACAGCCCCCATTACCTCCATCAACTATGTCAACCCTCTCTGTCATGACCCAAAAACAACACTTCTGAGGGAGCACTGTGGTGCTGTTGGTCTGGGCATCTGGATCATAAACCCCTGGACCTAGGACCTGTTGATTCCAACCCAAGGTAATTTCTTGACTCTTCTCCATCTCTGTCTCCTGACTCCTGTAGGTTTCCTCTGTCCTGTCTCATTAAAAACAAAAAAGCCCAGAAAAATAAACTAAAACAAAGTACTACATTTCCCAGAAGACCAAAACATGGTTTATACCATGTGGGTTATACCATTACTTATCAACCCAAGAACAAAACATCAAAACGAAGCACTGGGCCCCGTCTGTCACCATAGTGACACCACGGCAACTCCACTGGGAGACTGGGAGTGGTGTCAACAGTAGCAATCCCTCAGCAGAGAAAGTTCCAGAAGTGTGTGTGGGGAGGAGGGGGACTGTGGGGGGTCTGATGACACAGAGTCTCATATCTTCGCCTGCCCAACCCTACTAAAACAGAGACCAGGGTAGGATCACCCAACAGAGGCAAATAAGATTATGTGTGTGTGTGTGTGTGTGTGTGTGTGTGTGCGCATGCCAATTTGAGGGTCACACACACACACACACACACGCACACACACACAAACGCACACACACACACACGCACACACACACACACACCACACACACACACACACAAACGCACAAACACACACACACACACATACACACACACTTAAACAGAGAACATGATAGGACTAGCAGAGAGCCAATAGGAGTGAGTTCACACTACACATCAAAGCCAACCCCAGCACGAGGACACCAGCCTAGCAAGCCTACGGGGCAAAAGAAGCCTAGTCTACAGGCACTCCAGCTAGATCCCAACCATCCTGCTGCAGCACTACAAAAGCATCCCATCAATACACCCATCAGCAATACTGGGCTCGTAAACCAGTATTGTAACACTGGCAGAACAAAGTCAGTACAACAGCCCTTTTGTGGTGCTGAGCCAAGACTACGGCGCGATTCATTCTGGTCTGGATTACAGTGCACACAACAGAATGAGCCCTAAGGGAGCACTTAACCATGCCAAACACACACTAAACAACACAGGGAAAACAAAACAAACAAAACAACAAAACAAAACAGAGCTAAAAATTTCACAGGAAATATGTAGGTATATAAGCGCTAATGCAAACAAAGTTTACAGGGTTAAAATTCCTTGGTAAGAAGGAACAGCAATAACGTACACACACACACACACACACACACACACACAGGAAAACAGCAGGATAGCCGCTTAGCACCAACAGAAACAGCGGTGGACAGCAGTGGTCACTATGTCAGGACTACAATGCACAGTGAGCAAGGCTATTAGACAAATCACTGGTGTGGGTGACAGCAGTCAGTTACCATCACAACCAGAGAGAGAGAGAGAGAGAGACAGAGAGAGAGAAAGAGAGAGAGAGGGCGGTAGCGTGTTGAACAACAAGTGCAAGATTCAACCAGACATGTACAAGACCTCAATAGGCTATCCCACTTGAACAGCACCATTGAACAGCAGAAAAGCGGATCTAATTCTAGTGTGGTGCGTAGTTCAGTGCCAAACACAGGTCCACCTACTCAGAGCACACTGGGTGCATCAGTCATATGTTTTGCTTAAGCTCCGCATGCGACAGCAATAAGCCTCCACTATAATCAACAATGGAACTGGCTCCATCAGACATGAGAGTGCTGTAGCTTGTGTGTGTGTGTGTACGTTTGAAAACTAGGCCCAGTCATCTAGCTATTATTATCTTTCTGGTATGGAAACTTGGTATGGAATGCTTCAATTGAAATCTGGTATGGAATGCTTCAGTTATGTGCCCCATTAGCCTCAGTGGCAAACTTCCTAAAATAAGAGCGCAAAAACTTTTATCTGGAGGTGTTACATAATCTTGCTATTCTCTAGCGTTGTGTTTTCTCCCGTGCGTTACCTGTCACGCTACGTGTGGGTTCTGTGCAGGTGTCCCTTGACTGTGTGCTGGCAAAGGAGGGGTGGACCTGACACTTACAGTCGCCCAATTCCATGCAGTTCCATCAAGGTTCCAGGCTCACTCCCACACACACACACACACACACATAAACACACACTCCCCTTCTCTTCTCTCCCTCCCTCCCTCCCTCCATCCCCGGGCCAGACTCACCAGACTGGTTGTTCATCATGCGTATGGCTTTGGCCTTGGCCAGCTCCAGAGCGGTGACCCAGCGTTGGCGCTCCACCTCGGTGCTGGCCTTCAGGTGGTAGGTGCGCCCGCCGCTGCTCAGCAC
>PYXC01002553.1:1075000-1397500 GCA_015244755.2 Tenualosa ilisha | reverse complement strand
AAGAAAGTAAGCCGATGAGATCTGTGGCCGAGAAAAAAATAGAGGATGGAGCCAATCAGTAGAGGATGGAACCAATCAGTAGAGGATGGAACCAATCAGTAGTGGATGGAACAAATCTGGTCCAATCCTCATCTCTATAGTTAACGCAACATAAAACACTTAGTACTATAAATATCCATAGAAATGGCTTCCCTCCCTGGCCGGTCAAAGACAGTCCAACAAAGTGTGAAACATGGGCTTTCAGCTGACGTGTGTGTGTGTGTGTGTGTGTCTGTGTGTGTGTGTGTGTGCGCGCACACGCGGTTGGCTAATCTTGATTAGGCTGCTCAGGCGGATTTCTTTGGCGAGGTGAGACTAAGTCGGGGATGAGAACGTTAAAGCTGGAGGAGGGTAAGCAATTAATAAAATTACAGCCGGAAGCCAAGAAGAGAGAGTGCTGGAGATCTTAAGAGGCATGAACCAACGAGAGGCAGATGGTAACAGTGTGACAATAATGCAGCATCAGACCAGAGTGAGAGGACGTTGACCCCAACACAAAGAGAGACTGTGAGTGTGTGTGAGTGTGTGTGTGTGCGCGCGTGTGTGTGTGTGTGTGTGTGAAGGGGGATGACTCACAAGAGCAAATGCAACGTTGCATTTACTGAAAAGCCATTACATTTTAACAGGCTTAAGTGCTGAACATGTCAGCTACCCTCTCTGGGGTCCCAAGACAGATTGCAGCACCTTGTGCAAATCTGCCTGAAAAAAGTTGAAAGTGAATCAGCATCACCCGGCTATGACTAGGGCATCCAATATACATTCCCACCTCTTTGATCTTTTTTCAGGAAAAATGAGACAAGATTTGTCAAGGAAGGGGGTAGAGAGGGTTTAAAAGTTGCCTTTTTCACAGACCACAGACCTGGGTTGACACTGGTGACTGAATGGGCCTATGGGAAAGGAAATTGTAAGTGATCCCCATTCAGTTAGTGTTAGTTGCAGGTTCACTACTAACTACTACTACTACTACTACTGGTCTATGTTATACTAAATTAGCTTGTTCCTCTTCCTGCTAACAGTAGACTACTTTTGAACAACAGGGCTATGGTGGAAGTACTCAAAGCAAATGAAGTCTTTCCTTCTCGTTTTCCTTCTCACATCACTTAAAGTTAAAAATATCACTAGAGGTCATGTAGAGGTCAATGTATTTCCCACTGTTGTCTTTATTTGCACATTCCTTCTACCGCAGGATTGTTTGCCAGTGTTGATTCAACCATTTACCCACTTTCAGTTTTACAGACACTAATTAGGCTGCCAGTTCAGAGAAACGCCAGTGTGTAACTGAAATTCATTCTACTGGGTAGAACTGTTTGTGCTGAACATCTTTTTCATATCCGATAGACTGAATGGTTAGGAAGTTAGAGGACCATTAGAAGAGCAATTTGCTAATTTTGACAAATGGGGTATTCGATTAGACTAACCAAATCTACCATTCAGATCAGATCAAAACTTAAACAATTAATACAAGGTGAATGAAGGACATCTGGTCAAAAGGCAAATAACAGTAACAGTAACAGAAAAGTGGACATAGGAACACCTGTGCAACAGAGGAATGCCAAAGAGGTTGGAGGTCAAAAGGTCAGTGAGCCCTCTGACCTAATGTTCCTAAAAAAGGGCAGAGGTCATTAATACTCAAGACTTTCAATTTTCACTGTGAGTTTTTATCACAGGCTTTTCCTTTGGTACTTTTGGTGTTGCTGTTTTCTTGCTCTTGTCTCAAAGTTTACTCTGAGCTACACTGCGCGTGTGCCATGCACTGTCCATATGGAGAGCAAACAGATCTGCACTGACTCAGATGTAAAGCAATGCAAAGTGACCCAACTTGCTGGGGCTGCTCTTTGAGTGTGGAAGTTGTGCAATCTCACCTTAGACCCAAAGTCCAACACTGACCTCAGACCCGACATTAACCACTGCTGAGCAATTACTGTCCACATCCACATCCTTTGGAGGGAAGGGGTGTTGTGAGTGTATGTGTGTGTGAGTCTGCGTTTATGTGTGTGTGTGTGTGGGAGGGAAGGGGTGGGGGGGGGGAGAAGGATGGGGATGTACTGCTAGTCAGTCAAAATTCAGCTGGTCACTTCCCTTCTAACCCCCCCCCCCCACCCTTAGGAAAACAGAGAATAATGAAAGTGTTGGGTAAGTGAACGGGGAGGAGAAAGTGCTGACAGGACACAGTGATGTACAGAACATCCCTCAGTAGCTAATGCATTAGTGGAGCCTTGGAGAGATTGGTCGGTTGGGGCAGGGGGGGTTGGGTGGGTGCTACGTTTGTGCAGTATTTCCATTCAGGCTATGGAGTGAAGGTTAAAAAAGAAGAGACACCATGATTCAATGCATCACTGTCACTTTAAATCAAGCAATCAAGCATCAATGGCTAGGAACAGCTAGATCAAACGTATGCATCCTGAGGAGATTTGGACATTTGGAGACTACTGCACTGTAGCAAATGAAAAAAAAAAAATTACCGCATAAACACACACACACACACACACACACACACACACACCCAGTGGTGGAGTGAGAGGAGCAGTGTGTTATTTAGTCTCAGAGCTTTGAGCTTGAGGTGCATCAGTGGCCCCGCTGCTCTCAGATGTCGGCAGGCTTGCCTTACATCACAGGAGCGGCAATCACCTTCGAACATAATGGACTATTAATAGATGGTTGGAGAGGGGAGGAGCAGGGTGTTCGGTGGGGGGTGTGGAGAGAACAGAGGGACAGAGCTCTTGCCTTTCACTGTCCACACAAACCCCAGTGTCAGCTTCCCCTCATCCACCACCCCCCCCCCCCCCCCCCCCCAAAGGCACATGAGAGAGGTGAGAGGCAAGAGGAGAGAGAACCCAAAACTCCTAACCAAAAGTTCTGCCCTGACAAGTAAGCTACACGTAATGGAAAAAAAGAAGAAGAAAAAAAAAACATACACACACACACACACACACACACACGCACACACACACACACACATAGGCTAATGGATGTGTTTGCACCTTATCTGACTAAAGCCTATTGTTTGAGTTGAAAGACATTTCTTTCAATCACAACTGAGGGCAGCTAGACAAAGATAAAGAGAGAACACGTGTTTGTATGATCTAAACCTTGAATTGCGCATGTGTGTGTCTCCATATGTGTGTGTGTGTGTGTGTGTGTGTGTGTGTTCTGTGTATGTGTCACTTTCCCCAGATGCAACACAACAATCACACACAACCACAATCTGAATATCTCCTCCTGCCACGGCACTGGGTCACCAGGACCTTGAGGGAACAGACCTACATGTTGCAAAGAACCAATTACAGAGAAACAAAGACAGATCACAGTCAGTGACAGCTGTCTTATGTGCCAGTGGCCTTACACCTCCTCTATTCTCCTATCCAGCAGGCAATAGGAAACCTGAACTGCCCCCGTTGGAGGGCATGCAAACAACAGGTGTTACTGGCAAAGGCACAGCACACAGGTGTCACCTGTAGGGCATGTGATGGAGATTAGATGCTTCTTAGGCTATGATGATATGATAGCAGATCTTATAACATTGCCAAGTCTGATTAGGCTTGCATTAGGCTATTTGAGAGTGATATGATGTCTTTGGATCAAAAAGCATTGTTATTACTCAAACTAATATTGTTATAAGTAGGCTAAGTAATCACAAAGTAACTGTAACAAATTACGTATGACTCAAACTTCGGTGGTATTGTTCTTAATAGGTAATAGGTTATCTTCTTCACACTTATTCTAATTTAATTAGGGGTTGGCATTTAAGTTGGTCTGTGACCGTTTTAAGACTTGTGCTTGTATTTCACCTTGTTTTTTTATTTCTCTATTTTGTCTGGTGGCAAAGGGCAAGTTGTGTCGAATTCAACTTTACATACACAACACGAAGAGGATATGGAGCAAATTGTTCTATAATCATGTCGGTAATTAAATTCCTCCATAATTACAATGTTATTACCAGCGGTGCCAGACGGCATGCCTGGTACCTTCAGATAACGAGGTGGAGTAGCAATGTTTTCGTTGGGGTTAAGAGAATGTCCAGCAAGGAAGCTAGCCAGCGATATGACGGCGTTGACAGAGGATGGGGCAGCGCTTGCTAGCTAGCATTTCCCTAACCAGCTACGGGAGAGTGCGTCTGACAGGTCGCAGTCACAATTTCCACAACAACGAAGTTGCCAGCGGCTCACATGCAAACTCGAGAAGTGAGACCTTTGGCTAGCAAGCTAACAGTAGAAACATTAACCATTCTAAGTTAGCCAACGTAGCCATATCGTGCATGAAGGAGCAGATGACAGTTAAGAAGTCGCACTAAAGATGACCAGTTAGCCTGCTAAACAAAATATTAACCCACCAGAGAAGCTGCGTGGCTTAACCACAATGCATATCATCGTTTGGTTGGCATTATCAAACCTAACATTACCTGTAATATGACAGAAGACCATTGCTGAGGACAAACCATCTGCGTTGATATCCTTTAAGATAGTTAGTCCATTTAAAAAGCCAGCCTTTGTAAGTATCCGAGCCCGGAGCTGGAGTTCCAGCAGTGGTAGATCCCGAACCCTTCCCCTGGTCGCTCATCCTTTGATTCGCTTCAGAATGGGGTTCGTGAGGTAAACAGGGCACAGCGGTACAGATCGAAACTATCCTGCTGGAGCCGCTGCAGGGAGCGGCCGTTCTCCCCATACACTCACCGCCTATGAGGCTGAGTGGTAAGGCGGAGGAGGATCCGTATCTAGGGGAGCGAATGAGAGCGAGGGAGGTAAAGAAAAAACACTGCGTACCCCATTCACATGACGCTGGATGTAGAAGACAGGAGACTGATGCTGCGACGGAAACGTCCCTTCTTCTGGTGTGACGTAAGATAACATCAGGCAACACGTGACGCACTGGCAGTAGCCTAAGTGTCGCCTACCCTGGCAAATCAATAGGCAAAAGATTACCCTCGTTTCAGTAATATTATGTAATTGGACACAAAATCCAAGTTCTTTCAGGTGATGAGAAAAGTAGCCTACCAGTGAAAGACAGTTCTGGAGGATAGGCTACCCCTGGCAGATGTTCACCCAAGCAGTTCAAGAACAGGCCTGTAAACAGGAGTGGAGCCTACATCCTAAATGGCAAGATGTTGGGAGTCCACTGGCGTTTTTGGTTGTAGGTTCTCTGCTGGATAGATTAGGGATATTTCACAAGACTTAAACATTTGTCGCATTTGATTGGATCTGGCCCATCTGGCTGCACAACCGGACCACCAATTAGGCATAAATCGCATTTTCCAAGCTACATCAGTTTAAGGTAACCAGTGGTTCTCTCCCTTAAACTTAGAAGCAGACTGGGTACCAACTAGGCTTACTTTCACTTTTGAATTTCTTTGGAAAATCTTTGACATGATCTAGGCTTCATCTGCGGTGGTAGCTCTAGGTTTCCAACAGGAATTTCTGCAACAAATAATCTCTGTAGGCTAACTGTTTCTCTTTGTCTCCATGGATGGGTGTAGTAGTTTGTTAATCTCCTGTGCACAGCATGTCCTCATAGGGAGCATATTTCTGTCCAATACTTCTGTCCAAAAATCATCCTGCATTAACTACACCTCTCTCTACACCTGAACAAGATAGAGAGATATGAACAGACTGCTTACCCACCTGGGTGTGCATGTTAGGTGATAGGCCTACACTGTAATTCCTTCGGATGGTAACATCAATACATGATTCGCTACTTAGCATAGAAGATTTTTTTCTCCACCCCAATTCACCACTGCACTGGGAGCAGACCTCGAGAAGAGTGGCTACTACAGCTAGTGATGGGAACGAGACCACAATGTTGGGACTGAGCCTTTGAAGGGTCAAGACCGAGTTGAGACCAAAACCACTGGCTTTTAAATGTAGCCGAGACCGAGTCAAGGCCGAGTCAAGAGTATTTGAGGAAGCAAGACTGCGTCGAGAGTAATATTTAATAGGCACACAGTTCTATTTAAGATGGACTGGGGCTTGTTTATAGGAGCAGTATGCTACACTTTTAGGTACTTAACTTCTTCTTGTGGACTTTTTACTGATGACACCTCAAGATTTAGATCTGACCACAACCAATAGACCTTCCCAAAACATGGGGCAGCACCAACGGATGCCTATCAAAATGCACTCTGCACTCAGTTGGATGTGATTATGATTGCAGGCTGCTGTATACATATATATATATATATATATATAGAGAGAGAGAGAGAGAGAGAGAGAGAGAGAGAGAGAGATAGACAGACAGATGAGTGCACATGCACAACAGAGACAGGATAGACTACAGCTATAGGCCTACATTGTATTTAAAATAGTGTCTCCCCAGCCTGTTACTTCTCCGTGGGTTGGGGAGAAAATCACCCAGTGGTGCTGCATTAGGCAAACCACCCCTAAATCAATGAGTATGTTTACAGGAGTATGAGTTCTTGGACGGATCTTAAGGTTCTTAAAGGAGAAATCTGATGTGAATCAATTCATAGCCCTGTTGTTTGAGGTCACCAAGTGCTACCAGTAGGAAAAAGAATACTTACAACAGTTAATACTTACTGAATGGGGCACAGAAACTCAGTTTCATTTTCTAGTGTTCCATTAACTTAATGTTGAATGCTGTTTGCTTTTTGGTCTATGTTGCACAAAATTTTCTTGTTCTTTTTCCTACAGACACCACCCTGTCACCTCCAACAACAGGGCTATGGATTGAATCACACTAAATTTGTCTTTAAGTTGAACTTAAAGTGATGGGAGAAACTAGTTGCTAATATGCTTCATCTCAACACTGGAACACCAACAAGTCTGCAAATAAACAGCTAAATTAATATTTTGTAATATTTTGAAATAACAACAAGTAGATTTATCCCTGGCCTTTTCTAAATGGAAAATATGCTTATTTCATTTGTTTCTTAATAGAATGTACACATTTAGGAATAAAACTGAATGGACTGAATGAACTGAATTGCACTTGATTGTATAAAGTAGGGAAGCCATGCCATCTGGTGGCCAGTTGGTGAAGTTAAAAAGGGAAATCTTACAGATGCAGTTTCACTCCAGTATCATATATACCATATCCCTCAGATAGACTTATTGAATGGGCTTAAACTCAGATACGTAATGAGAATATGCATAACTACACTACTGCGATGGTGTAAAGTGGTGTTAATTATTCCAGTTAAAATACAAAACCAATTAACAAATCTTTACTATGTCAAATTTTGGTTATGTGAGAAGTAGTTTGTTTGGGACGCAATGTCCTAAGTTAATCCAACTCAGATACCCTAATGAAACTACAAAGGGAAGCCATGTTGTTACCCAACATTTTTTGTCAACATTAAAACACACAAAACCAACATACCAATGCATTGGTGTAAGTACAACCAATGAAATGAACACCAAGCCAGGTGTAAAACAAAAGGAGCTTTATTGGTGTATTGAGAGGCTGTTTTTCTTCTTTTTTTACTCAGCTGTACAGTTACAGTGCGTACTGCAACTGAATGCAAAGGGGGAGAGTGTGTGACAGGAGGTCTTCTGCACATGATATTCTGCACAAACTGAAAATCATAGAACCAAGTGGATGAGGAGCCACACATGGCAGTGTGCTACATGGAAACCAAGTGGATGAGGAGCCACACATGGCAGTGTGCTACATGGTATGATACAGGGACAACAAAACTCTCTGCCTATATCTCCTCTAAAACAAACAAAGAAACAGCAAATTTGACTTTCAGTCCCCATTTTTGGGAAGTTACAAACAAAAAACAAAAAGGACACACACACACACACACACACTCTCTCTCTCACACACACACACACACACACACTTTACAGTATCCATAGCTATAAAATGACAGTTAAGGCTGAGATTTTATTGAAGGTGTTAGGAGAGGCAAATGGTACAGAAATCCCTGATATTTTGCAGATGGCTGTTGAGAGTTCTTTATATTTGTTTGTTTGTTTTCCGAAGAAGAAAGCATGCTAGTGTCCCGAGTGGTCAGAGCTGACCTGCTGATGAGTGCGTCTGGTTCATTCAACTCAGCTCATCTATGCTGTCTTCTCCTGACTTCCATCATCATGAGCTCCATTGTGAACGTGAGTCTGACTGCATTTCAAGCGTATTGGTGGAAGACAAAACAAATAAATAGCAAAAATAAATACACATATAAATAAAACATTACAAACTACAGGGAGCACAACCAGTGAGCTTCGGGCAGCTACGTCTAGCAAGGATATGCACACACCGCGATAGTTAAGCCAATGCATGAAACAAGCAGCTCTGTCCATACAATGAGAGTTTGTTTTGCATTCAGAAGATTACATTCAAAAAACAATTCTGTGGGTACATACACAGGATAACCTGTTAGGTGTTTTGAGGTTTCATCTGATCCCTCCCCACTGCGTGAAACATTGTATTTTCAACCATCAAGGCATGGTAAATAAAGAAAGAAAACAAACAAACAAAACACATTTCAGTGCTTTAACACTAATTTTTGAAATGATATACAAGTTTGACCTTCAAATGATATTTCTGTTCCAAAAAGAGCCCTTTATCAGGGGAAAACTGCATTTAACAACCCAGAATAAGAGTGAGGATGCTGGCGGAGAAGATTACATCAGGGTTAAAAAAAGCAAACTTGTCCAGCATTTCATCTCCTTGGCAACCTCTTCAGTTTGGGAGATACTAGGTCACCCCCACCAGCTTCACCTCCTGACGGTGTAAAGCCAACCAAACCCCCTACACACACACACACACACACACACACACACACACACACATACACACATTCCTCTTTTCCTCCAGGATGATCAATTTCCCTTTATTATGGCAAGATTCATCCTCCGACCCAGAAACAGCCACACAATGATGGTGGTAAAACCCAAATAGACCTCTAATAAAACGCGCTGCAAGTGCTCCAGCACCTGTGCTGGATTTGTAGAGAACTCACTTGCAACACAGTGGAAACACACAAAAGGTTAGTCATTTTAGTGAAAGAGGAGAAGTGTGAGGCTGTCAAATGTAAGAAAAAATAAAGAAATGATCTTTTGTAGAGTAAATCTATTGCCTTTGTACACATCCCACGATGCACCGTCCTCGTTTTTAAATAACAACAAGGAGGTTGTGGTACAGCAGTAGACCTAGTAGAGTTTCCATATGGACTTTTACAATTCCAGTTCTCTTTTGTACAGTAAATACTCAGTTGGAAAACTACTGTATGACTTTTAGACGTATAATGAGTAACTGACACAAAATATTTGTCTGCTATGGATCCTATTTTTGTAAACTAATACTTAGATCTCTACTGCAACATGCACATACATTGGTTACAGTTTCCTGTAAAACAAAACAAAAAAAAAATCACCATGGAAACTCAATATGTAGGAAACGCACAGGTAAACCACCTGAAGAACTTCACAGGTGCATCAGTGGGAGATAAAAAAAAAGAATGCACTAATGTTGACTTACTGTCAATACTGAGGTTAAAACCTTTGGGAGAAGTCAAGTTAAGGGCTGGTGCACAAACGGATCTGTTTCCAATTGTCACCAAAGGCTCTTTCAATCTCTGAACCAAACGGCCAAATGGTTTCCCCTTTCCACAGCGCCACCTACAGTCAGCTATGAACACGTCATAAGGTTGTACAATAAAAACATGGTTTGATTTGTGCACATCAGATCTAGAGGTTGGAGAAGGGGAGACTGGTGCAGGACCCACCTCAGCCTAGGAATTCAGGGGCCTGCAGTTGGACAACACTAAGCACGTCCACACAGAGGTCCAGATAGAGTTCATCTCAACAATCGCTAGCTCACGTTCTAGAAGGTGTGCTGCAGCGCACATACAAAAGGAATCCAACTTCCATAAGTCCTTCCTAGAGTGTCTGAGTTTCGCCTTACAGAGGTCAATATCTATGTGATCAGAGGGAGGGCAATTCAATTACATTCTGAAAGTTCACTAGATGTCTTAGCATCTAATACATTGTTAAAATATCATAGTATAAGCTGCAGGTATTGCAGAAGCACCAGATGATCTCATTGGATAACATGTGCTAATGTTCCAATGTGACATGTTAGATTAAACATGTCACAATTACAGTATGCTCTGCACTTCAAGTTCAGAGGTTAATATGGCAGCAGCCTCTCAAAAGCCTGAAAAAATTGTTTTAAAATATCCGCCACATGGTCAGAGAGCGAAGTGATGCTGCTGGTCATTGTGGACAAAGCCTCATTTCCAATTCAATCAATCACATTACTTCAAGGTTACAGCAGAAACAAACAAAATATGCACACACACAAAGCACAACTGCTGAGCAAAAACCCCTCTAGGCGCCGGTAGTGAAGAGGAGAATGGGCCAGGTAACCAAGTGGCTCCCTTGGGCAATTTCAACCGAACATGGAAAATGGTTCTGACACCAGCCATGGTAACAAGTACAAATAGTGATCATAAGCATGATAAAGGAGTTTTGAAGAGTACCAATAATAATAATAATAATAATAATAATAATAATAATAATGTATGGATCACGATAACAGTAGTAGCACTAATAGTAAAAGTCTAGGGTTGTTGTTTTTTTGTTGTTTTTTTCCTGGGTTTGCGGTGGTGGCCTGTGTTTCGTACCAGGCTTGGCTCAGCTGGTTCAGTCCCAGGCTGAGAGACAGGACCTGGGGTGCGGCTGGAGAAAGGCCCACTGCAGCCAGTGTGCACAGGTGTCACTCAGTCCACCTCTGGAGCTTTCACATTTTTTTCCTCCCCTTTTGTCATTTCAAAAGGGTGTGTCGTTTATATTTTTTGTCCCCCTGTCTGCTTCCAACTCCTTGTGTTAAAATGTTAAAACATATAGATTTTTCTGTGTTCCTTTGCTTTCTTCCTTTTTTAGTGGTTCTTGAGATGTGTTCTGTTGGCTCTCACATGGCATACTTTTGAGTCCATTCCCTTGCTAGTCTGTTGTACCTTTGAAAAACAGGATGGAAAAACAGAGCCAGTTTAGTACAGAATGATATAAATGGCGTACATTTCTGATTGACATGTCCAGATATACACACATAGTCCGTTGTTACTGTGCATTTCTGTAAAAAATGCTATTTTTACACTAAAGTCACAGATTCTCCCCCCATTTAAAAAGTTTGAGCTCATCAGTAACTGCTACATTAGCACATGTGTGTTACTGTGGGGAGAAGAGTGAAGAGATGGAAGATAAGATGCTGGTAGCAAAGACATTTTTACAAAGTTTCTTTACACTTACAGTGGTTAAAAGACACAGGCGAATTTTTGTTACCACTGTGCAGACACTGTTAATGTCTCAGGTTAGTGAAGAAGGGATGTTTATGTTGCTGTTAGGGTAGGGTTGGGATGCTGGACTTTTGCAGTGTGTGTGAGTGTGTGTGGCAGCCGTGTTCCCTAATGAAGCCTGCTGCAGCGTGGGCCTTGCAAGCTTTTAAGTGGCCCCCTTCGTGAGCATAGAGGGAGACAGGCAGGCAGGCTGGGGGGCAGGCAGGCCTGCTTCTCATGTGAAAAGGGGGTGGTGGAGGTGGTGGTAGTGGAGTTTGGGGGAAGTAGTTTTAATTAATAATATTAGTGACAAAGTAATGTTTATATTGCTGTTGTTTATTATTTAGTGACAAAGGGATGTTTACATTGCTGATGTTTATTGTTGTTGTTTATATTGATGTTTATGTTATTGTTTGTTTCCACTGCATAGCCTTTTAGCTGCTGATAGTCACTGTAACTCAATACAGACTCAAAAACAATCTACAAATAGCACCCAGTTTGAAAACCAGCTCCACTTTAAAACTGAGTATAGAACAGACACGTTATTTGATCATACCATGGACTATTCCATGGAACCACACTCAGAATTAAAGAACAGGGGCCTGTACTACTAAGCGAGGTCACTGGTTAACCTGGGTAGCTTTGGGAGTTACTACTGATCTGTAAAAGAACCCTCCATTGAGCATCAGTTGTTTCTGAAGTGAAATGTTGTTTTTAGATCAGCGGTTACTCCAGAAGTTACCCAGTCATATCTACACAGATGGGGATATTCAAAAAAGTATTTGCCAGAGAGTAACTCACTATTTTAAGTGGTGTATGTACAGTGGTATATGTACTGCACACTGAGTAAAACAATGTACAATATGTTTGTGTGTTTTTTTTTAGATTTTACCTGATCTGACAAACTGGACAAAAGTGAATATACATGGATGTGAAATGACTCATTTTATCCCTTGTCAGTGCAAGTGGGGTATAAAAGCCTGGGGTGTAAAAAGTGATACTCACTTTTCCCTGTCTGCTTTGTAAGTGTGTGCAATCTCCGGTACCAGAGGGTCATCAGGGTTGGGGTCACACAGCAGAGAGCAGATGGACAACAGAACTAGACGCAGAAAAAGGAAGAAAAAAAAGGTGTGAATTCCTTACTGCACAAAACACTGAGTGCACCAGATACTTCAATACAGAGATCTCTCATCTCTGACTTGTCTTCAAGAAGGTATATGCTGTGGCTATAACTGTATTCAAGTTTGTGAAGGAAAACCCAAACTAGTAGATAACAGTGGATGCATTTGGGTATGTTTTATTCAGTCAAATAATTATGTAAATGAGTTGCTCTTGTAACTGGGATTCAGTAGGGTCACTGGAGTACAAACAGTTCCATCCCACCAACACAAGCTGTGAAGTGCAACTCAGTGCAGCCGCAGACCTACTAAGGGCTACCAAGATAAATATCCAGGCTCCACGTGGGACAAAAATGATGGCTGAGATTGATATTAACACAATGCAGTGGTGCTTCCCAATCATGTTGCACATCAAATTACACTTTCAAACATCATTGCAGAGTTCTAGTGGTTACTAATCAACAAAACTGTTTGCCAAACACAACTGTTAATAGTTTATACATGCATTAGCGCATCATCTATGCATCAAACCTACGCACGCCAAGCTCATCATTTATTTAATGCTGCTGTGGAATTCAAAGGCAGAGGAAATCAGTGATTTTACACATCTTGGTTGGTCTGAGCGATAGAACAACACCCACGTACACCGTTCTCCCACTTTCATCGTAGGCATTGCTATGACAACAGTAGCTGTTAACCACCTTTCCCTCGCAGTCTCAGAATGGCACACAGTGGCACACATAGTTGTGTGCGAGCGTGCACTTGCCCTTTACTTGTCTAAAAATAATACAACCCCGCGCTTGTTGTTTACGCTAAAGCTTTAACTTCTCCCACTCCTCACAATGTCATCCAAGAATCGCACTGGAAAGCATATAATTGTAGGTAATCTATGCTATCATGTTCATTTGAGTTGTGGAGGCAAATCAACTTTAAGTGGCGTAGCATAAAATCTTACTACCTCCGTCCAGATAGAAACGCATCATGTTCATGTTATATGCTTGGCTATAACTGGCTGCAGTTACCACCTGGCACTACATTAGCTTCTTGGTAATTTGTCATACTCCAACACAGAGGCCTATTTTAAGGTCCGTCCAGAGTGTGTCTGAATGCACAATAACAGTGCACAGCCACTTGTGTCATAGATGGAAAAGGGTTTGCTGCTCAGACACAGACAGTTGCCTCAGGGCTTCTGAATCTCTTCAAAACAGTCCAAAGTCAATAAAGGCCAGGTCTGTAATTCTGGCAGGCAAACGACTGTTGATACAACATCTCACCAACCAATCAAATTGCAGTCCTCCCTTCCTTGCTCCCAAAACAATGTGTTGATTGGCTGGAATTCTTTGTGACTCCGGCTGAGACACTGCTTGTTTCCCATTTACAGGGTCAGCACTGTGTGTTTTTTACATATATTGCATCCACAAAAAGACCTTTCATTGGCTAAACTCCTAGAATTCACAACACAGTTAATTATGGTGGACGTACCTTTGGATACAGTGAGCGCTGGTGACCACTGTGATCTTAAAATATCCAGGCAAATACTTCCATTGCTGTTGATGTTTGGGTGGTAGATTTTTGTCGTAAACGCAACCTATAATTGAACATGGAAATGAAAGGTACACAACATCAGTGACCATGTACACAGCCAGTCAAAGCCTTTCTAGTCAAATCTTCAAACCTGTCAAACATTCTGGTCAAACCACTTTTTAATGGTAGCAAAAATAATGTTTCATGTTTTTAAACTGCATGGCACACACCACATTTTCGGTCATGGCCAGTTACCTTAGGAGGTTTAAATGGATAATCTGTGGGGAAGTGAATCGTGAGGAAGAACACTCCACCCTGGTATGGGCTGTCATTCTAAAAGAGAAACATACAGGAGGATATGCTGTGTGAGGAAGATGTCAAAAACACTCAGACTCAGGCATCACTGACCAGACAAAGTGAATCAGACAAGTGTAAAATAATCTACCTACCGGCCCCATTATCGTCGCCTGCCAGTGAAATACTGAAAAGAAAGAGAATCACAAGGAGCATTAACACATAACGGTCAAGCCAAGG
Source organism: Tenualosa ilisha (assembly GCA_015244755.2). Lineage (NCBI taxonomy): Eukaryota > Metazoa > Chordata > Actinopteri > Clupeiformes > Clupeidae > Tenualosa > Tenualosa ilisha. Next base: position 1,383,052 of record PYXC01002553.1, on the reverse strand, counting down.
AGGGAGACAGAGCCAGAGCAGGGTGGCACATCTAAACAGTGATGAGGCCTGAATCAAAAACAGATGTTAAGCACTGCATTATTGATGTCTTGCAGTACCATACACTTACAATGAACTCAGCGAACAATCTGTCCTAAATCAGAACCATTAAGACATACTTTGGAAGTCAAAAACTTGGCTGCTTACCATAACATATACAGTTTTAACATGAGCCTGGAAACAAGCCAATATGCTACTGAAGTCTAACCAAAACAGGCCGCAACTTGCTCGTACAGACCTCTAATTTAAACCCCTTTACTTTCCCACATGATACTATAGGAGCTGGCTGGTGGGGGTGGGGATGAGGGCAGGGAAGGGTGCTGAATTTTTTGTCACCAGCCTGGGAACCTCCACCTAGGACCCGTCTGGATAGATTGGCAAGAGTCTCTCACACACACACACACACACACACACACACACTTACGGTCCTCGCCAACTGGTCCTGCAGAGCATTGGGCAGGAGGATCCCTTTGCAGATCTGTCAACTCCTGCAAGGGGACAGAGCACAGAGGGTCTAATTGAGACAGATGTTTGCCCTGTATAGACAAATCCTTTGTGTCCTTTTAAAGCCCTTTTAAGGAGGTTTATGCTGTGTTTCCCACATAAAAAAAAAAACTTCCATCAAATGCTACATTGCTTTGTTGTAGGTATAGTATTTGGACATGCTAAGGGTTAAATTTATGGCCTGGAGATGGTTTAGCTCGAGTCATCCTCATCTGTGGTTCACACCTTATAAAAATGTCCAGCTTAGCCAACCATATTCAAATCAATGCAAATGATAACGTTTAAATGATCACTCATTTTGCACTTAATACTTGTACAAGCCTGAGTCTATCCAATGCAATTTCACAGTGGGCCCTCACTGCATGATTTATGAAGATCAAATTAGTTCAAAATTTGTCTTTTAAGACTTTTTTTTCCCCAAAATTACAATACTGTCCACATTGTGTTGTTCTACAAAACCACAGACAGTCTTTGAGCTGTTGACCCTACATAAACCAAGTTTTACTGTAGTCTGTTAAAGCTAGTAACATTTCAGTTTCAGCAGTTGAGTCTCAGTATGCTGTAGGATGACGCTAGTGGAGATGCTATTTGTAGCTAAGAGACACCATATTTTCAGCACTCCAAGGAGTTGTGAAACCTTCTGTGCTAATGTGGCAAACTGACTACACGTCTGGAGCCTTAGGTCCTTGACCCTGCCACAACTGTTTGGTGTTGCATATCAGCCTGAAAAGAGCACATTAGATTATCTCTGACTCACAGCGCCAGAAACAGGCTTCATCTCTAAAGTTAGCTGTGCAAGCTGTCAGCTGTTTATCATACACACTTTTATTTAGTTTTATTCTGTGGCTCTGGCACCACTCCCCAAAACCTGCAGTTTTTGATGGGAAACTGGCTTACCAAGTCAGGTGAATATTCACAGTGCTTTTCCAAGAGGCTTTTTTTTATTAAAAAAGAACAGCTTTGGGAAAAGCTTTTTCCTAGATAGATTCTTACATCAGTGGTTAAGCTTCAAGAGATTAGAGGTCTTTCTCTAGGAACAAAATGACCTGCTTTTTCTTATCTTCACACAGAAAAAACTAAGAGCTGCCTCACAGAAGTACAAATGAAAAATATACTCTGTGAACATGGCCTCTTGAATAATTTGATAACCTATTGCTGCAACAGTGCAGCCTGCTCTTGTTTGTTTGTTTTTCTGCTACCAAACACAAACAAAACAAGCACATGACTCATAACGGGCGATCTTTGTTAGGCTTAGATTTGGCTTTTGTTACCACATTTTGGGGTTGTTACATGTCATATACATACACTACTTAACTCACTGCAAGAAACTTAGGCTGTTTGTTAATACATCTCTACATACAACATTTGACACACATGGATCACATAAGCAGAATTCTGTGGGACCCATAATGTGAGCTCAACACAGCATTTTCCAGTAAATCTCGTCGTACTAGTTCAGTTAACTTTGACATTTAAGATGCCTGCCCTTCATGGCAGGTCACTACTTTGTAGAGAGTACACTTTCAAGACTCTCTACTAGGCTACACTGCTGTGTGGAGAAATGAAAGAAGCAGACATGGCCCTGAGTTGTACTTAATACTTTGTTTCAGCTCTTATAAACACAGTCTATTGTGTACTTCAGCATTATAGTCAGTAATAATGTTATAGTTAGAAAAATCACAGGTATTCAAGGGTCCTTTGCTTAATACTTTTGCAGTGACACATCATAATACATCTTGAGCTGTAATAAGTTGAGAAGCTCTAAGATACAGATGTTGATTGATCAGAATCCAACTTTTTTATATAAAACAATGTAACTAACATGCTATAACACAAGACTGACAGGAAAAGTCATTTAAAAAATATATCATCATCTGTGAAAGTTTGTCATACATTTGCCTACTTTTTGTCAACCATTAAGGTAAAAAAAGAACGGTCAGCAAGTCCCTTCTTCTGCTGCTCATAATTTATTAATGTTTCATGAACGAAACAACATAAATGAGTTTGGTATCTCAAATAGTAACCTTTTCCCTGCCTCTGTAAGTAATCTAACCCCTATTCAGAATAAGCATTATGTAATGTTATTTGACACCAATAGTGCAACTACTGAAACTCACTTCTAACCTATACTGGCCCTGGTTAAGGCCACTATAGCCTATTTTTAGGGAGAGATGGCATATTCATATTGACATAAATAATTCTTCAGATATTATACTTTTCTTATTCTGTTTCAGTAGAGGCCCTGTAGCATAATCCGTTGTAGCCCAACGAGGGAAACTGATTTACAACTTCACAGGATAGCTCGCGTGGTCCGTTAACCCACACCAGTGAGAACACGGCAGCCGAACGCAGGATGAAAAGGTTTACGCACCTAATGTCGCATATTTCGCAGATTTTTTTACGATTAAAACAGACGGATAGACTACTCGAACGTCGTGTTAAATCTGTTAAAAATACCCTCGGCTGCCCCACTGCCCTATTTGCCCATCCATATATGGAAACATTGACATTGGGGTTCAGTATTTGGCAAGTTGCACGCAGCTGCCATCCATCACGCCTGCGCATCAAACCTACCACTCATTCATGATGAAAAAGCACTTACACTTACAATTTGACATATCCACACGTTTCCAAGCACCAACATCCCAAAACACAAGCAAAAGGATTGTGTGTTCTAGTTAGTGTTCTCATCAAATTATCTCTACCAGTTTCTGTGTCATCATTGTGCTCTGTCTTTTACCTACAATGTATCGGCCGCAAGCCTGCGTGTGGATACAATCAAACGCAAGGCAAAACAAAACAAAACAAACAGCCAGAAAACGACAATTAATTCGGATGTTATTTTCCAATCACTCCCCGTTATCCCCAGCATTGGCATGGCCAGGGGAATGCTTCAATGCGTCAAATGCTATCTCCCACCATTGACCATCCGTCTTTGTCTAAGTATCCAGCCAGTGCCTTTTAGGTCGGATAGCGAAGAGAAAAAGTCCTTTAATGTGTAGCAAAAAGACGGACATCAATGCTCACGTTCGCGAATAGAATCACAACCCATAGATTTGGCAAAGAGAAGACACTTCTCAGAAGACATGGTTTCACTGATATATTGCCACAGAGAGCAACAAACAGGCGAACACTCACCTTCTGGATTCTTTTCAACGCCATTGCTGGTTTAATTAGATCTGGCTAGGGGAATAACATACAGCTGATTTAAACAGCTAGGAAATGATGACTTATTTGACGGAGAAATGATGTATTGTCAAATCCTTTTGTGTATCACTCTATAACGTCTAGAAAAAAAATAAATAGAATGAATGTTGTGAATACTCTCCGATTTCTCAAATTTGGACTCCCTTCACTGACTTCACTGACAGCTTCCAAGCTACTGCTACTAGAGAGCTATACTGTAAAATCGCGATATTTCTCAGACTAGGCCCTTTGGAAGCAGTTGCATCATGGGCATTGTAGTTCCCCTCTTTTAGCATGACGGATGAGTTAGGGTGATACATTATAAAAATAATGTTGGCAAAGTCCTACATAATATTGCGCAGTAGCAAGAAATGCATGGCAAATGATCAGTTTGAGTATATTTTCCGCCCAAGTTTGTTTAATGGTAAGGTTTATATAGGCCTAGGTCTACACTTTTTTGAAGGCTAATGAAGAACTACTTTGAAAAATGTAACCGTGAGCCAGAATCAAGGAATGGACTTTACTGGGTTTTTTTGTTTTTTGTTTGTTTGTTTGTTTTGTTTTGTTTCGTTTTGTTTTTTTCCGTTCTTTTAGTTTATGACTCGTTGACATCTGGCAATTCGAACAAAACCGCCAGGCAACAGGCCTAATTTCTAGTCTATGATATGCTCAACACAACTGCAACTCCCCCTTTTTGTGTAGACTATGCTATACCAATGTGTATAGGCTAATGAGTTTCAGAAAGATAATTTCTGGAAATATCACACCGGACAAAATTTATACACTTTTTTTCAGGCAGAATAAGAATAGGATTGGCCACAAGATGACGCTGTCTGACGTGGGACAGCAGTAAAACTGGTGAACAATTTCGTGCTCTGTCGACCACCAGAGATCAAGTTATTTCCTCCAGGAATTATTGCAAAATTAAGCCCTCTTTTTACAAAACACACAACTATAACCCTGTTATATAATTTCATCAGAAATATCTTTTAAACATTACATTTACAACCGCTGAAAATGAAATGCCTGATTTGAGAATATGGAAAAGTTATTTTATGCCAATGTCCTTCCAAATCAACTGGTGACATCCTGTGACGAAGCAATTAATTGTGAGTAACCAGCTACTCATTCACAGAGAGGCAGGTCTGCTGCTCTATATAACAATCTGTTATTCTAAATAAGCTATCTTTTAACTCTTAACAACCTAGTTATACATACATTGTAGTTGCATATTTGTTCAGTAAAAGGAAGCATATTTTCCAAATGCTAAAAATACACTAAGCATGCCAATGATAATATAGGCTATGTATCTATAGCTCCTTGGTGCCTTTAGACACCCTCTAAATCAATCCAATGGTACCACATTGTAAGGAGGGCATTGAGTATTCGTCTTTACTTACTGCCTGGTATATCAGGTTAAACTGTTCTGTGTTTAGCAGTGATGTACCCCTCAAACACATGCACTTCCACCAGTGGGTATAATGGGTATAACCTATAGTTCACAGTCACACTGGCTCTCCACATGTTGGTTCAGCCCACAGTATGAATGTATGTATGTATGTATGTATGTATGTATGTATGTATGTATGCATGTGTTTGTTTATTTGTTTATTTATTTATTTAATGTTTAGATAGTGAGTTGTGTCACATTATAGGAACTGTTCCACTTCCTTGACAGAAACAAGAAAGCCAATTAAACAAATACAAATTAATTATGCTGTTGTTTTCACAATCTTCTCATCTGCAATGTCTATTTAAGTGATGCCTCTGTGAAACTTATAACTTTCAGTACAAATATTTGCCAATGCCATCATCAAAAGATTAGGTTAAAGATTCTGCATTATGAAACACTTATCCAACCAGTTGAATGTCTTTTGCGATTATTATCCTGGTAAACAATCCAACAACAGACAGTTAAACACTCAAGTTAACAAGGTACGACTTGCCTCTGCCCCTACACTTCACCAATGTCTTTATTTTTAATTTCCTGCACACTCTGGTGTTCAGCTGTTTTAACTTTTCATGACTACTGAGTTCCTGGCAAAAAGGGCCCATAAGATGTTTGTCAGGGAAGAAAAAAAAAAAAAAAAGTGCAACGGGGCCTGTTTTATATTTCATTATCCATTTAGCCTTGTTGAGCAGCACTACCACGTCCATAGTGCCGGGGATTGTGCCGTCGATAACTAATCATTGTTGGGACCGTATTCATGTGTGAGTCAGCTGTGTACTCCGATTTCTGCCCGGCCTTGTCTTCCAAAGCCCCTCATGAGTTTCCCTTTATATGTCTTAAACAAGGAGGGAAAAAAGAGATGCCATTATTTTAGCTCTGCCCCATGAATGGCTGACTGTGTTCACTCTCCTTAAATGACTGATTCAATGTCAGGTTGAGGATCCTCTCATCAATGTGACACTGAGAAGGACCATTTTCCTTTGGAAACCTAGGAGATTCCTGGAGATAATATCTTATTGTTTGCTCATCTCTGCGCTGTCAATGACCCCCACTGTCCCGCGGGCTTGCCTGTAATCAGATTCAGCTTGAAGTAGAGATAGCAGGTCAGGCCTGCGACGCGAGGGGAAACTCGTGCGCTTGAGTCTAGCTGCTCAGAGAGGTATTTTCTCAGCAGTTTTTGTGGCTCGTTCTGTCCCAGGCAGCACACAATCCCATCTGTCTTTCTCATGCTGCTTTACAAGCCCTTGCTAACGACTCTTCCGGGTGAATCAATCCATAGCCCTGTTGTTCAAGGGTCACCGAGTGCTGTCAAAAGGATAAAGAATGAGAAAATTTGACACAGCAAGGACTTCATAGTGAATCGGGAGCTAACACTAACTGAATGAGGCACAGAAACTGACCTTCAGTTTAATTTACCTATACCCTATTCAGTTAAAGTTAGCTGCTGGTTTGCTATTCGGATTTGGGATTCAGGCATGAAAGCAAATACTAAGTCATTCTGGACTCGTTTAGCTTCTTCCTCCAAGCAGTGACTTGAGAAAGGCTGCCTTGTACAAACCACAACGCCATGACTCTCTCTGAGTCTCTGTGCCTATCCCTTAGCCTCCCAGCATGGTTTGAGCCATTGGGCTTTCCCTAGTGATGTGGCTTGACCCTGTTGGTCCTTTGGGCACAGAGAGAGAGAGAGTGAGAGAGAGCGAAGAGTTTTTCTGGCTAGTGGGGGGAAGAGGTGCAGTATATTTTGAGAAGGCCTCTCACAGAATCGTTGGGGTCTTGGGTTACTCGCTCGGGCCGCTGCGGAGTGTTTTCGGGTGTCCACTTTCACCCAACCCTGCACCTCGGGGCGCCCCCAGGACCGGGTGTGATGTATGGGTGTCAGTAGCGTTCTCTTGGTGGATGGAGGCGGGGAGGGGGGGTGTTATGGGAGGGGTCTGACCTCTCTCACACTGTAGACAATTGAGTGTGGCGGTGTAACATGAGTGCAGAGGACTGTGGGAGTGATTTGCCGGGGGGCAAAAGCACGGCTCAGGAGGGTTATTCTCCAGTGACTTGGCTTGGCTTAAGGGACCTTGAGCCTCACCCAAACGATTTGAGCGAGTGTGAATGTGTGTGTCTTGAGCATGCATGCATGTGTGTGTGTGTATGTGTGTGTGTTCCTGGTTGGATAAGTGGAGGAGGGGACAAATCTTTGAACCCCAAACCAAACACGACTAATGTCTCCTGTCTCTCCTCTCTTCACTATAATGCATGCCACCCCCAGAACTCTTAAAAACACTTAATCCCAACGACATCATGGTTTACTGACCTTTGCCATGTTTCATTTCAGCGCAGCCGCACTATACTGCTCAGTCATCGTGCCTTACGGTCAGTCACTCATCGTGCGTTACGGTCAGTGTCATCCCCTTGGCCTGTGCCGTAATTCGAAATCTTCCCTCACCACATCCTGCGTCAACCACCCAGACATTGACATCAATCTGGCCAGTAAAATAAGAAAAAGAAAAAAAGCGGAAAAAATTACATTCCCCCATTCCCGTCCCTTGTCCCTGTCCAACAGAGAGGGCTTCTTACACCTCCTGAACGCAGCACACATGTTCACAATCAGCACCAATGGGGCCTGCCGATGTGTCCAAATTATCCAATTAAAGTGCATACTTTGGCCAGTGCTGCGGCTTGCCCTCCTGCTCCCCTCCCAAACCTCCCCCCCCTCCCCGATCATACACTGGAGGCTCTCCCTCTGCCCTTTTGCACTGCTGTGCCCTCTGGACGAATCCCAGTGGGCGAGACGCTGCTCTTTTGTCTCTGTGCACAGAGAGATATTTGTACACGGCCCACCGCATCAATGTGCTTGATTTAATTATACACTCACAACAGTGCGTGGCCAATTCAGGGTGTTTACAGTGTGGTCAGCGACTGCGACGCTGCACAATCGCTGAGCTGTCTCCATGCTCAGAGCCTGATGAAAAGGGGGCATTATCTGAAGTGCAATCACCCTTTCATGGCCCATTTCCTTGAGTCTGATTTCATTTTGTTTGTCAATCGCTTTTTTTCTCTCTCTCTCGCTCTCTCTCCTGTCCTTCTCCTCCTCTCTTCTTTCTGCGAGGGGGCTACTGATGGTCGTTTCACCCTTGAGCGGAAGGAGCAATGGTCAAGTCTGCGCACACGCTCCCACTGTGTTTGGCAGCTCTCCTTTTGTTGTGAGTGTGTCAGAGAGCACTAGCGTGAATATCCATTTTCCTAATATGTTATTTGCCTCAATGACATATTTTCACAGATTAATGGTAACAACATAAGCCGTGAGCATTTTACTAGTCTAAATTATTAGCCTACGAGCAAGTGTACATTACAGCTGAAATACAAAGTGACCAATTAAAAAGCAATAGAATAATTTCACAAAATCTCAATGCACTAAATACACTTTTACAAAAGCAGTCAACCAACTGAATCTACTTCTGATACTACCAGTGTCCATCAATGGTCCTCTAAATTGAGCCTATTCCATTCACTGAAAGCGCTACATCTGAAGTTGGTGGGGTGGGGGCAGAGAAAGGAAAGGTTTTGCTAAATTCTGTAGCCTAAGCCTGTTTGAGCCTGCCAGATACAAAATAGTGTTTTTTTAATGAAAGAAAGCCATGTAAGGCCGTATTTCTAACTGTTAACTGACTTTTTACAATATAGACTGAATAACAAAACAGCAGCTAACGCGAATGGGGCCATAGCAATTTTGGTCTGTGTTACACCAAATTTATTTGTTCTTTTTCTTACTGACAGCACTGAACAACAGGACAATGGGTTGATTTACCCCAGAATATCTCTTTAAAGGCTTACGTTGCCTTTTGCATGGTACTCACCATGCCTTTGAATATTCCAGGGGCCCGAATAGCTAGCTGAGGGCGGCCTGCTAACCGGTGACCCTTCTGCCCTAAAGGGTCAGACAGGTCGTATCGTATGAGTGTGTCTCTCACGTTTCTCTTACAGGCCCCATGGGAGGCCACAGCGGGGCCCAACACTGGCCCCACTACCACGTATCGTCAGACTGCTACACATATCTATACTAAACACACATGCACGGGAAAAGGGGATGACACTCGCAGAGCATCTGAAACACTCCAGTTATCTTGACAATGACAGTGCCAAAACAATCAATCACACAAGTACCAATAATTAATAGCGTATGTAGTTCGAGAATCACATGTTCTTCTTCGTTAACGATGGGAAGGTCGTCCCATTGCAGCATTCTTCACTGATGTGAAAGGGAACAAGAGACGAGCTGTGAGCAGAAAAGAAAAAAACCTTAAGTCTGTCAGAGACAAGAACTGTTTTCTCTCTGTCTTCTTGCGTCTCCAACATAGACAGCCTACAGGTCTATGGTTTAGAGCACAAATCTCTTGGCTACATTATGCAAGCCAATGCCCAGCCATATTGTCACTTATATATTTAGAATAGGTTATATATAAGATTATTCATTTGGTTATATTAGTATACATTACTTTATAAACAGCATTAGACAGGATCATTACAGACAGCAAAATCTACAGTGATTGCATATTTTGTGGTTTTAAAACGAAACTTGACTGGAAAAAAACATTGAAACTAAGGGGACATGTACATGAGTTCCTGAAGTCATAACCTCCTGCTGACCTGTCAATTCTAGAATTTTCCATAGAATCAAACTGGAATTTCCCTCTCATTGAATTTAGGTCCTTTTTGCACTGAACAGAGAGAGTGTGCATGCACCTCTTTGCTTTCATGTTATAAATTTGGTTCTGTTTTCATTCCGAGTTGTCAGTTATGTCAACCACATCAGCCATCTCTGTTTACACACCACTTCCCCCCTGTAGCTTTGAAATGTAGTCAGTTGTTCATTTTCATTCACTGTGCACTTAATGTACTGTGTTTTTTTTGTACTGAGTGCGAGAGAAAAGAACTTTAGTGGTCGCAAGGGAGGGTTTCCAGTAAACTAATACTACTAAAAGAGGACATTTCTTATTCCAAATAACATAATTTGTTTCCACATAAAAAATAGAATCTATCCCAAATTACACCCCCCCCCCCACCCCCAACAAAAAAAAGGAAAGAAAGAAAATTGAGAATCAGCCAAACCTCCTGTCCTGTGCACAAGCAGATGCAGAGAGTGGTATGAGCTCATTCGGAAATAGACAGATTCCCCAGACTCATTTCCCTCCACCCCTCTCTCTCTCTCTCTCTCTCTTTCTCTCTCTCTCATAAGGAGGAGGCTTTAATGAACTGGCAGGATCGATAAGGTGCTGACAGGTGGGTTACTGTAGCATGACTGGCCCACCTCGCCACTCCCCTGTCTCCCTCTCTCTCTCTCTCTCACACACACACACACACACACAAACACACACACACTTAAGCCCCTCAGCTTTATTTAGCCTCACGCTTGCTAGCCTGAATGACAAAAGAACCACAGAGATGAGGTGCATGCTAACAGGCAGAGATGTGTGTGTGTGCGTACGTGTGTATGTGTGTGTGTGTGTGTGTATATGCGTGTGTGTGTGAGAGAGAGAGAGAGTGAGGTGGGGGTGGGGGAGGGGGGTCCCATGGTGTCTATAGCACTCGGCCCAACCATCTCCACACTTGCGCGTGTGGTTGTTGGAACCACGATCGCTTTCGCTTGACGGCACAGAAATAACACAGCGTTACAGTACGAGGCTTTTGTTGTCTGTCTGCACACTGGCCCTGGCACGCGTCCAGGAGCCAGCCGCAGAGAAAAGACATACTGGGACGGGATTGTGAGCGTCATGAAAAGCCATGTGTCCATTCTGCTCGAGCAAGACAATTGCAGAAGGACATTCGGTGGAATGCGTACACTGTACACCATTGAGCCAGGCGTGTATCGGTACAGTCCAGACAAAGCAAAGAGAACACAGAGGCATATCTGAACACAGTAGCTTCCCACCAGGCCACACACAGCGCAGTAGTAGTCGTAGCGACACCAAGGCTGGGATGCTCAGCTGGCGACTTCTTCATCTAGTCACCAACCACCAAATGACAATAAAACCCGCTCCCTCCCCAACAATAAAAAGGAATGTGCTGAAAAGCTCAAGAACAGGGTGGCAGTCTATCTTTTGTGAGTTAATGGACAGTTCTAGATGGCCTGCTGCTCCAACAGTGCAGGGTCTGTTTCCAGCCACACCTCTGATCTATTAGCATCTTGGTGGGCAGCAGGCTTCACATCTTCCCAGCTGCCAGCCCCGTCCAGCTGGAGGGCTGCGGAGGAGCTGGCCAAACCCAGCGTACTGGCTTACATTAACATTTCATTACAGGATGAGACACTCACAACAAAAAAATGACTTAAAGGCATACCAGGCAACATTTTATGCTGTGTTTAGGGTAATTTACCAGCTTCATGGTAAATTGGATGGTTAAATGGCCCATTAGGTGGTGAATGAAGGTTCTCTCGGCTTCCTCCACCGCTTGTTCTCGCAGTTACAGCACTTGTGAGATGAGAATGGCACCCTGGTGTGCAACCAAACTGAAATTGAATAAAACAGAAATTGTGTTTATTACCTTGTCAGTCAACATAGCTCTTCGAAAATGATCATAGCTGATTCCTATTCTTTGATTTGCAAGTAAATCCACTTCTATCGGTGAGAATTTACAATGGTGGTTTTAGTTTTTAAAAGAATTTGCGACTGTAAGGGTAGCTCCGTAGGTAACAAATCACAGGTCTGCCTGGTACGCCTTTAAAGGAGAAATCCAGTGTGATTCTTGTCCTTCAAGGTCACTGAGTGCTGTCGGTAAGAAAAAAGAATCAGAAAATTTTATAAAAGGCTGACCAGCGAATCTGCAAATTTGACAGAGCATGGACGTAAGAGTGAATTGGGAGCTAACACTAACAGAATGGAGTACAAAAACTCACCTTCAGTTTCATTTTCCCAGGCCCCATCTAGTTAATGTTCACTATGCATTATGGGTATCAAACATTCTGTTTTTCATTCCAGCAGTCATCACTCAGAGTACATTTGTATAACAGGGCTATGGTTGGAAATACTTAAGACTATCACTTTAAAGTTGCAGTCTGCAGTCAGATCCCATCCAGTACATTTTTTGTGTCAAGTTAAGTGAGTAGCTCTTTATAGTATTTTTTTGCCTCTATTTGCCTTCACATAACACTTATCATGTGTTGTACAATATATCCCTGCTGTAAGAGACCAGAGTCCTCGCTATAAGCTGTAAACAGGTGATAAAGAAAGGAGTTTAAGGAGTAAATGGACTGCAGTTATATGGCACTTTTCTACTCCTACAAGCACTCAAAGCTCTTTACAACGTATGCCTCACATTCACCCATTCATACACCGGTAGTGGAGGCTGCCATGCACCCGGTGCCAACCTGCCACCGGGAGCAATTTGGGGTTCAGTGTCTTGCTTAAGGGCACTTCGATGGGGTCAGGCATAGCGGGGCTCGAAAGTGCAACCCTCCGGTTGCTGATCGGCACCTCTACCACCTGCGCCACCATTGCCCCACACAAAAGGAAGGGAGGAGTACACAAGGAAGGGTTGTAATTTGATCAGTAGCTGAGTACAAATATCAATGCCACAGTCACCATAATTGCCTATTGAACCTTTAAAAGTAAGGAGACAAAACCATTATTAGAGGGCTAAGTGGTTTACAAGTTCAGGATTCACAAGATGAGGCCGTGAGAGTACAACTCAGACAGGAACTGATTAGAGCTGAACTGACTCTGATGAGACATAATGCAGTTAAAACAGGCTGTGTGTGACAAAGGCTTGTGTATTATAATTGATACTGTAAGTAGCAATAATAGCTATGTATACGTTGCTAAAAGAGCTGATTGTTCAAGAAAGAATGCTAATTGTTTGTCATGCCTTGGGCCTGACTTCAATATAATTCTATCAGATTGGGCACAGTTACTGCTCCTCTTTGCTGCTGCTCAGCTTTGGGATGCTGTAGTTCACCCCTCTAACATCCATGGCCTGAAGGGACTGGCCAAAAAAAACTGGCATTGTTAGCTTTAACAGTTAGTGGAGTGCACTGTGCACTGTTTAATTGTCTTAATGGGCTCAATGTAGAGGGAGGGGGATGATTTAGTAGCAGGGGTCCTGGTCTAATAACTTCTCATTTCCTGCCTTTTTACGCAATGTAGATGGGCAAGAGCCAGAGATGTCTGACATATGGGGCTGTTTTATGAATGCGCGCTCCTCAGCCGAGACCATCAACAGGCATCTGACTTATTTACTTTAGTGTGTGGTGGGGGGAGGCTTCGTTAGCTTTTATGGTAATTACCCCATGACTCGCAATTTTCCATTTTCATGAACGAGTGTAAAGAGCTAATTGTGTGTGTGTGTGAGTGTGTGTGTGTGCGTGTGTGTGTGTGTGTGTGTGTGTGTGTGTATGTATGTTTTCCGAATGCATGTAAATGGCACCTGTGTTACAGAGGAACACAATGCATTGCACACAATGTGTCTAATGCATGGTCTCAAAATAAATATTTGTGCAATTTTTTAATTGTGAGTTATTACAGAGCATCATGTAGTTGCAGAGGCATGTTCGCAAGACTCGTGCCTTTACAAATTCCTCTTTATGTTGTTTTTTTAAAGCAATAGACAAACACACACTCCCAATTAACTTGAGACACACCACGTACAGTTTTAGAAGTATACTCCTCGTCGGCATGCAGATTGACTTAAACAGGACCACTGGGAAGACTTTTAGCACCTTTCTGTCAAATAAAGAGATCTATTGTGCCTAACAGGATTACATCAGCCAGTTTGTCAGGGAGACTTTTGTAGCAGCAATTAGACCATTTGCCCCCATCTCACTCCACCCCTAAGCCACCATGGCTCCACCTCCACTAACCCTGCTCCCTGTCTGAAAAGAAACCAGACCTGCCCCTGTTGGATCATGGAGGAGAGACTTGTCACAGCTTGCCGACTTGCAGGTTAGCAGAAGTGCAAGTGCAGGGTCACATCAGATGACATGACCCATGTTTTATACCCAAGCATCGTTCAATGTATGCAATAAAATGACAAATGGATTGGCAGAGTGTTTGACACAGACAGAGAGAGTGAGAGATAGACAGAGAAAGAGAGAGAGGAGGAGGGAGAAAAAGAGAGAGAAGGGAGGGAGGGAGGGAGGGAGGGAGAGAGCGAGAGAGGGAGGAAAGGAGGGAGGGAGTGCTGAAACCATTTGCACTCAATCAGGTTACTTGAGATTCTCTCTCAGTGCTTGTTTAGCTGTTTGGTGCTTAGGGCTAACTGGTCTGTAATGCACCTCGCCAGACTTCCCCTGAAGCCTCTGCTGTTGGTGGGGCTGGACAGTGTCGCTCTCCAAAAACAGGAGGGGGTGGGATGGGGAGGGATGGGATGGACTGATGTGAAAGTATTAACTAACAAAAGCCCTGTCTGACTGTTGTTATCACAGTTGGACCATTAGCAAAACTCAACTCTCTCTCTCTCTCTTTCTCTCTCTCTTTCTTTCTTTCTCCAGCTGTTTGAATTCAATGACATATCTTTCTGGGCTTTCCCCCCCTGCTTTGGGTTTCCTCAAGGAACAAAGAAGGGATTTCCTCTCCGACAGACAAACAGTGGCAGTACCACACAAATTACAGAAGCAGCCCACCAAGTGCACTGGCCAAACACTGGCACCATGTCTCAACAAGCACACTGCCGGCATGGTAGGAGGTTGTAAAGACACATGCACACACACACATACACACACACACACACACACACACACACACACTGTATTGATGGGAGAGTGCTTTGTATTGGTGGTTGTGGAAGCAAGGCATCCCCTGCAATCCAAAATTCTTTTGATATCTCAATAAATAATGCATAACACTAATATAATCCCAGAGTGTTTTATGGCAGTCTAGTCTTTGCATACAAAGATCTTATGTGTTTTCCTCCTAAAGGGGTTTTAGGAGAAACAAGTCAGAATTCAGGTAAGAAAATGTCTATCATCCAGTCCCAGTTAATCCATCATTTCAGTTTAAGATCTTAAATATTCTTCTGCTATTGATCCTGCAGTCTTAAGAAAACATCTATCATTCAGTCCCAGTAAATCCATCATTTCAGTTTAAGATCTTAAATATTCTTCTGGTATTGATCCTGCAGTCATAAGAAAACATCTATCATTCAGTCCCAGTAAATCCATCATTTCAGTTTAAGATCTTAAATATTCTTCTGCTATTGATCCTTCAGGGGTTTGAGGAGAAACAGATCCGATAAGTATGAGCTTGTATGAGCTTATTTTTTCTATGAGACAGACTGTTGTAAGGAGCTGCTCTCTCCTTATATTCAGTTGGTACGATACAGCATACGAGTAAAGAGGTTCATTCAGTCAGGTGTTGACTGCCTGCTTAATCAGATGATTGTTGATTGTTACAGCTTGATGGTTGCCCATGAACATATTTGTGCCTTTTCTCCAAACCCTTCAACCCCCACCCCCAGAGCTCCAGCTCTGATTTGAATGGTGAAACATCTTAGTATGAATTCTAACATGTTTTGCTTGGCACAGGGACCTTTTTTTTTTTCTTTTTCCTTTTGGAGCAACTGTAACCATCGCAACCTGTGGGAGCTCAAAATGTCTCCGGTCCCCTTGAAGCACTCTGCTCTGGCTGAATCCTCAGGTGTCTGCTTAATGCGCCTTTTAAACCCCTTTCTGTGTTCTCTGTCCTCCCTCGCTGTCTTTCTCCTGTGCTCTCTCCAAACACACACACACACACACACACACACACACTCACACGCACACACAGACACACACACACACACACACACACACACACACACACACACACACGCACACACACACACACGCACACACACACGCACCACACGCAGACACACACACACACGCACACACACACACAGACACACACACCTCCTCCTCTCTCCCTGTTCACCCACACCACACAAGAAGATTGTCGGGCAGAGAAAAGCTGTGTTTCCTTTCCCCCGTCTTCACACCGATGTCTCTTGTATGGTGTTCTTGTCACATGGAAAGGTGGTAGATACGTCAGAAATGCTCAGGTTAAGCCATACAATACACACACCGATGTGCTCAAAATGTGGGCCTACTTTGTGAAGTGTGGACCCATGTGACATGCATTATACATGCATGCTAAGCTAACCTAGCAATATAAAGTTGTAGATGTGAGCAACAACTGCAGTCAGTGGTGCCACCAGGGGGGGAAAAGTTAGGATGATTCCAAGGGCCTGGCACTGATAGGGGGCCCTAGAGAACATTTTAATATTATAATCAATGTTTGGGAGGCCCAAAATAATTTTCTGTCATAGGGCCCAAAATTTTTAGCAGCGCCGCTGACTGCAGTAGCTGTAACAACAACAACAACAACAATACAAATAACTAGAATCTGATTAGGAGAATGTTGTAAACTGAAATGCATAGTTCGGTATACATTTTCTTAGTGCTTGTGCTTGCTCAACATTCCAGTGCTTATGTTTAAGTAGTGGACTTATAGCAGATGCTCCTCAGGTACAGTTTGTGCATTTTAGGCATTCTCTCTGTTGTGAGAATAACTGGGCAGAGGCAAGAATACCAGAGGACAAAAAAAAAAAAAAAAAAAAAAAAAACTTTACGGATAAAAGAAATGGCTTCTCTATTGACGGTGCCCTTGAACCACAGAATGGATGGACTGAGGCTTTTGTGTTTTATTTAATATTAACAACAAAGGGGAAAGAATCCTTTTTGCTCCGACAGTTAACCACCAGTCCAAAGGACAGCAAGCCATCATTGTGTTTGCAGGCAATCTTGTTTTTTTTTCCCCCCCGCATGCGGCAGTGTGGTAGTTCTGTATACACAAGGGAGAGATGCTTGAACATGTCACAGAGGTGGTCTCACTCTCTTTGTGCGGGACTGGGCATGTTTGCTGTGTGCAGGAATTAAGTACTGCATTCTCCCCTGGATTTTGTGGTTAATGCATATGAGCGTAATACCAATTTCATGTTCAAGCCCGGAACGGATTGTCAACAAATGATGTCAAACTTTCTGTCATGAATTCCTCTCTCTGTTGGAGAGGCTATTTGTACTAAAATGTCAAGTATGTCTGTATCGCTGGGTCTTTGTTGCCAGTCCATTCATCACTGTCTTTGTGCATGTCTGCATCTGTAAAGCGTATTTGAATGTTTATATACTGAATGAATATTAGTGCGTGAGGGGAATGTGAATGTTTTTAAGGTGTGTGTGTGTGTATTTATGTCTGAAATACTGGGAGGCTTAGAGAGAGAGAGAGAGAGAGAGAGAGAGACAGACGGGCAGCTGAGAGGTAGATGGTAGCCGTGCTGTCCATCCTGTCACACAATAAACAGTTTGTTTCCCAGGAGCGGCCCCTCATGTTCCTGTTGTCCGCCGTGTCGCCGCACACTGGGAAACATCCCGAAGCCCATTGTCTCCGGGGTCAAGGGTCACAGGATGCTCCCAAAGAACTCAAAAAGGGGGGGAGGTGAGAGGTTGGATGCAAGTCATGATAAAGAGGGTCCTGCCTGCCTGCTTGCCTGCCCACTTGCTCCTCTGTCCACCCTCCTCGAAAGGGAAGCAGAGAGTGAGAGAGAGAGAGAAAAAACACACACATTAAAATGTATTCTTTCTCTTTTGTCTCCCCCCTGTCTTCCCCCTTTCACTTTCATTCATTATCAGACTGCTGTTCTTTCAAGGGCCTGGCACAGGGGGGACTGAAAAGAGGCCTGGCTGACACAATGGATCGACTCACCGGCTCATAATAAACTTCCTGATTGCCTGTAGTCCATTCCTCCCAGTGCATTTGTGTGTGTGGGGGGACTCTTTTTTTCTTTCTCTTCCTCCTGTTTTTTTTCTTCCCCACTCTTGGCTCGGCTTTGTGCGTCTTTATTATGTCTCGTGGTATGATTTTGCTCATAAAAGCATACCTGTGCTTTCCCACCGGTCTTGTAAATGGTGTGGAGGTTTGACTTAGACATAGAGAGAGGCAGTACGGGGGGGATGTGTGTGTGTGTGTGTGACTGTGTGTGTGTGTGTGTGTGTGTGTGTCTGAGTGTGTGTGTGTTAAGTTGATGGACTTCCAGCAGGGCTACACAGAATACACAACTGAAGCATTTCGTTCGAGTAGAGAACGCTTCCACAATTAGCTTTCAGTGTAATCAATGGAAGTGCCTACACCAGACGAGAGACCACTGTGCATATTTGGAAAAAAAAAAATTAACCAGTCTGTTTCAGCTGTGTTTAAAGAACCACGGCCGTAGTCTATCATTGAGGGGGTTAATATCCAGTCAGGTCTGTGCTATTTCTATTCTGTGTCAGAGGTTGGTTTATAGAAGTATGGAAGCAATTCATATCCTTTAGTACATGAAATCTGAGTAGGCCTGCAAGGCTGTCTGCCACAAATATATTTTATAGTTACAGTAGACTGTATTGTGTTGTATTAATGGTGAATGGGAAGACATCTCTCATAATTGCACATTCTGTTTATGGCTGTTTATGACAATATAGACTACGGTGTGCAAGTTGACATGGAATTTAAGATGTAAGCCTGATAGTTTAGACAGACACTTCAAATAAATTCTACTTCTCCAACGTGTACTTCCCCCAGCTGTGACATTTATCTGGCATTATCATACAGGCTCTGCATGTCACGTTCACTGCATGCACAGTGAAGTGGTTAGCCAAGGCTATTGTTCAGCTATGGTGGGGCAAGGGGCCATGCAAAGAGCAATGGGCCTCATTCACCATTCTTACAAAGAGATTTCTTCTTACAAACCCACTTACACAGTTTTCGAGAAGATTTGTATTTACTGATATAAGTTTCTAGATGTGACCTTGAGAACAAAATTCTTAAGAAGGTATTGGTGAGAGAGGTCCAGTGATCATGAAGGCTGCGGCGTGGACAATGGCACGTTGAGGCCTCGGCACCCGGATCTCAGGCATTCCTCTCTCTCACCAGGCCTGTGACCTCATTCTTTGGGCCTTGCAGGTAAACAGCATGGAGGTAGAGGGAAGGCAGCCCTGAAAGTGAAGTGCCTTATCTTTCCAACATAGCCATGAATAAACCTGCCTGTTGTGCTAGCATTTGTGTTTCTGTTGTGTTGTGTTAGCATTTGTGTTTATGTTGTGTAGCGTTAGCATTTGTGTTTATGTTGTGTAGAGTTTTTTAAGACACAAAAAGAAAAAAAATGTACACGGAGGGAAAACGCTACAATATGAAAATCAAACTCTCTGATGAAGAAAAAAAAATCCAAAGTTGTATAGGTTATGAAAATATGTGAACAAGATAAAAACATGTTTGCTTATTAGATATGCTGGATTAAACATTGAATGAAAGATACATTTACAGTATAGAAAGAGACTGTTTAACCCCTTGACTTTTCCAGGTATAGGTAACTAAAAGCTGAAGTTGTAAGAGGTGAAGTGGGGATTTTTTTAGTGGGGGTACACGATTTTAATAATGCCGGTCTAACTGCAAAGAAAGTCTCACACGCGCACCTCCAAAACCTACGTTGACAGTATCACTGCATGATAATGATCATCCTATAATGTTAAATTGCATTTGTTTATGACAATACAAGGCTTATTGGAGAGACTTTCTTGATGTGTGCACTTATTGGTAATAACGTTTATTAATATAATGTTGATAAATAGTGAATGCCTAATATTTAAAAAGTGAGAGATACATAAATGATCTGATCCAAAAAGTGGGGGGACTCTGTACTCCCGTGTCCAGTGCTCACTACATCCCTGGTCGTATACACAATGCTTGAAAAAATGCTTAAAAGATGTTCAGTGATTAACAATGCTGGAAACATACTCAAGTTAAAGGAGAGTTATTTGTCAAACATTAATGTGGTACAATATACTGTATGTCATCTTAAGGGTCAACTGTATTTTCTTTGTGATAAAGTTTTGTTTTGTTTTCTGAACTGGCATCCATTAACAGCACATAGATGCTATTCTCACTGTTGCATCATACATTTCTCAAAACCACAAAAATAATAACAAGAAACTCTATTGCCCATGTCACAATGTCATCAACTTTCCAAAACACAGGAACATATTTAGACATCATTTGCAGTGATTAAAAAAAAAATCTAAATTCCATCTGAAATACAACACACTGGTTGATTTATACTGTCCTAAAAATTACATAAGAATTTTTTCCCACCTCTGTCTCCACGTGCTTCCGTCCTCAAATTCTCTTGGGCTCTCCACAGTAAAACTAAAGAGATTTAGAGCATCCAGTCTATCCACATATTTTATTCCTCATGAGGGCTTGTCTGCATTCTCTTCTCTGGACATTCTCAAAGATGCATCTATCTTCTTTATGGAGTCCAGCCTGGTGGATTAATCCAAATGGTGGAGGATGCCGACAGCCCTCTGTGTGGCCATGCAGCCCTCTGGTCCCCCATCATCTCTGGGTCATCTGTAGCCTATTGCCCTAATTTGTACAGTTTAACATGTCATGAGCCAGCAGACAAAATTGTGTGTTTATATCTGAGAGCATCTTGGTATGGAAACAGACAGGGACAGATAGATAGAGCGTGTATGTGAGAGAAAAAGAGAGAGAGAGAAAGAAAGAAGACATATGAGAGTGACAGATGGCCAGGTGTTTCCGTGTGTGAAAAGGAAAACAATCGCCACTCCACTCAGAACTTGAATAACGTTTTGTTTGACTCTTCACCTGAGTGACAAAATGACTAATCAGTGTAAGCTGATGCTGTAACTCTAGCTTGTGTAATACTGTTTGTTACTGTAATGTGATTTCATGTTCTTGTTTTTGCTGACAAGTGTGAGGGCTCTGCTTTCACCAAAGCACGCGCACTCCTGCCTGCTGAGACGTGAGCGTGCAGTTTGAGTTTCACGTCCTGGATCTTTCTCTCACTCCCTCTCTGGCAAGTCTAACCTTCCCTGCCCCAACTCTTGAGCTCCGCTGGTACCAGATCGTAATCTCGACCGGTAGGGGGAGGGTTGACAGCTGGAAATGGTTTTGGAGCACCGGCATTGCCGTCGCAGCAAGTTTGTTTTCATATCACGGTGGAGGAAAGGAATCCGGCCCTTGAGTAAGTATTAGCTTTTAGGGGATCTGTGACAGTGATTTATATGCTTTCAAGAGAAACCCACCCATGTTTGCCATGGGCAGCAGCACCATGGCACAACAGTGGCCCACAGTCTTGCCCATTAGGTTGGGGACGGGAGGCGGGGTGGTTATTAATCAAGGCATTTATTATCACAGGGGAGGAGGGGGCTTAGTGAGAGCAATGCACTAAAAGTGGCATTGAGGAGAGTCTTCGTGCTCTGTGACATCTGCAGATTCATCCTGACCTCTGCTTCAGTGCAGTGCAGTGCAGTACAGGCAAAAGGCGGTTATGTCCATGTTTCTTCCATACTTTTCTTTCATCAGACTTTCAAATTCTATTTTTTATCCCATAACGTGTTTATTATTTTCATTGACTGTTCTGCTTTGTACTTTTCAATGCTTTTACTTATTATCATTCATGTAAAACACACTCACACACAGTGAATGAAATGGATTAGGCTATATAATTAAACAGCGCTTTGCAGACTTTTGGTTTTCAGTACTAAGGACACAGACGCACTGATCCACATGAAACCTGCATGGCTTACTGACTTGATATGGATTCGGCTAACGTGGAATGTAGGGTTTTGGTTTCAGGTGAACTGAAACAGTGGAATAATATAGCATGCCAGACACTGCCACATTACTTATGCAATTAGTTGTAATTGGTGGTAGTTGGGGACACGCTTTACTGGTTCCATTCTGAACCTCTTTGCTACGTGTCTAGTTTCCTGTACAGGTTGTGCCTCAGACCTCTGGACCTGAGTATCATGGGGTCTGGGAGCGTGGGGGTGGGGGGATGGGTTCTCCTTCTTCCCCGTGACATGGTGATTTTTTACCCTCTCTCGCTTTCTTTTTTTTTCCTTTACTTTTTTTATGAGCATATAAATCTGACTGGTGCCAAAGAACAGAAAAACACAGGATTAAAATTCCCCTTTCTCCCTGCGTCTTCAGGAGCCCAGCTGCACAGTGCTGTTTGCTCCTTGTGGCCCTCAGGGCTGCTGCAGCTGTGTGGGGGCCCCGGGTTGTGTCGACTCGAGTCGAGCCGCTG
Organism: Tenualosa ilisha; assembly: GCA_015244755.2. Lineage (NCBI taxonomy): Eukaryota > Metazoa > Chordata > Actinopteri > Clupeiformes > Clupeidae > Tenualosa > Tenualosa ilisha. Next base: position 1,360,773 of record PYXC01002553.1, on the reverse strand, counting down.
GTACGAGAAGTGGGACAGTGCAGCCTCCCAAAACTGACTTATTTTCTTTGGCAGGCACAGAGCTCTTTCACAGAGTGATAATTGCACAGCACAATAAAACAGAGCAAACTGGTTAAGATAATCCGACAGCACAGGCTAAGAAAAAAAAGGAACGAGGGACGAGAGAGACTGAGAGAGAAAAAAGAGGGAGTAAAAGATTTCGGTGAAGAGTGTTTTCAGAAATGGCTTTGGATATTTTTAGGAGAGGTTGTGTTACAGTGTGCTGACCTTCCAGGCAATTTCCATCCCAAGTAAGGTCCATTTTATGATCACAGTCGAAAGACAATCTCTTGAGGTAGGGTAGAGTGCTCTACATTTCTAAACATCATATTCAACATCCAAACAAAATAACAAAAAAAAACACGGTTTCCAACTCCAACATTATCCACAGTTATAGTGCACAGGCACTTGTAAGTTCACTGTTTAACATATACCTCTGTCTTTCATCTCCTACACAGGAGCTACCAATCTTTGGTCTAAATGTTATGCTCTATTTATCTTGGATTCAGCATCATCATAAGTGACATCTCTGACTATTATGTTATGGGAACACTCCATACATACACCTGGCTACTGCACTGGATTGATATGACACCTCACAGGTCACTTAAATCCTCTACAGGTGGTGTCCACAACCTTCAAAAGTGGAACCTGAAAAGTGGTTAAAATGCACCCCCTGGAATACCAGCCAGAATAAAACAGTACTCTTCCTATGTTACAAGTTTATTTACCATCAAAATGATTGCAAAACATTTAAATCAAGGTAAATATCCTGCATAGGGGGCCTTTGGAGGAGAACTCCGGCATCTTCAGCATATAGTTTCCTCATAGAAGCCTTCTACAACAAAACTATTGGTTGAATGCACCAGAGTTCTCCTTTAACTAAATAAGGTTAGGTCTGGGTTTGAATCATTTTTGCTTTATCATCTTTGCTTGGATTCCAAGAATCACTGACTGCATACACTGAAGGTCCAATCTTGCACATTTTGGCAGAATGAATGTAGGTTCCAAGGCGTAATTGTCCTCCATGTCTTTCCTGAGCTGCTGACCTAGAGACACACTTTTAGGGTGACCTTGACCATTGCTCTGTGTTGTTAAAGGAAATGTACACAATTTATTTCTGCCCTCAGATGTGTTTATACTCTGTTCACCAGACAACAGAGTCCAGTTTTCCTGTCTTTTTGATGGCTCCACTGTTGTCTTCCGCTCTTAACTCTAAACATGGTTTAAGCCCAAAGACAGCTGGTTGTGTTATTTTTTTCTGAAGGCCATCAGCTTCGAAGCCATGTTCAAACCTCCCCTCCAGCTTCCTGGTAAACTGCTGAAAAACGAATACAGCGGAATCTCTTGCCTGACGGGACTTAAAATGTACCGACGTGTCCTCCTTGTGTGAAAAGGAAGACATCTAACGCTCCGGGAGGTCTAGCGATGTCTCGGGCCAGATGCCCATCAGTGGGCACGCGGAATGTGGCGAGGCAGGTGGAACATGTCTTTGAGGTGTGCCCTGCAAACGTAATCTCCTGATAGAGCCCGTCGATCCCGATGTTCCACCTACACAAAGGCCAAGCCAGGGTGTGTGAGATAGACCGTATCTAAGAGACAGGTTTCATCTTGTGTTATGTCGTACAAAGAAAAACAAATACCTAAGGGGCAATCGATTGTTTCTGTGAAATAAGATTGGGAAGTTCATGGCCCTGGCTTTGGTATTTCCACAGTTTTCAACATACCATGCACCTGCCCTTGTTCAAATAATCGTATGACTTCATACCTTCATGAGTAGAGATTGTATGTAAGCACTCTACTTGTTTTGACAACTTGTCCGCATATAAAGGGCAGGTCGTAAAAGCCAGCTTCATTGAGAGAGTTCTTGATAACAGGAAAACAAAAAGAGACAAGGGATGCATTTCTTACACAAAGGCTTTGCGAGACCAGTTAAAAATAACCCAGTCTGATATTGTCTAGTGTGAGAGCCTATACACAACATTAGTTTTTTTTTTTTGTCCTGTTCGGAGGAGTGAGCGAGAGGAGGAGAAAAAAAAATCCTGACCCCACAATTACGGGCAAGCCAAGCCGAGTGTTTTTCACAACACCCATCTACCTCACACCCAGCTGCAGACACAATGCAGGTACTGAACAGCACAGAGTGTGAATGCCTGAAAAAGGGGTTGTGTTGCAATTTTATGGTCCTGACTTTTACACCGCAACACATAAAAATGATGGTTTCCAGACGTAGCTCTTTACAGCAAGCGCCTGTTAGGTTTGGGGGGGGGGGGGGATGATCTCCTGTAAAGCAAAAGTGAGTTCGGACTGATCCACTGGAGAAATGTACATTCCAACAGGCCAGTGACTATGACAAAGTCCTTTCCCTCTCCTTCTACACTCTGGGAGGGAGATGGGAGGTTAGGAGAGAGAGAGAGAGAGAGAGAGAGAGAGAGAGGGTGTGTTTTTTTTGTGTGAGAGAAAGCAAGAGTGAGAGAGAGAGGATGTGTGTGTGTGTGTGAGAGAGAGAGAGAGAGAGAGCTACTCCAGAGTGGGAATTTGCGGGAAAGTTCTGGTGCACTTTCCCAAGGCCAGCCGGAGGAAACGGACAGGCTGCTTCTCCTCGACCCCATAAGCACCCCCCTGCGACCTGAAAACGACCCCCAGGGGGTTCCTGTCTGTATGTGTAAAACAGACTGTCCAAAAGCATCCTGAAAACATTACAAACAAAAAAAGAGGGAGAGAGAGAGAGAGAGAGAGAGAGAGAGAATGAGAACAAGAGGAGGGAAGATTAAAAAAAAAGTCTCAACAGGGAAAGCATGACAAGGTTTAGTCAAACACAGGCCAAATGCACTCCTTGAGCTGAGAGATAAGCCTTAGGCCACACAGGCTGAAGGAAGCAGGCATTGTGCTCTCCTCTGCACTCCTTCAAACCAATGGGAGATACCCTCTTGTCTGCTGTGGTCAGCGATGGGCTTAGGAGGCAGCTGCAATCTGACTGGTATGAAAGGCAGGCCCAAGCACCCAAGGTCTTATCCTTCTCGCCTGTGTGCCTGCCTGACTCCCTGCCCACCCCAGTCTCTGTTGACATACATGGCAGGTGCGGTTGGCCTCCTCTTGGACAATGCTGCTGTTACATTCCACCCCTTACCTCCCCCCAGCATACATTCTCCCTGCAGTCTTGACCCAAAGCCCCACTTCACTACTGCAAGAAATCTCTTAGCCCTCACCACCACCCCTTCCACATCATACACACACACTCAGAGACACACACACACACACACACACATGCACACACTCCTTTCTCCCGGTGAGGGGCGGATGTGACGAGATGTGGAGGAGAAGGGGCCCCCAGTGTTGGCTGAAGACGAATCTACAGTTTTTTCTTTTTTTTTTCTTCTTTTTTTTTTTAGGAGGCCCTATCTAGGCAACGATCGGCAACGCATTGCTGGATTTATACAGGGCCCCCAGAGGAGCAAAACAAAGGGGGGATTCTTCCGCCTGCGCCCTCTTCTGCCCAGTGTCTATGGGAAAACGGCCCGCCTGATAAGTGACCGAACGGCTCAGGTTACGCCCAGCTGTCTCCGAGCAATGCACAGCCCTTTGCCACCTCCGCTGCGCATAGCCAGGGCCTGCCAGACGCAGCACTCCATACATGATGTGAAGCATCCCATGCACGCTGAGCTCATAAAAACTCCAACGGACGTATTAAATAAGGTCAGAGAGGACCCTTCTGCTGGCTTTAGTGCTAGTGTGTGTGTGTGTGTGTGTGTGTGTGTGTGTGTGTGTGTGTGTGTTGGACAAGCTTACAGGACGACCCCAGGCTCCCTGAGAACTCAGCAAGCGCCCCTCTCACTCAGCTGAGAAAACACAGGCGCCGAGGGTGATGAGATGAGACAGACGTGCCTAACTGGATCATTGCCCTACACCAAGACAGAGAGAGAAGATGCTTGTGTGTGTGTGTGTGTGTGTGTGTTTGGCATTGGGGTGAGGAGTTGAAGGCCAATGTAAGATGACTGTGGTCTTCCTAATGTTGGATGCTACATGTGAGAGATCTTTCGTACTGTATGTCTAAAACAGATGCAGCCATACATATCATGCCTGGACAGGGAGTCCTAAACTAGAACTCGGTACACCGAGAGGCCACATTGGAATTCATTCACCAGAAGGCCTGTCTCTCTGTGTGTCTGTCAGCTTGCTTGCCTGCTTGCCTACTTGCCTGCTTGATTGCCTACTTGGTGCTTTGCACTGCTTAGCATCCGGCTCACAATGTGCCTCCCAGATTGGAAATAATGAAACAGGGTTCTCTCGAGACATCAGAAGGCCGATGAGCGTATTTCATCACCAAGGCTTCATTTAGCTGTTGTGACGGCTCTGGCATGACTACTCCACCCTACTAAGTATTTCAACATTTCAAGCATTTGAGTCTGTTAGATCAAATCAGCACCCTCTTCAGATTTAATCTATCTGCTTTCAGATTTTATGGGATGTGCTATGTGCTTGTTTAACATTACTGGAAGTCAGTCTTTGGTTTTTACAGGATTAAGCTGGGGACTTGGAGGAATGTGCAGTACCAGCAGGGAAGATTTTGCCCTCAACACCTTACAAATCGTCACCTTGCCAAAAGCAACTGCCCAATTCATTTTTGGGCAAAAATATAGTTTTTGGCCAAATCATCTAAAAAGGTATTTTAGTGAAAGAAATTACTTAGGCAAGTATTTTTAGCAAGGAAATGAAATGACAGGGTAGTACTGGTCAGAAAGTCTAGTTAGTTTTTGTTTTGTTTTTTCACTCTGACCGATAATGCACTCGAGGCATAAAAGAGTTACTACAGCTGTTTATTTATTCAAAAACTTGAAAAGATAAATGTAAAGATAACTGTAACTATAACGAACTATAATGATATGTCCGTCCACACTGATCAACATTCCCTGGTTTCTGGCTTTTATCGTTCAAAAAACCACTCTGAAAGTGATTCCGACGATATCGTTGCACATGCCGTTGTTGTTATAGTTGTGGTAATGTTGTCGTTCATATTAATTAGAGCAATATTTATTTGTCGTTATAGTTATTGTTCTTGGTGTGAATGGCCCTTCACAGATATTGACAAAAAGACTAAACAGACTGAAGCCAGACTGACTGACTGAAGCAATTAAGCAAAGCGAAGAATTAATTAAAAATGCAACAGTAAGTATGACAGTCATTATCCTATGAGAAGGTATACATTTTCAGATCTAGTAAAGCACTTACTATTCACAAGCACTTAGTCCTTAAAATCCACTATATCTAGTACTGGTAACAGAATGATTTTGGGAGACTTAGGATATATGTTAGGGTATATGTGTATTTTCTGAAAATTTTAAACAAAACAAACAAACAAACAAACAAAAAAAACATACAATAGATATGTCCGTTATTGATTTCTACTTGTTACCTTTCACTGCATCTATAAAGTTGGGCACATGAGGAAAAAATACTTTTAAAGAGTATAGCTTTGAGTGATGGGTGAATGTAAACCTAACTTGACAAAGAAGAGACTCATATTCTGTACTGGAGAGTGACCAGTTTTGAAAAAGTATTATTGTCTCATAAGACACTTAGAGTACACAGTAAAAATAGATGAAATCTGCCCTGCCAAGTATCCACAACAAGGGAGCTCTGAGAAACACTAAGGTAATGATGTGTATGTCATGAAAAATTGAGCTCTTCTTTCACTGGGTAGGGCTTGCAAAACACAACACCTTCTTTCACAACATGTCTTTTGTGCCAAAGAAAATGTCTAAATATGTGGAATCAATACACAAATACACACACTCACATACACACACACACACACTTACTGTAAAAGCATACTTTCATGACTGTAATCTGTCCTTCCTCAAAATGAAGACAGTATAGTGATTTTATGTTATGTGTTAGTTGGTTTCAAAGGTTCCCTGCCACACGTCTTTACCTGTTGTTTTTGCCCCACAGAATCCTAACTATGCCAGATCGTCGAACATTCGTGAAATGAAGATAGCAGACAGAACAGCAATGGTCTCGTTTTTAGTTTTATACCTAAATGACAGGAGCTAAGGGACAAACGGCTGCAGTTACTTTTTGGAGAAGCTCATTATTATATCTGTTTCCTGTGCATTTTGAAAAGAATGACATGTCAACTTTGTCGAATACAACAGGTTTTGCAAGTTTTCACCTGTTGTTGTAACAGTAACATTGCGATAACGATGCAGTTAGCTGGTTATTTTGGCTAGTGTGAAACCCTTACTTACTGTTGCGAAGTATCTACAATCTCCAAACAGTGGATGTGCATATCATTTCTTCCTCAGCTTCCTCTGAAATGTAATATTCCAAAAAGTTTTGTTCTTCTTCCCTTGCAATTCTGACATTAGTAAACTACTGTATATATATTCACTTACGTATCATCAGAGCTATGCAACGCTGACAAGCTAGCAGAATATAGCTCATTATCATAGGTGGAAAAACAAGGTGCTCAACTTAAGGGCTGTTTCAATAGGTTCCAGAGGTACTTGTTAAGATCTCCTTGTACCATTACCAGCCCAACTAAAGTTACATACAATTTTTGGAGACCTCAGAGAACAATTTAGAATACCCTGTAGATGTATGGCAGGACACCTTTAATAAATATATAAGTATTTAGCGATCATGCACTCGTAGCAAAGAGTCACTACTGCAGCTCATCAATTGAAATTAACATAAGTATATAAATAAACGTTTTGAACAATTCTGAAATTCTGAAAAACAAACAGGAGGTGGTGAACATCATGAGCAGTTTTACCACTGCAACTTCATTACGACTCTTAAGAGAACAATTATGGATTACTTCTAATGAGGCATACACAGGGGAACATCTAAATGTCTTTGCTCTGTAGAGGTTCTTACTCAGGAGGCTTTACCCAACTGCATTAGCATCACATCAGCAGAAGCAAGCGCTTCTCTTCCAGTCCATTTGGGAAATACAGGGATGTTTTCAAGAGGCCGCATACACACTTCACACTGGCAAAGAGAGTGCATTTGGCAGGCTTTGAAGTTTTCAAAAATAATGCTCCTTAAAAGCACCTACAATACGTGAAGCGAAAATGGCAATAGAAAGCCTGAGTGCTTGTGAGCAAATGTACAGATCTAAGAATAGAAGATTCCAGCTCAATACCTGTTTGATCTTTTTTTTTCTCTTGTTGGTACCATTAAGATCATTTTTTTTGTGTGTAACAAATTTCCCAGAGGTTCATGCTTTTAAGATTTGAGGCTGCTGTTCTGACGCCCAGATCTTAGGTGACCAGCAAAGGAAAAATCTGTTAGCTTTTCTTAGGGTAGAGACTTCCTGTAGGAAAAGGCCTTTGCTGCGTATGCAGCAGGTATGACACATTGTATTGCATTTGATCTATTTTAAAAAGGTTCTCGGTCCATGTCGGTTCCTGTATACACTTTTTTGTAATTTTTTGGGAAGAAACACCATTTGGACAGTTCCATTGTTTACATACTGAGTGAACAGATGCTGTGTTTTTTTGGACTTACTTTGGTTACAAATCAGCTGCTGAGGAACAGAAATGCACACACATGCACACACACACACACACACGCACACACACACACAAACACACACACCTGCTCAATCGTTTGGAGGAAGCAGTATGGCAAGTGTTTGGTTAAATGCAGGGTGGTAAAGAAAGACACAGAACAAACAGAGATAAAGCAGCAGAGTGAGCCCCACTCATTCATCCAGCTCCCCACAACTTAGTCTTAAAGTTACGCCCTCTGGGTAGTTAATACTGCCATCTAATATGCGCACTTGCCTGCTCGCACACACACACACACACACACACACACACACACACACACACAGCCATCTTTTTTAGAATGTAAAGAGCACAATAAGACGTAATGGATACGATGTTATTCAATAAAATGTCTGACACCAAGTACCTGAGCCCTGCTAGTCTCCCACCCAATGTAAAGCACAGCCTGGGGTTGTGTGGAGACAGAGAATTAAGAGGCTTACAGAGCAGGTGAAAAACAATGCTTGTGTACCAATGTGTGCCAGTGAAAACCACAGGCATAATTTTGGAGGGATGTGGATTTAATCACATAATTGAAGAAAGTGGTTTATTCACCCGCAGCGTACAGTACGCACTGCATAGTTAAATGCTTGATGGGGAAGGTTTTTTGAAATATTGGATTGAATTGAAAATTGACTTGCTGGATTTGTTGGAGATGACATCCTGAAGTCTCTTTTATGGTACTCCTCAGTCCTATGTCACAAAAACACACACAAACACACACCCACACACACACACACACACACACACACACACACACATAGAGGCAGGTGGGTATGGCAGATCCCCATGTGTTAACTAGTACATTCTGGGTCAAAGCAGAGAAAAGAGCAGTGTTGACACATACAAAAGAGAATGGGCTGAGGGGGCTGAGCAGCGACAGGAGGCCTTCATTAAGGCTGAATTAAGCATCACTTTGATGGGAAACCTAGATCGAGCGAGGCTTGGCACCACATGAAAGAGTGACCTTGGATTCTCCAATGCGCGGGATGCAGCGGGGCAGATTCACTCTGCGCGATTCTCTCTGTGTCTCTCTGCCTCCCTATTCACACACACGCACATACACACATGCACACACACACACACACACACACACATACACACACAAACACCCTTCAGATTTACAAAAAAAAAAAATGGGCACAAAGTCACGTATCAGAAGGCAGTCGAGAGAGCAACTTCAAAGCCAGGCAGATGCTGGGACAGCATCCCCTGCATACATTTACAGGCCAGCAGTCAATGTACCCTCAGGATAGGATTGTGGATCGGCACCTCTCTCCTGACCCCTTCATCAGTTCTCCATTAAAGAAAATGAATTCTTCACTAACAAGAGAAGGAAAAGAACAAGAGACACATGAAAGAAAGAAAGGGAGGCAGAGAGAATGAGAGATGGAGAGGTAGAGAGAGAGACTGAGAGCACTGACAATAAGCACGACAAATGAAATAAGAATTGGAGTGAAAATGGGAAAAATGAAAAAGAGAGATAATGAGGTAGATGAGAGAAAAGGAAAGAGAGAGAATGAGATAAATATGGAGATGAGGCTCTGAAGTGATTTTTAAATGCCCACTCTTGGCGTAAATCCCGAATCCTCTCCTCATCCTACCCGTATACACACCTCCTTCTCCCACCTGTGCAACCTGTGCACTCAAACCACAGAAGACTCCTAAAGAGTTATCAACCTCTAATACAGAGTCAAGCCAGGGAAGTCATAGCACAGATCATCGCCTGTCTGCCATGTCAGAGAGACACTCCTTTTTCCCATACAATTATTGCCAATGACAGCGCTCTGGGACCTCTGGGGGGAAGACAGACCTGTACCAATGGCCTATGGGAACATGCAAGATTCATATATTTAGACGGCTGGGCCCTTTTGAATGTTCCAAATGTTCTTCGGGGAACACCAAACATTTGATTCGGTAAATTATACATAAGTTGAACTGTGAAGGCTACAAGCATCTAATTATGTCACTTGGGATTAACACACACACACACACACACATACACACATACAAACACACACACCACATTAAATATTTTAGAACAGTAGTTTTCTCAGCAGTTAGGATTTTTTTTCCCTGGGAGTGACCAAACAGCCACAGTATCCATTTTCAGCATTTCTGAAGGCTGATCTCCTGTGTGTGCATCCTATATATGCAACAGTGAAAACAAACACTATTCTCCAAGGCTCACCTAGCTACACTGTCAGCAACTAAATCTATGGCTGCATCCTATTGTTCAAGAACATGATACTAGTGTTATTAGAGAAAATGCAGTGTGTATATAGCACAATCGCACACACACACACACACACACACACACACACATACATACACACGCGCACACACACACACACACACACGCATTTGCACAAAATTCTTTCGCTGTCTTTTTCTTTCTGTCTCCCTCTCCCTCTCCCACACACATGAACACACAAATGTAGACACTGATACTCGCACAAATGCTTGTACACACAGGCACACACACAAACACATACACACTCTCTCTCTCTCACACATACACACACACACACACACACTGGGGAGGGGTGGGGGGGGGTTCTAATGAGGTCCTTAGAGATCATGCTGGACTGTCAGTCACTCTGTAGCCTGCTGACATGTGGTTGACAACGCCAATAAGGCTTTTTTTTTCTTCTCTATTCTTTCTATCGAACAGGAAAAAAACAGCAACAAAAAAAAAACTTGTCAGGTTACATCAGTAAAGTGCATCATGGGTGGTGTGTACAGGGTGTGTGAGCAGTAGAGGAGAGAGCAAAACAGAGAAAGAGGCAGGGAGTGACACAGTGAGAGAGAGTGGACATACAGTAAGTTTATTTTGTCATTATATTTTCTCAATGAGGCAAGGTTTATTTATACAGCGCATTTCATACACAAAGGATTTTAAATGAGCTGCAATTAGTGTTATTCACTCATTACAAGAAATAACAAAACACAGAAAGAAAAAAATAATGGTCAATAACTTTCTCCAAAAGCCTATTTGATTACAAGAAAACAAAATGTATGAAATCTATCTAGAAAAAAGGTTGTTGTGTTTTTTTTGTTTTTCACTGTATCTTCCTGCAATATAAAATCACATGAACCACATTAACTGCCACTTTTATGATGACCTTTTAAATGGAAGACCCTCATAGGATTCAGTTCCCTAAAAAAGAAATATGTCCCAGAGCCTGTGCATCATAAATACAAAACCCACGGCTGCCTTAAAAGCAACAACTCATGTAGCGTAATTTCTCAGTCTCATCTAACGTGTGTGTGAGAAAGAGTGAAAGTATTACTCCCAGGTGATCCACACACATTAAACTCTCTCTCTGTCTCTCTCTCTCTTTCTCACTCATACAAATACACACTATGTAGCACCTGTTTTTTGAATAATTAATAGGTGACGAATCTGAATGAAATACGTAAACTGATTTTTCCCTTGATATTTTCGAGTAGTGTGTGTATGGTATGTTTATATGGTGGAGGTGCTAGTGCTGGTGGTGGGTGTCTGTGTGTGTGTATGTGTATGTGTGTGTGAGGGTGGGTAAGGGGTGGTTGTTCAGGGACTGGCGCTTCCTGATCCGTGGTCATCTGGGCCTCATCCTGCAAAATCCGTGACAATTACAGATGCAATCATGCGCTCCTCATACAGATCTGGCTTCATAAAACAAGGCTTCGGGAGAAGAGTGCGCTGTCTATAGAGTGCCAACGGAACAGGGGGATCCAGCAGCATGCAGAGGGTAAGGGAGGGAAAACAAAGACAGAGACTAAAAGGAATGAGGATAAGTAACTGCCAAAATGAAACAAATGGATTCTATGCATTGAGAAGGAGACCACGGGTGGCCAGAGCTTTGGTTTGACTTACAGCAATAACTCGCTGGTTGGAAGGAATCGCCACCCTGAAATATATTCTGTAATAAAAACAGAGGTCATGCTTCATAGGGAGACCATCTGTTTTCATGGTGGGATACTGTGCTCAGGGTCATTCATACGTCGATAGGAAAAGACTCTGTGAAAGGCCAGGCCTGTGAAAGGATATGTGTGTGTGTGTGTGTGTGTGTGTGTGTGTGTGTGTATGAGGGAGATGGTCTGTCAATCTGGCTGTGACAGTGTGAGTGTTGCGTGCTGCACTCCAGGCAACCTGTTGGTTTAAGCCACTGAAGTCATCTATGTCTGCTTCCCAGAGAGCCCAGGTCCATCTCCCTTACTCATTATATATGTGTGTGTGTGTGTATGTGTGTGCATGCAAGCAACTGTCTGTGTGTCTGTGCATGTGTGCGACTATGTGTGTGTGTGTGTGTTTGTGTGTGTGTATGTATGTGTATGTGTGTGCATGCATGCAACAGTCTGTGTGTCTGTGCATGTGTGTGACTGTGTGTGTGTGTATGTGTGTGTGTGTGTGTGTGAGAGAGAGAGAGAGAGAGAGAGAGAGAGAGAGAGAGAGACAGAGAGCCTCAGCCCTCCGGCTTTGTCTCAGTGGGAGGGCCAGGGATCACACCTCATTGAGAAAGGATTTCGTCACCCAGTTCAACTAAAGCTCCACAGAGACACACGCAGAGGCACGCATGGACACAACCACACACACACACACACACGCACACGCACACACACACAAACACACAAATACATTCAGAAGTGATTTCATCACCAAAGTCCAACTAAGGCTCTGGCTAAACCACCTCACGTCCATGCCGTTGCTACTCTTAAGCACTTCCAGGGCACTGGTAACATACAATTAACATGGGAATGTGTAATTAAAGCCATTGTTGAGTGTGTTATTATCACACTCTTACAGACAGAAAGGAGGTAGTTTGTGGGGCCCACACCAATGGCTTAAGGGGACACTCATCACCTCAGACTACTACCACTGCCATGCTGGATACGCAGACACCATCAAATAAACACTCGACTAACAGCAGACGGCAAACACTTTATGTTACCCACACAGGCCACCGTAGGATCACAACCATCTCAGAGATTACTTCTCAAACATAGCTAGTATTGGCCTATTTTAGAGGGGCTGTAACAATGCACAAGTAGTGTGTGTAAGACCCCCTCCCCCAAACACACACACATAAACAAACATAAAAATGTGCTGCACTCAGTCAGAGCTATCAGTTTCTCAGAGCTATCTGCTGTTAGTGTCAGTTTATAAACTATCAGGGATTGCTCTGCCATTGTGTCTCCAATAATACAGGAGAGACACAGTGATGGGGAGGCTGCTGAAATGTTGCCATTTTCTGTGCAACTAGCTCTGGTCTGTAATGGACTAAACTTGCTCTCAAATATCCAGAGCCCCATTGGTGTTGTGAGGTGGACATGTTGTACATAGAATTTGGGGTAAGGGAAAATGCAATAGCATCCCAAAAGGGAAAATAAAACAGGCCTATTGATGTAGATATAGTAATACTACCAGTATCCGGAGTCTTGCATGTATTTGGACAAGTTTATTTCTTGCAAAAATAATGCTGATATGCTGACATGGAAGCCAGCAAATGGCCGTTGTTTTGATGTGAATATTCTGTACAAATAAAAAGGGGTTTTATTACATGAACTAACCTACTGACAGACTATCACTGAGCTGCGTGGGGAAAAAAATAAAATAGTATTTTGCGCTGCCTTGACTCTCTTAAACAAATCCCAAATCGATAATAAGTTTAGTAAGAATCACTTTGGGGCAGACTGTTTCTTTAAGTTTAGCCTCCGTCTCCGTCTGTTGAATGGAGTGTCGTTTTTCAGCGCAAACTCCTCCTCTCCGCTGCATTCTCAACAAACTGGTGGAGCCTTCTCCTTCTCAGAACGGCCAACCGAGTCTGGCTTTTCTGCCTGCGCATTCCCCGGCGGTTAACGCACTAGGAAAGACATTTCTTATCTTCAAACCACACGAGTTTCAGCACTTGTAGTAGTTGGATAAATATGCAGATAGGATTTTGCATTAACTTATTTTGTACTTCGTTCGTACGCGAAAACCAGTGTTGATGCGCACGATAGCAGTTGGCTATAACTCCTGCTTAAATTTTTGTGGAAAGTCGACGCAACTTCGTGGTCTTGGGGTGCGTATTCCATGCGCATTCACTCGGTAGCAAGGATCCATTCGTGATCAGACGTCCAAGAGGCCTGCAGCGGTACACTCATGTGGATAATAGAAGGTGTTCTTGGTAGCGTACTCGAAGTTCGCGTGGACCGTCACAAGTTGCTTTTCCTTGTTTCCCAGGAAGAGCACCGAGGCAACACACTTAGGCAGACGGAGAATTAATAACGCTGCGAGGACGTGCGAGCAGACTTATGCAAAGTTGTTGCATGACAGCAGGAGACGACACCTGTATCGTACATTTCAAGTTAACCTGAAGGGATTGAGACTGATTTCAAAACGGATTTGTGAAAACCATATAGTCATGGAAAAATCGGAGCTTTCTACATATGTCAGCGAGGAGTTTTGAAAGCGTGGGAACTGGTGCTGCCTGTTTCTGAGTCTCCGCTCTGAGAGGACCATAACACTTGGCTCGAACAAAGTTGATGCACAGTGTTAGCTTAAATTACAACTCAGTTTTTTGTGTGTGAGAGAAACATAGCTACACTAGAAACATGCCACAACTCAACGGAGGTGGTGGGGATGACCTGGGGGCCAACGATGAGATGATCTCTTTCAAAGATGAAGGAGAACAAGAGGAAAAAATATCCGAAAATGTGTCAGCCGAGAGAGATTTAGATGACGTTAAGTCCTCTTTGGTAAACGAGTCGGAAAACAATAGCAGTTCTTCGGATTCAGAGGTAAGAGACGCGTGGTAGCGTTAGCCTATGTTGTCTGACAGCCGAGTGCTGACGTTACTTTCATGCAACTTCACATTGTTACTGTAACCATTCCCATTCCTCATATTGAATCTTTATTTGCGACAATTAGCAGGCAGAAAGGCGCCCCCAACCAAGAACAGACTCAGAGAGTTACGAGAAAGCCAGGGATTACTTTAGTGAAGGTAATAACTATTCTTACTTCTCACATTTATTGTACACTCGTTTTCCTGCAGTTATCCTTAAAGTTCCTCTTCCTTTGTCTGTCCTTATGTGTTTCACCCAAAGCTTTAAGAAGACAAGATGGAGGCTTATTTAAGAGTCCCCCTTATCCTGGTTACCCATTTCTCATGATCCCAGACCTTACCAATCCATACCTTTCCAACGGCGCCCTGTCTCCAAGCGCAAGAACGGTGAGTAGTGTAACACGGCTTACTGAACTAACGTTACACCCACTGTTATTTCAGTTGTTCACATACAACCAGCATACCAACGCTGGAAAAATACATAGGCCTTTCTACATTCTCCTGAAGAGAAAATTTAAAGGAACAAGTTAGGAGTTTGAGCGCCATGTTCCTCAAGTGTCCTATCAAACACAAGTCAATATTCAAGTTCTTTGTCCGCCTGTTTTTCTCTTCCTTCTACTGAGGCTTTGCTGAACTATTTTAAGCTGTTTTACAGTAGCCCAAGCTGTCTGTTTATTCAGATATTACTCCGAAATGAGCTAAAATGTACGTGTATGTGTATGGGAAGTGTCATGGACTTGAAAGTTTAGTCTCAGTGAACCTCTGACGGAAGTTAAAGAAAGTTACATCTAACGTTACACAACAATAATACGTTTTCTCCAGACTTTAGTTTCGGTTACAGATACAGTTGTTCCTGATTAATTACTTGACCGCATTTCTATCATATAATTTGGTTTTATATATATACATTTTCATGCAGTGTACCTTGACTATATCGGCGTAACGTACTGATTTTGGATGTACACGCTGTGACTAAATTTCCTTGAATGCTCATGTAGCAAGAAAATCAGTGCTACAGTCCTCTACTTAACGTTCTGGACTCTGCATTTGTCTACTAGCCTGTTTCCGTAATTATTGAAAGCTTGCACATCACTGTCTATAGATAAACAGATACTTAAACATTTTAAGTTGTCATGATGTGTTGCACTTCTTCATTAAGTTCTAATATTTTGATTATGTGAAGAGATGATTTACTTCTGCATTCCTAACACTGTGTATATTCCATTTGGTCTGCTGTCCCACTCGGGGACCAAAGGAAAGAAACTTGAGCTTATTTGGATTTTTTCCTCCCATTGTGACCTGGCACTTTGTCCTGGTAAATTATTCCACCTTGTCTTTTTGAATATTTATCAAATTATGCGGTCTTATGCATGTGTATAAGTTCAAGGTACAGGTGTCAATTAGTTGCAGCCCTGGTGGTCAGCGTGTTGCCTGTCATTTTTTCCCCCTAGCCCTAGAGTTCATATTTCCATGTTTGTGTCCACGGAGGGGTAATTTTGCATCTTGGAGCGAATGTTGGATAGTTTCTTTACAAAAAGTCAATATCCTGTATGATTTCATGTTACATTTACATTTATGCATTTAGCAGATGCTTTTATCCAAAGCGACTTACTTATTTGTCAACTATCAATTATACCAGGGCCAGTCTCCTTTAGAGCAATTTAGGGCTAAGTACCTTGCTCAAGGGCACAACGGTGGCAGCCAGGATTCGAACCCACAATTTTCCAGGCTACTTGCATGCTAGCCAGGTTCCTCAACCATTACTCCACCACCGCCATGTTGACATGTATAGATAGGCTAGTATTACAGCATGTTTGAGCCTGGAGTGTTTGTGGCAAAGAAAAACTCAACGGTGAAGTCTTGACCCCCCCTTCCTGAATAGTGTGCAATGTGCCTTAAATAAATGGTAATGCTATTGTTTATTTCCAGCTTTCTATTCTCCTCCTCACCCCGAAATCATTATGTGATTTGATTGGAGCCAACCAGGCATTCGTTTTGAAAAGCAGCTCACCCCTTCGCACACCCCCTTTCCATTTTTTCTCCAGCTTTTCTGTCTCTTTTCTGCCATCCCAAATCAACTCTCCCTTCCTTTCTCTGCCATTCAATTAGGGAGGCGTTAGCGGGCCATTGTCATTCCAAGCAGGCGCTTGATGGCTTCATTGGAGGTCTCCATTGACACTCATTAGCTTAATGGCCACTCTCCATACACTAGATGCATACCAGTGGAGAGATCCTCTTTTGTCCCCTCAACCTATCCGCGTTATCTGCAGAGAGACGATTGGTTGACACTATCTTCAGGCATCATGCATGTCTTTTGTCTCTCTCTCTCTCGCTCTCTCTCTCTCTCTCTCAAATCTTCGTTCCACTTAGTCTGTAGTTAATTGTTTTTACATAGTCTTTTTGATTGTCATGTTTTCACAAGTCATGTATTCACAAGTTGTTGTTGTTCTTCGTCCCACCTTTGTCCCTTTCATTTTGCAATCAATTATTTTTAGGCAATTATTTCACAGATTTATTGGTTTGTAAACATTTGTTAGTGCAACTTTGGTGTTGTATGTGGTAAATCTATGGGATTTGAATATGCTAATGAAGAGATTTGGCTTTGTTGGAATCAGGATGTAGAATTTAGCAGCTCTGGAATTTTCGCTGTGGTTTGATAATGATAATGTGCAGCTTTTTAAATCCGATCCAGATTTCGAACTTTCACCACATTGAGATGCTTGTGCACAAAGACTAAGATGGCTATCTCCTATTTATTATCCCATAGCTGGAGAAGAAACAACTTTGTTTTGAAACCTATCGTAATCCCCGAGTGCATCAGAGTGCATGACCTCTTGCAAACAGGGATGGGGCAAAAAGTTTTGCTTTTGTTTTGATTAATACTGGAGAAAACAAAGAGTCTGGGAGGGAGGGAGAGAGAGAGAGTGCATGATGGAGAAAGTGAGAGAGATTTAAGTCCAAGACATTTCGTCCTCCATAGCCTTTCAGACCGTGGTGGGTGCGGATGTTAACCAAAGGGGCAAGGCCAGATAAGAGGCTGTGAAGCAGATGAGCTTATTCTGTCAATCAGCAGCCTTCTTTAACTTGAAAGCGTGGTTAGACAATGACTGACTGGCATACTTTGAATATTCATTCAGTTATCTTAAGCTGCGACTGTGACAGTAGAGACTCAAGCCGTCAGATTCATCACGCAAAGTTTGAAAAACAAAATGAGGCAGACATGCAGGAGTTGTTTTGAATTTCAAATTCTTCATTTTGTTTTAAAGAAGAAATGAAGAGGGTGCGTTGAAACAACTAGCTGAAGTATGCAGCCATTTTGCACTTAAATAAGCCAAGCGTCGGTTTTGCTGTCCTGTTGTCTGCAGAATATTTTTCATTCAGAGAGCTTTTTTTCCTGAAGAGTTGGAATAAGTAATACAACATTACCTTAAGCCTCTACAGTGGTCTATTCATGAAGACCTGCTGTATGCATGAGAGAGGTCGAATTTGGTTCAGCAGATTGTTGGATAGTCTGAGTTTGTGAATAAATCCACCAATGTGTGAAACCTCCTGTATGGGCTTAGTTATACAGACAAAACTGTTATTGAGTTCCGCCTATGCTGAAGGTGGTGGTGGTGGTGTGTGTGTGCGTGTGTGTGTGTGTGTGCGTGTGTGTGTGTTTTAAGTGGGAGAGACGAGACCGGAAAATATAACAAACCATGTCCTCCTCGATGAACAATGGCAAGGTTGCATAAATAAAACATTTGGATTCAGTGTTTACCAACACTGATATTTTTCTCAAAATGCCAACCTATGCGAGAGAAGAAGGAAAAGCATTGAATATGCTTGTGTCGAGGCAGTGCTTGGCGTACCTGTGAGATTGGAGTAAGGAATGTAAACATGGCCGAACTGCAAAAAAAAAGAGGGGGGGAGAAAATCTTACGTTGCTTTCCAATGACTCTCTCTCTCTCTCTCTCGCTGTCTCTCTTTCTCTCTTTCTCTCTCTCTCCCTCTCCCTCCCACTGCAGAGGCCCAAAACAGCCAATCTACAAGTGGCTGAGCGTAGTTTTAGGCTGTGCTTTTGATTGCATGAGTTGGAACAAGCAAATACTTTTTTGTGGGAGTTTCTTTTGTGAGTGGCAAAACCTTGTAAGCAGTAAGCTGTTTTGTAGAGCTGACTCCGCAGTTGTTCTTGAGGAGTCTGTCTGTTTGCTTGTTGCTGCCGCCGAGAGGGAGTGCATATTTCAGCCCTGCCTCCAGCGCCGATGTTTAAAATGTAACTCAAAGCTGCCTGTAATTGTCTGTGGATTTGTTTGCGTTCTTTTCCCAACCAAGTGTTATATGCTCACAGGCCCACTTAGGAAGCCTACTACCACTGAGGCAGATCATGATCTAAACATTGATCTGTGGTTGATGTAGTACACACATTTACATATCCATTTATTTTTGCTACCTCTATAATGGATAGGGTTTTGTTTTTTTTTTTTGTTTTGTTTTTTAAATAACATCCTTTGCATCTTTGGCCTTTTTCATGAAAAAATATTATTAATAATATAGTGGGATCAAATGTGTGAATTGTTGATGCCGTCTGCCTCTGTGAACGCCACAACAGAGCGTCAGCAGAGCACACACAAGGAGCAGGCCCCTCCATAGCTTGTGGAGGACGTTTGCGGGCCCTTCCTTTTCACACAGCCCAGATTCCAGACAACAAGAGGACTAGGAGAGGAGAAAAGGAGACGAACAACACAGATTTGCCATAATTGATTTAGGGCCTGCTCACAGTCGAATTCCACAGTAATCCACTGAGACTTGAGGAGGAGATATCTCTCTCTCTCCCTCTCTCCCTCTCCCTCTCCCTCTCTCCTTCTCTGGCTTTTTGTACAGAGCTTTTTTTTTCTCACTAAAGTGATGGAATGAAGGCATCAGCATTTCGCTGCAGTGTGATTTTGTAATTTTGTGTAAGGACAATATCTTTTTTTTGGCGTGAAGTTTAATTTTGCTGGCAATTTCATGTAGTTAAATGTAAATGTTTTCACTTAGTGGCGCTTTGTCGTCTGTGGGTGTTTATGACAGAATTTTACAGTTTGGCCTCAGTCATGCTTCAGGATTGAATTCATTTTCCAAATTGAGTTTGCTCCTCAGTGTGTTGTAGTCTGTGGGTATTTATGATGGATTTTTTTTTTTATATATATATATATATATAGTTTTTACATCGCCCATGTTCTAGTGTTGGATTCATTGTCCAAACTTGGAATTTGCGCCTCATCAGTGGTTCTGGGAACCCCTCTGTGGAATCCCTGCTTTTTTCCCAGGCAGATCCTGCAGCCGCAGTCCCATTCTGCCACATCCAAGCCTACTATAGCATTGCCATGTCTCCGTCTGCGGTAGCTCTCATGGCTAGTGGTGCTTTTCCGATAACCAGAGTAGGTCTGGAAGTCGTATCTGTGCCGTGATCCCTATGGACGAGCTGACAGGCATGTAGTCAGATTCTCTCTCTCTCTTTTTTTCTGTAAAACATGTATTGCCGCCAGTATGTCTATGCAGCAATGCTGTATGTCTACAATTTAAATATTCTGTGTTTATTTCGGTGGACTGTGTCATTTTTTTCCCTTTTCTTTGGCATGGTCAACTCTGCAAAAGCACTTGACAGAGGGGCGATAGTTTAAACAATCCTCACCGCAATTCAGTCAACATGTTGACTTACTGAAAGAGGCTGAATGTGAACAACAGGTCCAGTGCAGGCTTGAATCCCCACTCACTACCAGAAACTTCAGCTGGGTGTGTGTCTGTGTAAGTGTCTGTGTGTGTTGGTTTGTGTTTCTGTGTGTGTGTGTGTGTGTGTGCTTGCGTGCGCGTGCGTGCACACACGTGTAAATGCTTGAGGCCCACTAGCACAGCAAACAGATCCTTTCACAAGCAGGCAAATGCACCTTGGTGGAAGTGCATACTAAACTGTCTTGCCTGTTGGGCTGTCACTCGTCGACCGAGAGATCCCAGGGGCTGAGTGCACTCTCGCCACGATGCCTGAACTTGTCAGAGTCGCCCGGCACACCTCTTCCCTCCTCTGCATCTTAGGCTGCCTGCCCTGCTGCAGGTTTTGGTATTTCAAAAATTAGAAGACCTGACTTTTAGTCAACACTGGCATTGTCATGCTATATAAAAGGATCTCTCTTTGAATAGGGGAAGGCATTAATTTTTTTCCAGGGCTAGCGACAGGCTTACTAGCGTCTGGCCCAGGTCTTTGCCACCTCCACCCCAGGAGTGGTGCACTGGAGCTGGGGGAGGGGAGGTGTGTAAGTTGGGGGCTGAAGAGGGAAGGGCCAGGGTGGCTACTTCTCAACAGAGGCCACATTGTCCTTCTTTTTTAATTTAGGTAAAACTGTGCTATTTGTGTATGGGTTCAAGTGCTTGTGTGTGTGTAGGGGGAGCTACGTGTGTGTTTGTGTTTTTATACTGTTCTAAAAAGTGTAATTTCTAATTTAAGGCCTCTGTAAACAACACAAGTAGCTTTATTTATCTAATTTTTAGAATTAGCCTTTTTTTGGTCTAAAAACCCATCAAAGGTAAACAGATCCACACTGCCCTCAAAAATCAGAAGGTCTCGTTCTCGAATCCACAACCTGCTCAAAGTGTTTTTTAGCTCAGCAGTTCTCCACCTAAGAACTGAAACATTTGTGTTCAGTGAGAGCAGTTCTTGCCCAACTATGTGTGGCTCTCACAAAGGGAGTGTGAACAGCCACAGTTGACAGTTGTGACCAGAACGGCTTCTTGTTGTGTGGAAACGACAGCCCTGCTTTTGCCTTTTACAGCCCAGAAAGAGAAGCATGAGACTGGTTGGTTTGTACTCTATGAAAAAAAAAGGCCAATTTGATTTCTGTCCATGAGAGCAACTAAGCTCCTAAGCTTGGGGTCCCTGTGCTGTGTTATTGTTTGGGGGTAGGGCAGTACAGCATATTAGGAGTTTATTAATTAAACACTGAGTAGATGGAATGTGATGATGATGAACTGGAATCCTTTAGGACCGATCGGGTTTTGAGTTTGTGAAACATTGCCAGGCTCCCCCTCCCTCCTCTCTCTCTTTCTCTCTCTCTCACACACTCACACTCACACTCACACTCACACCACACACACACACACACACACACACACACACGCTCGTTCCCTTCTTCTTCTTGCTCTGATTCACTCATTCCCTTTCTATCTTCTCCTTCTTTCTCTGTGGAGAGCAGGAGTTGGCACCCAACTCTCCTGCCATCCTCCATTTGCCCACCGCACCCCCCGTCCACCCCCTCGTTGCCATTAGATATTCTGTTTATAGCCCTCTCTGGTTCTTCAAGAGTATGGCCCATCCAGAACATCCGTAGCACCCTTTGAGGAATGAGTAACATGCATACACACACACACACACACACACACACACACACACACACACATACAAACGCTCTCGCACACTCTCTCAGTGAACACCCCGCCACCGACCTCATACATTCTGTGACATCAATGAAATCCCTTTGAAGTTCTCCTCAGAATTTTTGCATAAATGTTTTTTTTTTTTTTTTTTCCACTTCCCCCCACCATGAGTTTATTGGCGCTGCCTAATCTTACTTCGATTCAGTTCAGTACACGCAAAACCGAGTCTCTTTTGCTCTCAATGTGTTTGCCTGAGCCTTTTAAGTTCTTTGTGTTTTATTATGAGATGTTGTTATTAATGCACACAAATAGAGGAAGATGAGCTCGTTAGTGATCGGTTGTGCGGGCGAAATGATTATTTGTCTTTCGCCTGAGATTTAAAAGAGTACACATAGACGTACACACAGATGTTGAAAGACTCTTTCCCCCGCATTTTGAGTGGCTGCTGGAATTGATGTTTGGGCGCCACTGGTTCAAGTTTAAAATTAGCAGGCTTGTAAATAATCTTGAATAAAATCAACATTTTTCCAAGCAGTGATATCGAAGGGTTATTTTGTGCTCTGCCTGTTTTATTGCGGATAGAGCGGAGTTTAGATTTTTTTGACCCCCCCCCCCTTCAACCTTCCCTACCTCACCTCCGCTTTTGCCGAGCCTCCCTGTCCAGACCTTCATGTATGCACTGAGGAGGAGCCTGCTCGAATCACTGTTAGCTCTGCAAATAAACTCCTTTAAACACTGACAAACATTATTTGGAAAACTTGAGTAAACAGATAGGGCAAGCCTTGCGGTTGGAGCCAGAGTATACTGTATCAGATTCATTCGGCTGCTGAGGTTGTGTAAGTTTGTCGGTCGCAGGCTATGGTAGGCGACAGCTGGACCTCTTAATGTTTTCTAGTTGTAAGATGTGTAATATTAAGAAACTTCTTTATCTCAAATGGCTGATACAGTTCATTACTGTTAAACATGCATTGACCAACATTAAAATGCAAAAATCCTCTGTTTCCATTTCTACATGTCTGCATTTAGGAACACTCAGACCGAGAACATTAATGAGTGAAGACGTTTTGGTGAAAAGTTACCCTACTTTATCTCTCTGGTGATGGAAACAGGTCAGGCAACATTGGGTAGTTGACTAAAATAAGGTGAAAAGAAAAAAAAGCAGAGAAACCGGTACAGGTTGCTTGCTCGTCCTTTGTTGTCGAGTTGGACCATTGCATTGAGCTTGAATCAAACCTGTTCTATGGGCCATAACTCTCAGCCCAACTGGAGACCAACGGAATGGCTAGGCATCACTGTCACAGGGCAGTAGGTTGGATGAGCCAAGCCTGTTGTAATGCAGTCGTTGTAGTGCAACCAGTTGTAATGCAGACTGTGTGTGTGTGTCTGTGTGTTTACATATAGTGTGTTGAAGTGAGGGTTAAGCCTCGCGTTAGTGGCACGTTATGTGGAATGCGCCTCTCAGGAGGGACGTGGTGGCCAAACAATGCAGACACGCTCCCTTAGGCCCTCAGGGCAAGACAATGCAGCTGCCAGCCTGCCAACCAACCAGCCAGCCGGGCTGCCAACATGTCAAAAATAAAGAGCTTGTCATGTGAGGGGAAAATGAGTTGAGTGGAGGTTGTGTGCGCTAGCGCACATTTGTGTGTGAGTGTGAAGGTGTGTGTGTGTGTGTCTGTCTGTCTATGTAGGACTTCTCATATGTCATGTGAATGCCAAGCCTGCCCAATGCTATCCTAAAACATGTTGCTACCTCAGTTAAAGGCCTAGTACACCCCCCCCCCCCCCAAAACTTCCATCCCTGCCACTCTTCAACTATAGGGGTGGAGGTAGCACCGACTAACAGGAGTGTGACCTGGGTAATAGATCTCATTCCGGAGCGATAAGGCTGCCAGGTGATTGATGAATGTGGTGGGGATGGAGAGGGGGCAGTGGAAACCCCCTCTACTGCAGCCCCCACCCACCCTCAAAAACAGACACACACACACACACACACACACACCTGCAACCAAGTTACCCCCCCACCACACTCTACCCCTGCTTCCCCCTAGCTTATGTGTGGCCTTCACGTGGCCAGACTCTGGGTTTATTTCACATTAAGAACCATCAGTCCCCCTAAAACCATACACTAAGTGTTTCACTCCATGCTAATAAAACCTGATTGTGCAGGAGAGAAAGAAAGAAAGAGAAAGAGAGAGAGAAAAGTAAGGGGGGAAATGTGAAAGAAGGAGGAGAGAAGAAGACGGAGGAAGAGAAAAAAAAAAAACTTTCTCCCAAACAGGGTTTCATCAGTCTGGTATTCCAAACAGATGGTTTCATTTAAAACTGTGCAGCAAGAGAATGAGTGAGGGAGAGCGAGAGAGAAGCTGAGCGAATAGGAAAGAAGGAGAAAAATGAAGAGAGAGAGAAAAAGAGAAGGAAAAAGGGGGGTGTGGGTGTAGTTGGAGACGGAGATTGAGTGGTGGTTTTTCTCGTCCGGGTGGGAGCTCAGTCTGAGCCTGAGATAGGGGCCTGTCGTTTCGCCTCGTGCGATATCCCAGCTCAGGGCTCCCTTCCAGACCTGGGGTCTCTGGCCTCCACTGCCTTATCAGACCTCTTAACTGCCCCTTCGACCACAGAACCACCCCCCTTCTCTTACCCCTTAGCCCTTCCCACCCCCTCTCCCTTCTGCTCCAGAGTAGCTTTTCTGCTTGGTACAGGAATACTCCAGTAAGCCTTATTACGGCTGAAGTAAGTGAGCGCAAGAGAGAAAGAGAGCTGCAGGATGCTATCAGATCCCACAGATCAAGATTCCTTGGCACGCTGATATTTACTGAATCGTCCCACTCGTAAGGTCACAAAGGGGCTAAGGAAACATATGCCCCTCCAGAGCTGGACCATTAGCAACAGGATAGGGCTCTCAGCTGAGATGAGATAAAGTTATGATAATTATGGGGTGCTCTTGTCCTGATTCTTTTTTTATGTACTTGCCCCCCCCTTACTCCCCTCAGAAGCACAACTGCCTAGGCTTTTCCTTAAAAGATAAGATTCTCTATCCCTTGACAGAGCATAGAATAGCTCATCCCTCTCTCTCTCTCTCTCTTTTTTTTTTCCCTGTCTCCATCGGGATGAAGCGGGGTTGACAGGAGTAAGGAACAGCTGTTCTCCTTGTTGGAAGTAGTAAATCAGTCCAAACCTCACTCAGCAAAACCAATCCCCATGGCAGAGGATCGTAAGAGCAGCCAGGGGCTGTAAGAGATCAGCGTGAACCTCTGAGCCAAGGCTCGGCACGTCACACACACACACACACACACACACACACATATGTTCTCATACACATATTCACACACACATATACAAGCATATACATTCATTGGGCCTTAGTTTTCAGAGACCATTTTCTCTTTTTTTTTTGTAATTCACAGTATAGAATAAAATCATGGCGTTTCCAGAGCATTTTACAAAGACATAACCCTTACGCCGTTAATGAGAGCCCTTATCACTTGCTTTAGAAGACGCTAGTAGCTCAGCAATTGTCACCCAAATGGCGTGTGTGTGGTGTGTGTGTGTGTGTGTGTCTCCTCAACCCTTTGCATCCCGCCTTTATGTTCAAAACGTCTTAACAGGAAAGCTCTTTCCATACGTAATCGCAGTTAGTCATAATCAACGCACAAATAAATTCTATTCTAATGGAATTTGTCCGTGTTAGCATGCGGAGGCATCCCAAATATCCCTCTGTTTATAAATCCCGAGTTTATTTGTAATCCAGACTCACAGAGAGGTTGTTGGGAAGACGGAGATCTCGCAACACACACACACACACACACACACACACACGTACACAAAGAGGCCCCAGTGTTGGCCGTGCACAACTGAAGGGGCGTTGTTGTCATGCTAAGCGCGTTGTTCAGCGGATTAGCTTCAACAGGAGTCCTGGATCCTGGAGGCCATTTCACCTCAAACTGCCACTGTCATTACCACCAACCTTAATGCAACCTCTGCGTAACCTCGCGGCGCTAAACCAATTCGCCTCGTTAGCAAGTCACAATGTTCTGACCAAGCATAAGATTCAATTACGGCCCCCAAAAGCAGGAGACACAAGTCATCTGCGATGTATGGCGGCTTTATCTTCACCTGATTCCAGTGTTAGTTAAGCTGATGTGAGATGTGGAGACGGATTGTTTTATGGATGGCTGAGAGGAGTGGAGTGTGAAGTGAGTGGCGATGTGCGTCTCTGTCATCTTTAGTGCAATGGAACTTCATAATGGTGTTTTTTTTTTTTTTTTCACTGGTTGCACACATTTTTATACTGAGACAGTAACTAGAATTTAGACAGTTATATTTTTATCTGAACTTTTTTTTTTACTGCATAGCATTTTGAAATAACAAAAATGTTCCAATTTTGTCCAATATTCCATTTTTTTCTGTAAACCGTTTACGATCATGTTCAATGAGATTGCAGAAGATCCCGAAGAAATGGGCAAACTCAGGGTGGACATGCTCACTTGGACAAAAGACAGCTAATTCTACACCCCTGTGTCTTCAAATTAGAATAATCCCTATGCACGTTTGGGAACAACTCACACCCTGATCCCAAATGTGAACAACTTTACCCAGGAAAAAAAAAAATCAGCCAGAATAGACCCACACAAGAGAACTGTGAGGGGGAAATTTCTTGCCTTTTGTTGATGGGGGGGCAGGAGACAGGACTTTTGCTGTGTGTGTGTGTGTGTGTGTGTGTGTGTGTGTGTGTGTGTGAGCGAGAGCGAGAGCACGAGTGTGTGTGGTGGACGTATTCCCTAATGAAGCCTGCTGCAGCGTGGGCCTTGCAGGCTTTTAAGTGGCCCCCTTCGTGAGCATGGAGGGAGACAGGCAGGCAGGCTGGGGGGCAGGCAGGCCTGCTTCTCATGTGAAAAGGGGCTGGCAGAGGTGGTGGTGGTGGTGGTGGAGTTTGGAAGGGGTAGGGGGGGATGGGGGGGTGGCCACTAGGGCTACACAGCCGTGGAGGGGCAGAGCCCCAGCGAGGCTGTATGGGTGCGTTGGCAGGGGGAAGAGAGGCCTGCAATGAATGGGGTCTTTCAGAGCCTCAGACAGGCCTGAAAGGCAGGATACAAAGAGGCCGGGGCAACGGCTTAGAGTCGCACAGCTGAGCCACTGGAGGGCTGGGCGTCCTCGGCCTCCCTCGACTCATTTAAATACTGCTGCGTTTTTTCACCTCCTCCTTCATCCCTCCTTCACCCCCCTCCATTTTGTCGTCTTTTCTTTGTC
Organism: Tenualosa ilisha; assembly: GCA_015244755.2. Lineage (NCBI taxonomy): Eukaryota > Metazoa > Chordata > Actinopteri > Clupeiformes > Clupeidae > Tenualosa > Tenualosa ilisha. Next base: position 1,333,736 of record PYXC01002553.1, on the reverse strand, counting down.
TTTTCTTAAAGTTCCATCCACATTACAAAAAAAAAAAACATTAGCCTCTTACTGCAGCCTCTAAAGTGTTTGAAGATGTATGTATGTGTGTGATTTATCATCTATTAATTTCCAAAATTGTTTTCAATTGTTTTTTATTATTATTTTAAAGAGACATAATCTTCATATGTACAACAAACAAAAATAATAACAAATATTAAAGAGCATATGAGACACTTGCAGTTCAGTCTCTATTGAACGGTTGGTGTGTTTGTTTTCCGCTTGGTAAGGAAACCATGGCATTGTCTCTTAAGCGCTGCATTTTCATTCATATTAGCAGCAGCTTAGCGCAACCTCTTGTTAAACATGCATTAGCTGTGTCTGTCAGGATATGCATGGTGATCTCTGCCTCTCTCTCTCTCTCTCTCGCTCTTTCTTTTTCTTTTTTTTTTCTTTGTCTCTGTCTCGCTGTCCCTCATCTCATTTGCTCCTACACTGTTATGTCCGTCTCGTTTCTTTCTGGGTGGGTAATCAGAGTCGATGGTTGTCAGACAAATGAAGTAATTCATTTGCTGTTATTTTTCCTTCTGCACTGCTCCCCTCCCCTCCCCTCCTCCTCTCTTCTCCTCTCCCTCCCCCCAGTTCCTTCAGCTAATGCAGAGGTGTTGGCCAATAAATGCGATTAAATGACATAAGACTTTGACCCTTAAATAAGTTCCTGGATTGGTGATATTTGCTCAGTGCTGCTCTCCCTCTCCCCCTCTCCCCCTCTCCCCTAAGCACATTCACCAGACCCTGAGCAATCAAAGGGCATTTCAGTCTTTGAATCCTTTCCACTGGAGCTAATGAGTTGTTTCAAGACCATCAAGATACAGTCGGGCCTGATAACGTCCTCCAACTCTTCCACCCCCCACAAAGCTTTGTTTACTCCTAGAGTGAAGGGTCAAGGGTCAAGGTTCAGGGCCAGTGGACTGAGTGAGATTCCTAAAGCTTATAGTTTGCCATAGTTAGGACTTTTGGGGGGGGGGGGGGTTCATGCGTTGTGTTCATTTATTACTGATTCCAAACTTCTGCACGGAAAACTGCAAATTCACAGAAAAGTTTTTTATTTTCTTTCCCCTTCTTCCTTACAATAATATAATGTTATTTTTGGAAGCAAGCGTATGTGTCTATGTGAAGAGGACTTGGAGTGAAGTCCAGAAAGGGGTGGGACGGGGGAGAGGGGTGTGTGCGCCTGAGATTTTATGTAGTCTGCGCAGTGTGCAGCCTCGCCTCGGTCAAAAGCCTGCCATTATATCATGTCATCAGCGCAGGCCGTCATTTAAAAGTCTAATCTGCTTTGGATTTTTGGTGAAACGTGTCATTCGTTTTGACATTCGGAACTTACGACCTTCACTTTGGGGCCTGATATAAATGTGGCCCAGGGGCGTTTTTTTCCACCTCCAAGTGAACTTGCAGCCCTGACTTGAGGATCTGGGATTCAAGTCACTCAATGTGATGGTGTCTTTTAAAGCACCACAATTATTATTATTATTTATTTATTTTATTTATTTATTTTTTCCAAGAACCCCACCCTCAACTCAGCCCCGTTTTTCCCCTTTTCTCTCTTTCTCCCTTTCCCTAACTTGCATCCACTTTCCTTCCCACTCCCCTCTGCTGCCCCCCAGCCCCCCTCTCTCAACAAAACTGTACCCCCCACCCACTCTCTTCCCCTCCCCAGATGTCCCGAAGTCAAGTTTATTATGCCGTTTCACGCAGCCTCAAAATTGCAGCTGCATGCCGAGCAATCTGGATCGTATTAGCTCAGGCGCTGTGATTTATAAATTGTTTCTCAGACCATAAATCCCTCCTGTAATTGTGCACCAAGCCCCCTCTCTCTCTCTCTCTCTCTCTCTCTCTCTCTCTCTCTCTCTCTTTTGTGCACTCTCTCTTTCTCTTACTCTCTCTCTTTTTCAACCCCCATTTCTTCTACTCCGGCACACACTCATTCTCTTTTTCTCTCTCGCCTTCCGTCCCTCTCTCCTTCTCTCTCTTTCTCTCTCTCACTCACTTTCTGACACATACACAGTGCCGGGGCCATCTGTAATTGTTTGCAGGCGAGAGCAGTTAAGAGTTGGAAGGAGTGTGCTGTTGATGGGTGTAGGGAGAGATTTGGGTATTAGTGAGGAATTTACTGACTTGAAGGTATGGTGGTTTGCTTTCTGTGGCTTTCGAAGTGATTAAGAAAAAAAAGAGGCAAAAGAGTCAAAGTCTGATAGTGCTTTATTGCTAGGAGTCTTTGCTTTGAGTCCTCTAGTTGTTGTGCTTTTGTTTTTGGCGCCTTGATCAGGAACCCTCTTGCGGCAGCCAATGTAGCTTCATAAGTCCTCCACACTTCTGCCATAATTGATTAGGGCCTCACTTTGTGTGTGTGAGTCTGGAGGGTGGGTTAACTCTCCAGGAATATTCTCCCAGTGTTTTTGTAAAGAGAGTCTGAGGCCTCCTCGTCTTGATCACCTTGAAATTCTTCCTCGCTGGCGAATGAGGTAATAGGCTGTCGCTGGGCGGTTTTATGGTCCACTCAGGCTGCCGTCCAGGTGAGGTAATAGCCAAGCTAGTTTATGGCACATGAGTAACAGTGAGCAACGCCCTCGTTATCCTCACTCTGCCTGTCTGTGCCCCAGATAAAGGGATGCTGGGAATTCAAAGTTTGCCTTTATTTAAAGGCTAAACAAGTAGACGTAATCGAAACCTATGGTTTTATGTGTGGTGCAGAATGCCATAAAATGTAGTAGCATGCAGGACTTAATAAACGGTTGTTATTTGTAATAATCGTAAACAGAGCCATATGGAATGGCCTCAGTTTAATGCTATGATAATAATACAGAAACATGACAGACAACACATCCAGTTATGTCTCTTTTTTTGTCTTGTGGTCTGAATTTTGTATAGTGCTTCAAGGCATGATGCTACTCCCATGGCTAACGTAGCTAATCAGTGATGAAACAGTTTGTCCAAACACCAGTATCACTCAATGTATGCTGAAAGTGCTTCAGTCATCTCAAATAAATTTATTTGTACGAACTTGGCTTCTTCTTTGCAAAAGGGGTAAGAAGTTATATATATATATTTATATATATATATATTTGCTTTTACGTAAACCAGGCAAATACATTCAAAATAGTAAATATGAATGATGTACAGTCGAGGTAGTCTCAAATGTTATATGTTAAAATATAACTGTTATATGCTATTGATGTTGTTATTAACAGCTAATAAACTTAAAAAAACAGCTGAGAAGTCCTAGTATCTCTCTGCTATTAACAATGGCAGAAACCTAAGACCATGCTAGGTATATGACACCACCCCCCCCCCACACCCCCCAGGGTGGTCTAGCCTATCAGTTTTTATTAGGGAAAAGCCCTGTCCAGGTCAACGCAAGAAAATAAATGAATGAAACCCTGCACTTCCTGTCCAACTGGGAAAACATTTTCTTCACAGCCCCACCAGAGGCACTCCTCCAATTCGTTCCTGTCCTCCTCTTCTTTCCTCTCTCTATCTCACTCTATCTTTGTCTGTCTCCCTCTTTCTCTCTTTCTGATTCTCGATGTGTGAAAAGCATTTGCGTAGAGTGGACCTAATGCATCTTTCTGGGAGGCTGAAGATGCTTCATTGTTTTGCTCTTGGCCGCCTCTCAGTGAACCTGAAAGCGAGAGATGACCTCTTGACCTCAGGCTCGTCCTGCTCGGTGTGCTACCAAAAGACCCTGTCTCCAAAAAAAGAGGAGAGATTGGGGAAGGGGATTGGTTTAAGCGGCAAGGGAAAAATGTTTGCTCTCTTTCTCTCACACACACTCTCTCTCTCCCTCTCTGTCTCTCTCTCTTCTTCTTTCTCTTTTTTTTCTCTCTCTCTCTCTCTCTCTTTTTCTCTTTTTCTCTCTCTCTCTCCCCACTTTAGTTGTGTTTGTGTGGTCACATTTTTTAGCTTGTTTTAGTGTGATCCTATTGAAGAAAAAGCCTCTTGACTGACACTGTGTGTGTGTGTGTGTGTGTGTGTGTGTGTGTGTGTGTGTGTGTGTGTGTGTGTGTGTGTGTGTGTGTGTGTGTGTGTGTGTGTGTGTGTGTGTGTGTGTGTGTAAAACACTGAAAGCGTTTGAGGAATTCGGGAGCACACATTTGAGTGGATATCCAGGGAGTGTGTGGGTGGCGAGTGTGTGTCCTCGACGCTGTCTCTACTCAGCTGAACAAGTCGTCAAGTTTGCACAATAGTAGCTTGGCCCTGATGGACGCCAAACCTGCAAAGCTGTTTTTCTTTTCTTTTTTTGACCCGCTGTCTGCCACTTAAATGCCACTGCAGAAAGGTGAATGTCAGGACAAACAGTCCTCCTCTCTCTCTCTTTCTTCCTTTCTTTCTTTCTTTCTTTCTTTCTCTATCTCTCTCTTTCTTTCTTTCTCTCTCTCTCTCTCTCTCTCACTTTCTCACTCTCTCACTCAACTGTCTAGGACACTATATGGTGGCATCCCAGTTCCTCTTGTAATATTGCTGCCGTCCACCTTGTCTGACAGATTTTATATGCAGACCTGTGTCTGATTTATTTTATTTTGAGGATGAGACTTTCCTTATACTGTACCTTATGCTGTATATCGCATTGGGAGAGAGATGGTATCTGATAACTGAACGTGTCCTTGACTACTGAATGCAGCAGCTTTAGCCGTGGGTGTGTAGAGTACTGTGGGCTGTGCTTTTGTGTTGTAATGAGTGATGTCAAGTAGGAAAATTAAGAGTCAACAAGAGTCAGGCAGTAGCAAGCCCTCTTCCCCACTCTCAAATTTGCTTTAACGTCCTTTAAAAGTGTCAATGTCATCAGAGCAAAATTGTGTGGAGGCTATAGAATGGAAACATGTATGAAGAACAGAAAAATATTTGATATGGAGCAGGGTAAATGTATAATAATATATAATATAAAATAAATATACAGCTGTATATGCATAAGAATGGTGAAGAAGGATTAACACACAGTACTAGTAATTTAGTAGTTTATTGAAATGATGGGATATGGTAATGCCAAACCTGCTTGATGTAATAGATTGAAAATGCATCTCTAATGTGCAATAATCAGTCCGATCAATAATCCCTCCCTCTCTCTCTGGTTCTATGTAAGCCACTAGGGCTTCTTCCACACAGGAGGCATCTGTGGGCAGCTGTACTGGGGGAAGGGGTAGTTTGAGCTCTAGGGGTGCTTGGGAGTGGGGGTGGGGGTGGGGTGGCAGGGGGGGCCTGAGGTCTGGGAAGCAGAATGGGGGTCTCAGGGAGGGAAAGTGGAGAAGTGCTGGGGAGAGTGTTTGTGTGTGTGTGTGTGTGTGTGTGCGCACGCAGGAGCAGAGTAGTTACAGGATGGAAGTTTGGAGAGTGTATACTGGATGTGTGTGTGTGTGCACGTCTGTGTGTGCGTACATGCATTCGAGGAGTGGAGTTGGAGGTGGTGTGTGTGTGTGTGTGTGTGTGTGTGTGTGTGTGTGTGTGTGTGTGTGTGTGTGTGTGTGTGTGTGTGTGTGTGTGGAGGGGGTGCGTAGCAGCATAGTGGGGTGGGCTCTGCTCTGCTCTGTCAGTGGGGGCTGCAGAGTGAACACAATCAGCCCTCTGTTTTCTTAAGACTTGTGGTATGTGCGAGCAGAAACAAATGTGTTTAATTTAGGCCTTTTTTTCCTCTTCCTTTTACCCCTGGACCCACCCACCACAGCTCCCTTCTTCAACCCCTCTCCTTCCCTCCCTTTTCCATCTCTCTCTCTCTCTCTCTCTCTCTCTCTCTTCTCTATCTCTTTCCTTTTCTTTTTGCCTTGGAAAAGATGCCTCTTGCCCTTCAGACTCTGTCAGCTGCTTTAGAGTGAGGTCTGAAAAGAGGAAAAACATACACACACACACACACACACACACACACACACACACACACACACACACACACACACACACACACAACATGTGCCCTCACTCAGAAAAGGCTCCTATTGAAAGGCTGGCAGCCACTCGGTGCTCTGAGATCAAATTTACTCAGAGGCAAATATTTATTTTCTCTTTTTCAGGGAAAGGATTTGGGATTGGAGGGGGGAGTTTATTTTTTATGTCGGTGCCCAAGTTTACAACTGATTACTATGCTGAGGTATGTAGCAGGGAGGTAATGCTGCCTGCCTTGTCGACGGGGGTAACCTCATAACCAGTCGAGCCCAGTCAAATCACCCATCACATTTTTAGGGAGTCTTCCGTGGTCACATATCGGTTAGACTGTGCTTGACATAAATGAGGGGTTCAGTTGTTTTCCTGGTGAAGCATTTTTGTCTGGGATGAGAACCTTGACTCTCCTGTCATTTTAAATGCAGTGCATGTCCAGCTGGTCCACAGCTGTTAGTGAGTATATAACGAGCACTGACACCAAGTGCTAATTAATTGTGCTCTTCTCCTTTAGCCTATGCCCTGCGTTTGACTGTAACATGGACCAAGTACTGTAGCACATCACGCATGCCCATGTACTCCATTCCTCTTCAGGCCAGCTGATATAGTGCATTCAGCCAATGTGTGTGTGTGTGTGTGCGTGTGTGCGTGCGTGCGTGCGTGCGTGCGTGTATGCGTGTGTGCGTGCGTGCGTGTGTGTGTGTGCGTGCATGCGCGTGTGTGTGCGTGCGTGCGTGTGTGAGACACTGTGGGTGTAACAGTGCAGTGAGCTGTGTGTGGTATTGGGTTAATGTGAAGGCATTAAATCTGAGCTGAACAGTGTCTACCAGAGAGGCCAGTTTGTCATGTAACCAAACACCACAGGCATTGGAGGAAAAAAAACTCTGAAAATGTACAGTAAAACTGACCTTAAAACTTGAGCAATATTTCCCCCTTTTATTATTCAGGCCTTGCAAAAAGTGTTGCTTTTGCCAGTCATCATCTAGTGGTTTCTTGTGTATTTGTTGAATCTAAAAGTTTAATTTCGCCCTTATTCTGTTCAACTCTGTGCAACTGTGGTTGGTTTGATCTCTTTTTCTTATATGTAAGTCATTCTTTTCAGAAGTTGCCTTTAGCTTCAGTATCCTATGCACTAGAGATATAGTCAATCCAAGGCTACGGCATTCTTGATATCACTCAAAATGTGGCTATGCTTTTTGTGATCAAGGCCACATTTGGAGAAAAGGAGAGTTTTTTTTTTTTTTTTTTTTTTTTTCCTTTTCAAGTGGAGCATTGGCCATTATTCTATGCATCAACAGCTTGCAGCTAGACTGTAAAGATCCATTTGCCTTCATTCTTTCTTAGTTGACGTTTTTCAAATATTGAGCCATTTTCAGTGAATAAGGCGACGAATAAGTCACGAAACCCTGCTTCTTTCTGAAGGACACACAAAATACCTTTAAGTCATTAACTAAAGGAGGTCTCTCAAAGAAGAAGGTATAATTAACATCTCAAGGTGTCATGGATAAAATCAGCTGGATGAGTTTATTGATAGCGTAGCATAAAGCACATAACTTGCTAGGGCCACTGACTGCTATTGACGAAAAACGGGAATTGTATGAACCTGCTACTCTCTTTTGGCTGAAAGAAACGGAGACGAATGAGAGACTGAAGGAACAGGGAAGTCATCGTCATGCACTCGAGCCGTGTGCGCCTCGGGGGTTAAAGCAAGCTCAAGGTTAGGCTGCCCCTGACATGAGAGCCACATCATGAAAAGGTCCAGTTCTAAAACAGGTTGTCAACTACAGACAAACAATACAGGCTACCTGACTAAAGCCGTTGAAGGAGGCTGAGACTATTGAGGACACGGCCAGTGATGGTCACAGCATTTTATCTTAAATTTAAAACTTCTTTTAAATCATATTACTTCTCTCTCACATTTGCCGTTAAAATGGATTCGGATTGTTTTAATTTTCATAGGGGTTGCATTCATAAAGTTTTCCATCTTCCCGTTAAGTGTACTTGTAAGCCACATTAAATTCTTTATTACTGGTTTTTCGAAATCCCATTCACAAAGCTACTGTGGCTAACTTCTGCAATGAAAAAAGTGAGAACGCTATGGTAAGTGTACTTTAAAAGGTACTATGTTAGTGTATTGTCAAAGCACAACTTTCAGTGACTGAGCGCAATTAAACCCAGATGAAGATACTTTACTCATGTCATGAAAACTCCTTTTAATCTGTCCTTTTAATCTTAAAAACTTTGTATGTCTATGTGAGTTTGTGCTTACGCTGTTCAGGGCTACACTAAGGCATTTTGATTTGTTACCATTTGTAAGGGTAAGGACTCCAGTTCCTGTCCACATATCTACTCTAAGTGAACCCTGTGGGTCATGGTGAAATTAATGTTCCATTCTGGAGCAGCTCTGTTTGTTTCCGTAAGTGTGCATTTATGTCATGGATGGGTCTTAAAACCCTTTCAGTTCTCTTCTGAATGAAATTACACTATCCTCCTCGCTTTTTCCTTCTTTCGCTCCCCCGTTGTTTTTTTTTCTCCTCTCTCTCTCTCTCGATTTCTACCTCCTTCGCTACGTCCTTCCAGCTCTCTTTACGCTAATAGTTCTTTTGTGTACAAGAGCATGTTAAGAGGCCAATGCTGCCGAGCCTTAATAGGCCATGTTGGCATAGTAACGGTTGCACTCTGGAAGGGGTGACCTTTGACCTTTTTTTTTTTTTTTTTTTTTTTTGGACAAGCCCTGAATGAGTGAGCAAGGCGGCCTACAGCACACAATGGGGTCCTGGCGTGCGGAGGGTGTAGCCCTGTCAGAGTCTCTTAACTTCACTCCCCCATCAAACGCAGGGGGACACTAGGGAATGTGGTGCCCATTAGCTGGATGCTAGTCTAGGTTAGCCCTTGAGTAAGGACAAGCTTCGTTTAACCCCCCACACACATCCACCCACACCCACCATATTAAAACCTGATGGGTGGTACCACAGGTCTGTCGAGAGGTTGTTGATGTTTTTAAAGGACAGGGCACATTTGTCACAAAGCTTACAAAAGCGAAAAAGGTCCTGCGACTGTGTGACGACACACAGTCGGTCCGCTGCGCTATCGAAACAGGCCATTGTTGAGGATGAGTAACTTGTGTTTGCTCTCGGACTCCGTTCCTCCTTGACACAGAACAAGGGAGTTGTATTGTTGAATAGATGGGTCACAGGGTCGTTTCCAGAATTGTATGGTGATGCTCTTTTGACCAAGCCATTCCTTTTAGCACACACGTATGAATCAACAGCACAAAAAAGTGCTTCTGTGTTGCACTGCTGACACCTGTGTGTTGAGTTCACGCGGAAAAAGAATACAACGCTCCCTTGCTCTCGACAGATTTTATAAGGAGGTGAAATGTTTGTTTTGGAAACCTGGTGTTTTTGTATTTCAACAAACATATATCATCTCTACTGGTGCAGATGATTTGATCCACAGCTATTCTTGAGTGGGAGGAAAAAAACATGCTGCTTCCCATCGTAGACAAGCATGTTCCATTGCCCTGTTACCAAAGGCCAAAAAATACTCATTTGAATTTTAGTCCAGCGTTGGGGTAAACAGTTTGCCCATCCAAAACAAACATACCTGCGTCTTGAGTAGACATGCTAATATGTGTGACTCCCTACCACTGAAAGGAGGGCAGCTGTGGGTAGGAAAAAAGATAGATAGATAGATAGATAGATAGATAGATATAGATAGATAGATAGATAGATGTTTTTAAGGAATATGGTCTATTTCAGACTTAGCAAAGACACAGGCGGCCTTTCTACTACCAATTAAAATCGAATTAGCAGTTTTTTGGGGTGGAGATGGGAATGGAGGAGGGGGGCAGGGAATGGGACTGTCGTTTGCTTAAGAATTGTGTTGCTTAATTGTTTTAATGGCTCTACCAACACACACAAACAATGGCAGCCAATCCAAACTAGGTGGAGACTTTCTCACCCCCCCCCATTGTGTGGTGGCTGTCGAACGGCTGACTGTCTGTGTGTGTCACACATAGATCAACATGAGGTGCCAATGGCTTGCATAAGCAGGTGATTTACCCACACAAAGGCCAGGGCATGTAGAGGCTGACTGACGGGTCCATTATCTGAGGCTGCTCTTTAAAAAGGGAGGTGTGTGTGTGTGTTGGGGGGGGGGAAGGGGCAGGGGGTCATTAGCACCTTAACCTGCTGCAAGCTGTGTGGCCTTTTTCATTGTGCAAAGCAGGGGTGGAGGTAAAGAAAAACAAAGGAGGAGGAGGAGGGGGGGGCACATGCTTTGGAAGGTGGGGGTGATTTGACATTATCTCCAGGGTAGTGTGTGTGTGTGTTTGGGGAGGTTGGGGCGGGGGGTGTAGAGGCAGCACTCAACTCTTACAGGTTTAGGTGTGAGCCTGTTTTAATGATCTCGTTACTTTTTGTGAAACTGGTGAAATTATATTGCACCTCGTTGCTTGAACTGTTGTCTGCTTATCACTCTAAGGTTATAGCCATGTTCTGACAACGATCTTTCTTTTTTTTTTTTCTCCCAAGTGGCGCTGCATGTCATTGCTGTCAATTTGTCATTTTCATAATGTCAAAATTCTCAGCTCACGGTGCCACGGATGAAACTCTTATTCGCATTAAAGTATGTCATTTTCAAACTTTTTTTCCTCCAAGAGACTGAGAAAGTTTTTTTGACTTTTGAGAGATTCTTTTTTTTTTTTTTTTTTCAGATAGAGATGGGATGGGCGGGTGGGGGGGGGGGGGTGAGTGTATTTTTGGTCTTCCTTGTTGGCAGCACCAAGGCTCCACTGCCAACAACAAATGTGCTCACATCTGCCTGTCTCAGATGCCACTCCTCAGCCTGGCACACACATACACACGTGCGCATGCACGCCAGCCCTGTGTGTGTGCACGCACACAGACTTCACGCCTTCGACAAAGACACTCAGGCCCCCGACGATCTTGTGCGCGCTCTCTCACCCTCTCTCTCCCTCTTTCTCTCTTTCTTTTCTTTTTTTTCTTTCTCTCTGTATCTCTATGAAAGCGGCCCCACCAAAACAATTAGACCCCTCGAAAAAAAAACCCTGGCAGGGACCAGGCCCCAGAGCATATGCCGTATTCTCTCTGTTCGGCAAACCAAAGGAGGCCTGGATGCCACGCCGGCTGGAATAGCTCTGGCTTTCTGGGGGAGTCGTTCGCTGCCACCTTTTGTGGCATCTGCGCCCTCCTCATTAGGCGAAAAACCCCTTCCACTGATGGCCCAATCGGGGGACGCTGGGGTGACGGTGGTTGTGGGTGGCATGGGGAGTTGGAAGACAATTAGAGGAGCGTAAAATGGATCACAAAGTTTGTTTGTTTATTTATTTACAGAGGGAGAGTTTGTCTGCAGCAGCCTACTTTATGAAACTCCGGGAGAAATAATGTAGGCTACCACAAATAGGCAAAGCAAGGCAAAATGGAACATGCCAGTTTAGCATGTGGCTTCCTTCCCCTTGTGCCCACTGTGTCTTGCTGTTGTTGGACTGGGTGTATCAACAGATGTGTACTATGAGAGAAATCAGTACTAATCCTGGGAGAAACACTCTAGCCTGGTCACTGGCCACACACACACACACACACACACACACACACACACACACACACACACACACACACACACAATGCTGTCTTGTGCTCAGTGTGTTTTTGTGGCTGTAGCACCACTGAATGATAACGCACTACCTGTCCAGTGACAGCAACCACGCACACTAGATCTTGGCCCATGAGAATGCCAGCTACCGTACGCCAGCACAGTTCACAGAGGTATTAAGAAAGATCAGACAATTTAAAAGGGAATTTACCACAGAATGGGACTGATGATCATCTTATGATGATAATGATAGTATGATAATAATGATAATAATATATTTTAGATTTAGCAGTTAGTGACAATCGACCAATGTGTCGGGAAAACTTGATTTTGTATTAAAGCAGTTCTTGCCCTGAAGTGGTAAATTTTGGCAGTATGTTTGAGAGCACATCTCGTCCTTGTTAAAAGAAAATGCCACCCGTGTGTGTGTGTGTGTGTGTGTGTGTGTGTGTGTGTGTGTGTGTGTGGAGCAGAGCACTGAAAGGGAAATGTTGCCTGCACACAAATTGGTCGTCTGCTCACCGTGGGTCCAATGCTATGCCAGCCCTCTCGGAGTTTGTTTCGAAATAAAGTTAAGGGCACCTGCAAAGCATTATAGGAGCGCCCGAAGTGTACTGTAAAACATAATTGCCGAATTGAGCCTGTGTGTGTTGAGTGAGTGAGTGTGTGTGTGTGTGTGCGCGCGTGCGAGCGAGAGTGTGTGTTTGTGTGTGTGTGTGTGTGTTTCCAATCTACCGTCAGTGTAAACACCTTAAAAACCTGGGTGCTGTTGTGTAAAGGTCCTTAAGCTTGGAGCATTTTTCAGATGGCTGCAATCCACTCCCCTCTCTTTCCTTCCATCCATCCATCCCCGACCGTTCATCCAGGAACGAGTCGCTCTTACCAGTGTGTCGCCCACTGGCTCGGCCCAGAGACAGACAAGCCAGACAGCCAGGAGAGTGTACAGTACTTCTGACCACAAAGCCCATTTGGCTGTCCTCATATTCCGAAGAGCTCTTAAACTTTGATAGGACCGTGCAAACCCAGCTGGGGTTGTTTTGTGCTCTAAGAGAGGGTAGAGAAAGAGAGAGAGAGAAGAGAGAGAGAGAGAGAGAGAGAGAGAGAGAAACAGAACGAGAGAGAGAAATAATGCTAATAATAGCTAGTAACTGAAAACTAATTAAACTCCGAAATCTTTACCTGCAGGTATGGAGCAGGCAAGTTACAGGCGTACTGCAAAACAAACTGCAGCGCTTGACACAGTATGAGTTTCCCCTTGTCTCATTTGCAGTGTCCAGGCTTGCACACAATCGTGTTTGGGCAAGACGTGCAGACAGTTGCCCGCTGTTGAGAATGTTAGTGTATGATTTGACATCCCAAATGCCCTAACGTCTTGGCTCACTAGCTCATATATATATTTTTTTTAATGGATCTGTGAAACAGAGCTACAGTGTGTCTCAGAAAAATAGGGAGAGAGAGAGAGAGAGTTTGTCACCAACTTAAACATTTGGTGAAGGGCAGCAACCTATATGTTTTGTCAGTGCCTTCAGCTATCAGTTCAAGATATAGCTTGCACCATAACCTGCACTCAGTCACAGGATAGGCTCAGTAGAGGGTTGAGAAATGGAGTGAAACAAAGTAAGAGAGAGAGAGAGAAAGAGTGAAAGATTGTAAGGGAGCGAGAGAGAGAGAGAGAGAAAGAGGGAAAGGGCTCGTTGACTCACCGTAATGTGTGCAATATGGGGGCGGGACAGACAAGGGGAGCAGTGTGATGATATCTGGATGTCTTTAAAATGGATGTCTGCCGAGCAGAATGGCAATTAGAAGGTGAAGCCTGTGTGAGAGCGCCCCGGGGCATGTTCTGAGTTCTGCCAGGAGTGTGTTGCATGCGTGTGTGTGTGTGTGTGTGCGCGAGTGTGTGTGTGCGTGTGTGTGTTTTGAGTGGGAAGGGGATGGAGAGGGAGAGGAGAGGGGGTGACATAGAAGCCACTCGGCGCCCGTGGAGGTACTTGGGTGATTGACATAGATTAGACAAGCAGAGATCGGGATTGTTTTGCAATTTCTTTCTCTCTCTCGCTCTCTCTCTGTGTTTTTTTTTTTTCTTTTATTTCCCTCCTCACTGCTCCTCTTCTGCCTCTGCCATAGAAGACAGCCCTTCCTTCATTAGAAGGTGAGCTCCAGAGTGGCCCAAGCTCTCAGAGGACCCACCCCCACCCATGGGCCCATGGGGCCGTGCTAGCGGCAGCGCTAGCGTTAGCGCTCCTTTCTCCGCTTTGCTCTCCTCTCCTCTCCTCTCCTCTCCACCCTTCTCTTCTCTGCTCCTTGTGACAGTTGTGGAGCTGACGGAGGCCCCCCACCACCCCATCCCCGTCAGTCAGGGGGGGACCCTGTGATTTAGTGCCCAGCCGCAGGGCGAAGGAGGATGGAGGGGGTTGGGGTTGGGAAGGGGGCTGGGGATGTGTGAGTGGGAAGAGAACTGATGTCAATCCCAAGCATTTCCTGTCTTTAGGCTGCTCCTGCAACCCCTACACACACACACACACACACACACACACAGAGAGGAGAGAGAGAGAGAGAGAACACACACAAATACCCCAAACCTCCACCTCTTCTCATCCTCCTCCTGCTGGCCCTTGCTGGCTCTCCTATAGCAGTCCGGTGGCCCCCCAGCTGCCAGGAAACAAAAGCCTCAGCCCACTCCTGCACACACACACACACACACGCACATGCACGCGCACACACACACACACACACACACACACACACACACACACAGCCTGTTCCTGAAAATGGACCCCCTTCCCTCCCTTTCAGTGTCTTACTGAGCGTATTCTCTAACTTCTCTCTTGTGCTTTTCACACACACACACACACACACACTTTCCTTTTTTCACCATTCTTTCTCCCAATTCCCCCGCTCGTCTCGTCCTTTTATTTATTTTTTTCTTTTCCTCTCTCCCCTCTCTCTGGGCTCTATATGCCTTGTCCATTTTTAACCCATGGCCTTCCAAACTTCCTTCCCGCGAGCCGAGTCACAGCAGTGCGCAGCGGACAGACTGACCTTCCAGTGGGGGCCCACCGTCATCCTCAGGATGTCACGAGCCGAGATGCTTTTGTCAGGCGTGTGTTTTGTAATAAGGGACAGTTTTGTAGTATTTTCTTCATGCCACCTAAAAAGCCTTTTGGATTCGATCTGCTTTAAAGCCTCGTGCTATCCCAATTTTTCCAATGAGTATCTTAAATTCTAGTGTATAAATATCAGTCAGTAAATATCGCAAATGGAGATTATGTTATGATTTGGCCGCAATCCGACTGGGAGGTAATAATGTGGTTTAGTCTTATTTATCCAGGGCGTGGGGTACACGTCCTACACACATGAACTACGGCCTCGCTGGAGCCATATGCTGGCTTTTCCTGGAAGCATGAATCGGCCAAGGTGGCAGCTAGCACGAGCTACACTTTATACGACTTACAATTAGGGCTGTTTTTCCAAATGAAATAAGAGCTCTCCTGTGATTTTAGGCATGCGAATGAGCTGGATGGCTGTGAAGAGGTTGGACTGGACCTTGGTGTGTTTACTGCTGGGGTTGTGATTTTCGAAGTGGGAGCATTTTGGTTTGGGGCAGTTTATGTGTATATGTGTGTGTGTGTTTGTGATTTTATTGGGGGAGGGGGGGTGTTCATTTAGTTGTAGGCAGTGAGTCTGGGTGGGGGTTTGGGTGGATGGGTGGTGGAGGTGGAGGTGGAGTTCAGGAAATGAATTCCGAATCGGACCAGCCGCCAGGCAACGCAAGAGATTTTTGCCGGAGTGTTCTATAACGAGAGGCAGTCCCGCAGGTGGACCAAATTAGTCAGCGACGCGCACGAGCGAGGGGGAGACAGTGGGACTCAGTCTTTAGCCTACGCTCAAGCAATACCCACCCAGCCAGTCAGACAGCCACCCAACCACACTTGACTCACTGACACACACACACACACACACACACACACACACACACACACACACACACAGTGTGTCTGAGTATTTCAGTTCTTCAGTCTCTGTAAAGGGTATGATCTCCAAATCTGTCCACTCAGCAAAAATTAGAGCACTGTGCCCAACAAAACACCTCCCTTGAAACCCTGCACATGAAACCAGAGGTGGTGGAGGAGGGGTGACCTGTAGAGATTTTTTTTCTTTCTTTTTTTTTTTTTTGGGTGGGTGGGTGGGGGGGTGGGGGGGGGGGGGGGGAGTGGGACTGCTTGCTCTCCTTGCTGTGAAGCAGAAAAATAGGAAGCCATTTGGTTCTTTTTCAAATGCTAGACTTGGGTAGAAGAAAGTGCCCATAGTACTGTAGAATATCATCCGTGTCCCGCGGTGGTTAAACTGGATCTACAATCCAGATGGTCAGAGTTGTGAATGAAGGAGTCTCTACTGTTGGCCACATAATACCCTCAATGTTCACAATGACTGGGCTCAGTCTACAAGTCGTTGACAGACAGAAGAAGTTTGCATGCATCCCAGGTTACCACGTAAGCCCTAATGCACGTATCAGTTCACATGTTAAGCCAGGTCTTGAGTAAGCAAATGCCCTTGCGTGTTTTACAGATAGCACAGGTGGCGTGTGAGTCAGATTTGCAAGAAGAGGACTCAGACGCAGACACACGCATACAAACACGTGTATGCACGCACACATGCATATACACAGACAGAGAGAGAGAGAGAGAGAGAGAGAGAGAGAAGCATCCCACACATATGCCCACAGGCCTGGAGTGGCTAATCGGAAGAATAGGGAGGGTTCACAATTGGTGGTTCTATGTTCTCCTAAAGTAACATACTCGTTCATATGAGATATTTCCCCTCCCAAATGAGTTGGTTCGGCCCATCGTCTTTTCTGGAGCGATAGAATAAAACATAAAATAGTTGCTTGCCTGACTCACTTAACTGCATGGAGATTCACATCTAATCATCTTGGTTTAATTGCACACAGGTTAAGACACACAGATACCATCCACATATCACGTGAAACTGTGCTCACTTTGAGCTTTCCAGTCATGCCCGTCACTCACTGACTATACACTCATTCTATTTCTACATTCTGCAGCTCCGGCCATGACACACCGCCATTCTTCACAAACTCTTAGGCTACTCAACACTCACACAAAGCATAAGGACAAGAAGCTATGGATTCAGGTTCAATTTATCCAGCAAGAAATGACAGTAAATAGGCCAGTATGCATAGACTCCTCCAGTACTAAAGCTAAAAAGATTGAGGTGTGAGTTCAGCAACTAGATCCTTGAAAAGTCATATTTCACATTCAGTTTGCCCTACGTACATTGATGGGCATATTTGCTAACATCTTGACCCAGTTATTAACAAGTTAGCTTAATAATATTACTTAAATAATACTTTATATATATATATACACACACACACACACACACAATAAGATGAGACAGGGGGGTTCAAATAGAGCAGGTAGAGTCATAAGATGCCTTGGTAAATATGCTAACTAATACAAATCAATTACCGGAAATTTTGGAACTCCTATTTTCTACGTACTTTATTCACATGCATATATAAAAATATGAGTAATATTATTAGTTTTTTCTCCTAACCCTAGGGCCTATGGGCATAAAACTCCCGGGCTGAAAAGAGGTCCCACTCTGGCCCTGCACACACACACAAAGACAGAGGGATACACACACACACACACACACACTTACACACACACACCTGTCATTGACCTAGTGGTATACAGTACATTCTCGTGGTCTCCTTTTCACATAGGCACTTATCACACGCTCATTCTCTTTCTCTCTCACAACATGTGCACAAATGCGCGCGCGCACACACACACACACACACCACTTGCCCCTCCCCATTCTCAGTGGATTGGAGCCCACAGCTGGACTCTTGTAGAGACACATTCCCCGACAAACCCCTGATTTCACACTTCTGTCACTCTTCTTATTCCATACCCAAATGCATCATTCATGCACACACCACACACACACACACTCACACACACACAAGCAGGTGCTTGTCATAATTATGATTCTCATGTGTTGCCCCCGCTGTTATTTATGAAGTTGTTTTTTTGTAGGAATTGTTATAGCCAAATCTTATTTGCGCCGCATAGACCAAATCACCCATTCACTGTGAAGGAGATCCATATGCTGGCCCTTTTGGATTGGCTTATAAAATGGTTCTATTCAGTAAGAATTTTCCAGTCTGAAAGATCATGACTGGAGTACTTAAAAGTGTGTGCGTGTGTGTGTGCGTGTGCGTGCGTGCGTGTACGTGTGTGTGCACGCGTGCATGCAAATTTCTTATCTGTTGATGATATCTGTCGACATCTATCCACAGTCGTTTTTTGTGTACCACTGGTTGTGTTACATTTTAGAGTCTCTGTGAAGGCGATCTGCCGATTATCTTCGTCTCATAAGTCTACAGTCTCTCTAAGTCTCTCTTGATCTATTTCCCTCCTCAGTACCTGCCCATGAAATGGCCTCTTCTGGACGTCCCAGGAACTGCGGCCCTCAAAGACTCCCGATCACCAACCCCTGGACACTTGGTGAGTCCCCTGCTCTCAGCCCCACCACATAGCTCTTTCACCAGCACTGCATATATATTTATGTATTTAGCATACCTTTTTATCTGCGATTATCCATTCAGTTGTTAATTGCTTCAGGGCCAGTCTACCCTGGAGCAACTTGGGGCGATGTGCCTTGGGGCACAACGGTGGCAGATGAGATTCAAACTCAGTTTTCAGACTACTAGCATGCTAGCCTAGTTCCTTAACTGCTATGCTACCACCGCCCCACATACTGCTAACACATGCCAGCAGTGTTGTCTCAGTCCACTGAACAATACAGCAGTCACCATCATGTTGTAGGCTGGTTCACATCCATAGTTGAGCCATGCTAGGCTTGTAATAGCATGTTAGCCAACTCAAAGTGGGTAATTTTGAGTCTGTCTCCATTGTTGATAGCTGACCTTGCATCATTGAAGAGTCAGTGACCAAGCGTGGGTGTTAACAGGGACACAGGTCATATATCAAAACCTCCATGTGAAATATGAGGATAGGCATACAAAATGACTTTGCTTTGAACCTGAATACATGGTTTGCCTGAATAAACACACACACACACACACATACATACGTACGCACGCACGCACGCACGCACGCACGCACGCACGCACGCACGCACGCACGCATACATGCACACATACACTCTCCCCGTGCATGCCGAATGGTACTCAGCATCTGATAAGATTCCGGAGCATAACGTTGCGTGTACACCTGCAGATCTCTATGCTCACTTCAACTCACTGTTAGACTCGATTGCTTGTTTTTGTTTTTCCTTATCGACCTCACAGGACCTGGTGTGCCCAGAACCTGTTTTTATAAAGCTTAGGCACCTCAAGGAAGTGTTCATTTGCTGGTCTATCCTGATAATCCCCCTCTGACACACACACACACACACACACACACACACACACACACACACACACACACACACATACACAAACCTCACCCCACGCCTCTTTAAAACACAAGGAGTAAATGTGGATTCAAAAAATCATAATTATTTGTTTTTTGTCTGTATCTGTGCAATTGTACTCGATCCCTCAGTTAAATCTTGATTTTATACTATTTTGTTTTTGATGAAATCCATGGATGCATAAATAGATGCATAGCCGTTGGTTCTGATATAGCATTCATCTAACAGCACCACCACCAAGAACAGCACAACTCAAAGAGGAGTACAGAGAAAAGTTGAGCTATACAGCGTCTGCTCACAATCACTCAGGGGTAAACAGTGTGCAGTACATCACATCAGCTGCTGACCTTACTGACCCTGCCCCAGTGCCAGACTACATGGAGGGGTGAAAACAAGACATCAGTTCCCCTTATTAACCTAACCAGCCAAACCCCCACCACAACCACTAACCCCTCCCTTCCTCCCGCCCTCCCTCCCTCCCTCCCCTGAAAAGGCTGGCTTGCAGACTGCAGCACACTCTCTGAAACATCCTTTTCTCTTCAATGGAGCGTTCGGCGCGACCTCGTAAATCCAATGATGTGCTTGACAAAGTCATCATTGAGCCACGTCCAGGGATGCTGATGTCAGACGGCGCGCCGGCCAACCAGCCAGAGCATAGCTGCAGCGGACGGTCAGATCGCCGCTGCCACCACCACCACTACCGAAAAAGACCAGACCAGACAAGATGAGCGCACTTGAGTCGAATCTAGTCAATACCGTGCATGCGTGCAGGGTCACTCCCATCTCAATTGGCCACCAATTAAAGTTATTCTATTGCAATAAGTGCTGACCTCCATCTCACCCGACCCGCGCCCTATGTGGAGCTTTTGTTCCTGGTGGACACTGGCAGCGCTGTGCGCCGCTTGTCCGCTGCCAATGGAGTTTGATTTTATTTACTTAATATATAACATTATAAAATGCATGCACTCGCATTATGCGAACCACAGCAGAGAGAAAGAGAGAGAGAGAGAGAAGGAGAGTCGGAGCAGCAGGCGTAATGGGAATTGAGTTAGTGTGAGATGAATGGTCGGCATTGAGGAGGGTTGGACGCAGCGAACTCTTCCTCCTTTGGCAAGCCTCCACATTATTGCCAGCCATTGCCTGCTGTGTGTGTGTGTGTGTGTGTGTGTTTGTGTGTGTGTGTGTTTTGCCCTGTTTGGGAAAAAAAAGAAGAAAAAGGAAGGGGAAAAAAAAGCAGACAGAGCTTCTCTTTTATGACGGCAACCAGTTGCAACTCTTTACTTAACCTTCGTGTCATTGGGAAGGTCACATAACAGCGACATCAGACTCGCAATCACTACTGAGGAGGTGAATAAAGATAGAGAGACACACACACACACACACACACACACACACACACACACACACACACAAACACGAACATACACAAAGGCAGTGGCCAAGAACTTGCTGTATGGCCTGTGAGACTTTCTGATGGCCTCTCTCCAGTTGCATGAGGATGTTTGCTCATCCTCTGCTTTCAACAAAAGTTTTGTTTTGCTTACATCGTGAAGTATTCAACTGAGGCAAAACAACCCAAGGTCAGAGCTGGAGGAAGAGGGAGAGGCAAAAAAAGAGAGAGAGAGATGGAGACAGCGAGTGTAAAGATAAAGAGGTAGAAGTTATAGAGAGATCTGGACTTAAGAGTGGGAGTTTGGAGAATGCGAAGAAAAAGATGAAGAAGATGATGAAGAAGAATCTCTGAAGGCAGAGTGGGAGCTCAAGAGAGAGAAGAGTCACATGAAGACTGAGAATGGTAGAGACTGGTAGTGCAAGGGAAGAGAGAGAGAGAGAGAGAGAGCACAAGAAAGAAGGACATAGTGGCAGAGAGGGAAGATGTGACAGACAAGAGAGTGAAGAGAGAGCACAATAGAGAGGGATGAAGGCTATGAGTGTGAGTTTGAAAGATTGAGAGCGAGAGAAAAAGAGACACATGGAGCATGAGGGAGACGAGAGGAGAGGGAAAGATGAAGACTAACAGTGTGAGTCTGAAAGACAGAGAGAGCGAGAGGGAGAGAAGAGGGGCGCTCTCAGCTGCCTAGAGGCTCTGGTTGCCCCGGTTCTAATGAGAGAAGCAGGATGGGCCAGCAGGAGCAGATCCCCCCCAGCCCAGTGGCCCTCTGAGAAGGAGCCGACCAGCGGGACAAGCCGCCGAGGAGGAGGAAGGGGAGGGGGATGGAGAGATGGTGGGAGGAGAGAACCAGCGCTCCCGTTATTTAAAACAGGCATGTTCCGCATTCGGGCCCCACGATACGGATCACATCAGTGAGATCTCGGCCCATTCAATATTTATGATGACTTGATATGCAGACATCCACTCCCACCCCCACCCCCCACCCCCAACCTCCTTCTTTTCCCTCCCTGTCCTTTAGAATCTCAGAGAGATGGGGGAAAAAAACAGATGACGAACGAATAAATGTAGGCCTCCAGTCTGTGAAGGGAGCACAAAGTTAGAAAATGAGGAGGGAAAAAAATAACAGACAGACTTTAACTTTTCCACTGTCTTCAGTACTTTATGAGGACTTTTTAAAAGGTGTCTATGAACTACTTGCCTGAAGCAGAGTCCAGGTTTAAAAGCCCCCTGTGGGGTCCTTCCCCTCCCAAAAAAGAAACTTCGCTTATTATTCAGGGACGCTTCAGGCTGCCCTCACACTCCACTAACGTTATAATACAGCCGATGATCGATTCCATACGCTCAAGCTTCAGGCTCCACCACCATCACCTATACTGGCCATCATTAAAAAGTCATTACAGGATTTCTTTTTAAAAACAAAAAAACATGGATCTGTTAATTATTAATTTTGTTTATACTTACTGTCTCTTTCTCTCTCTTTTCTCTCTCTCTCTCTCTCTCACTCTCACTCTCACTCTTACACACCCACACACACTCACAGAGTGGCACACACATCAAATGCATCGACACATACACAGCTAATGCACAAGATCACACACGCATGTACACACACACACACACACACACACACACACACACAGGTACTCGGCAAACAATGGTTGAAATGAGAGGCCTTTGGTTGTCTCTCCTGTCGCTTTGCAGATTGGGTCCATAAGGTCTGTATGGTAATTTCTGGAGGGGCTGCTGTCCGAAGCGCTCAATAATTCAGAAGACAGGTTTGTTTAGCATTCAGGGTTTTGTGTGTGTGTGTGTGTGTGTCTGTATGCACACGCACTCTGTATGCACTAGGGGGAAGGGTGATGAGGAACTTGCCAGTTGAATTAGACAGAGGGGACTGGGTACACACATGCACAAACACACACAAATGCGCGCGCGCGCGCACACACACACACACCACACACACACATATAGATGCACAAACTGGCACACACCTCTATCTACCCTGAAGCTACTGTGTTTAGAGGGCCTCTCCTTCATGAATAACACATCAAAGACGCCAGCGGACCAGGTGATGCATTGTGGGTTACCACAGGGCCCTCAGCTGGACCCATGTCAGATGCGTCAGGAGTGGTTTGAATACAAGCCTTTTATGCCAGGCACTTCCAACGCAACGATAATGGAATCAACATCAGATCCTTTTTGCTACTAGTCCTCTCCCCAGTGAGACGATTTTAACAATTCTCTCTTCCCTGAATAGTTCTCAGGGTACCACAACTAAAGGAATTAATTTGCATGTGCTGTATCTGTATCTTTCAAGTCACACTGACATCACACTGACACTGTTCTAATTCTAGGTCTAATTTTGAGGGGTACAGCCCACGTGTGGGACCTCTGTGAGCATCAGTAGGACTAATATCACTAGATCAGTGGTTCAAAATGCTCACAGTAGATGTTAGCATGAACTGAGGTTCTGCTGGCGTTTAACTCTGAGTCTTAGCATGATAGCAGGGCAGCCTAAGTACATGTGTCCATGTCGTGTGATCACACACACACACACACACACACACACACACACTCCAAATGACTGTTGGGCAATTAAAAAAAGGAAAAAAGTGATTTATAGAAAATATTTTATATTCATTTTGTAAGGAGGATTCTGCACCCAGTCTAAATATAAATCTAGGTGTGTGGAGTGTGTTATCTCTGCTTGTAATGGGTTATGAGATCTTGGCATTTCTGGTGATATAAGAGTGAATGGTGTGGGGGTGACTATATCTCGTGTTGTGGTCAGGCTGTGGAGGAAAAAGTGTTTGCGCCATCAGGTTGTCTAACACAATGCCACCGCAGTCCCGAGGCCAGTGGTCAGTGTGTCATGTCTGCGTCTTTTGCGGTTATTCGATTACACAGCCTGCTGAGGTCAACGCATAGCTCTGTTGAAATGACCTCAACAGTGAACACATGGGGTTCCTATTCCAAACACTGCCATCAAGCTGCAGCCTTTTACCTCCTCCAACATGACAGATTTCTAAGCCAGTGGTTAAAGTTTTTTTTTTTTTTTCCTCTTGAACAGGCAACGGAGGCAAAAAAGACAGGGCTTGTTTTATTTTTTTTTAGTAGACACAAGAAACAAGTGAGTGTCCTTTCTTCCCCTCTTCTCTATCCTTTGTTCTTTTAAAGCTTGAAGTAAACTCTCAGTCCACTCATCTTTGAGAGAGAGAGAGAAGAGAGAGAGAGAAAGAAAAAAAAAAAAAAAAAAAAAAAAAAAAAAAAAAAAAAGAGAAGAGAGAGAGAGAGAGAGAGAGAGACCTTTTGACTGGATGGCTCCAGAGGCTTTGGCTCTTGTTGCATAAGACATTGAACAGCCCAAAGCCCCATCAGAAAATCAAAGGCGCTGTGGAGCACGAACTGCATACAGATACCCTCGCCCCCCCCACCCCCCCCCCGCAAGACTCTGTGGAGCTGTGAAGTCTCACTCCTGTGCTGCTAGACAAGGAGAGAGATATGAGGGGGATTGAAGGGTTGGACAGGATGTATCAAACAGAGACTGGCTTCAGCACATCCGCATTCACCACCAGGCCCACTACCACCACCATCCCCCACCCCCGTCCCCACCACTACCACTCTCCCCCTCGCTTAGTCCTCTTTAAGGTCCATTCCCATACAATGGCTATTCTGGATTCTGTCTTACTCTCTCATACTCTCATTTGCTCTGTCGCTCCTAGTAGCTCTCATTCATCCTCCCACTCTCTCTCTCTCTATCTATCTATTTGTTTGTCTATCTATCTATCTATCTATCTATCTATCTATCTATCTATCTATCTATCTATCTATCTATCTATCTATCTATCTATCTCTCTCTTTCTTTCTCTTTCTCTTTCACTTTCTCTCTCCCTCCCATGTTACCATGGTTGACAGACAGTTCACCAGTGCCAAGCCAAAGTAAAACTGTGTGTGAGCTGGCCACTCTTGTTTATGTGTGTGTGTGTGTGTGTGTGTGTGTGTGTGTGTGTGTGTGTGTGTGTGTGTGTTTGTGTACAGTATGTAAGCATTGTGTTGAATACTTGATATATGTTGACTGGGGTGGTTTGAATTATGCTTGATTATGAATGTGTGTGTGTGTGTGTGTGTGTGTAGGGAGTAAGCGTTCATCGCTAAACGGAGATGCCATGGTCATCCCACTCTCGCTCCCATCCGTTTCCTGTTGGAGATGACAAACATGGCTCAGATTCCCCGGCGTGCCACACATTCTTTCAACTCCTTTTCTCTCTAATAGAGAAGATTCAAAACGTCCCACTCTCAAAGTGGACATGCAGTACACACATGCAAAAGTACAAACAAACACACACTCTCTCACACTCACAAGAACACACACACACACACACACACACACAGGCACACTCTCTTTCAGTCTTTTCATTCTCAGTTTTTCTCTCTTTCTTCCACTTACACACACGCACGCTCGCACACACACACACACACACGCACACAAACAGCTGAGACAGGGGGTATTCAGTTTGTCCAGGGCTCTTTTACCCATCGGCTGTTTGCCTAGTAATTCATCTGAAATGTGCAGATCCAAAAAACATGTTTGCTTGAATGAGGTCCACACTGCACCTCTCGAACTCACTTGCCCAGCCCTGCCTCCCTGTCTCCCTGCCTGCCTGCCTGCCTCCCTGCCTGTCTTTCCCGTCCGCTTGCCCTCCTATGCTGGAAGACAGTGTGGCCTGGGAGAGATTCTGGTTTTCTTAGTATGGCTCCAAGTTTCACAGCCAACTGCTGCCCTGGCACCTCCGTCTCACCTAACTGAGCAGGTCCAGAGCGGCTGCCTAGACGGGCACCTGGACTCATCTCATCTACCTCAGCAGATTCTTGTGCCCAGGCTCTGTGTGTGTGTGTGTGTGTGTGTGTGTCCACCCACATATAGTGATTTGGAGCCAGGGTGAGTGTGTGTCTGTGTCTGTGTCTGTGTCTGTGTGTGTGTGTGTGTGTGTGTGTGTGTGTGTGTGTGTGTGTGTTTGCACTGTCAAGATGTGCCAGCTCTGTGGTGATCTTGTTTCCTAGATCAAGGAATCGAATTTGTAATATGGAACTTAGTGTTTCACTTTCCTAACCCTTCAGCCCTCTCTGTGTCTTTATCTGTATGCTGTCTCTATGTTTTAAATGTATTTTGGTTACATTACTATAATTTCTATTCACATTTAATTGAACTCTATTATGAGAATGTTAATCTATGATTTCTTCCCTGGTTCTCTTTTGCCATGATCCTCCCACCCTCATCCCAGAAATATTTTCACTCTCTTTCTCTGTCTCTCTCTCCATCCCTCGCTCGCAATGGTATATTTTCCCCATATGATGTGTGTACCATCTGGTTCCAGGTTTCTCTCTTTCCGTCCCGTCATGTACACATGCATGTTGTTTTTATTTAAAACTCGGCTTCTGTTACACATGGTTTTCTTGTTACATCCAACTCACCGATCGTGACGCCACTCTGGTCAGTTTGACTGAATTAGGCCGAATTACTAAAATGAAACCTGCAAGAAAAAAAAATGAATAATGGATACTTCGGCTAGTTAAACTTTTCTATTTTTTTCAGCTTGTTTTATTTTCTCAAGTGAAACTTGATCCAGCTGTTGTAGGCAGCTCCCCTCCGACTTTGCCTCTCCCACCGCGTCCAGCGCTCTTTCCTCCTTATGTTTAGTCCTCAGCGAGTGGTTTCTGAGGTAAAAGTCCTAATCAAATCCTACAGCAGTCTGCTCCTTCATTATATTTGCCATGGAAAATCATTGTCTGACTTGTTTTGCCCAAAATGTCTTGCTGTAATGACCATCTATATAATCTCTACTGCACACATATGTTTGGCTCTGGCCCACAGCAGATATTTTATGTTGGTGGACGGCAAGCCAGACTCCCCCCTTCCCTGCCTCACCCCTCCCTATGCAGTCGGCAACATATATTTTCTTTTTTTTTTCCCTTCCCCTTGGCGCTAGTTGATTTGTGTGCATATCACCCCAAGCCTGCTTGAAATTCTGGTCCAGGCGCCCAGGAATAGGTGCTACCAAACTTCAGAATCAGTTTGAGCGCTAACGCGTGATGACTGGTGTATTCCAGGTCATTAAATATTGATGGTCATCATTTCCAAGTCTTATTGAAGTGTTGCCCAAAATGCGCTGGCACCCCGGTCTCGGGGTCTCTCCGACTGGAATCCGCGCATCATCCATAATGCAGGAGATTGTTCTTTACCTTGACAAGCGAGTCGAGGAAGTCCTGGATGCAGAGGCACAAAGGCTCAGCCCGGGTTAGACCAGAGGAAGAGGAGGAGAAGGAGGCTAGGAGAGATAAGGGGAAAAAACATGTTTATATTGCAGATTCCCTGCAGAGAGCTCTCCTCAGTTGAGGTCTCTCAACTAAGACGAGATCCACATTGATTTCCTTTGTGTATGTGTTTGTGTGTGTGTGTGTGCGTGTATGCATGTGTGTGTGTGTTCCTTTCACAATGATCACAGCACTCTTAAAAGGGGAAGAGTGTGCTTCTTATGATGGAAAAGTGATGACAAGTTCACCAAGGCTGCAGCATTGGGTGCAGTGGATCCTTGGAGAGATGACTTATCTTAACCATCTCCTAAGCTTGTCCTCATAGATTTCACATGTAGAACATGGGTGATTTTTTTATTTTTTTTTTAAGTACAAACTAAACACATTTCTTACTCAATAAAACAACTGCGTCATTCATATGACTAGCCCATTGTTTTACACTGACTTTTTGTTTTAGTCATGTTATTTAATGTTGAGCGGCTTGACATTTAGTGCTTTGTTTACTTGCTATGTTTTGCTCCCTCTTGCCTTTTGCTTAGCACTGGCATTTGTTGGTCAGAAACAACCTTGTGTCACTTGTGTTGAAACAAGCCTGTCCTTCCCAAAAATCAGGCCTACCACCATGATGATGAGTACTGTTGCTGCACCCTTTAAGGCATTTGGGCACTGAAATCCTTAATTTTTTGTTTTTATTTTTTGCTCAAAATACTGCAAATTTTATATTAGCAATATGCGCTCTTTGTTAGTTTCTTTCATTGTGTTGTAGCTTGAATGTTGTCCTCTTTTGTAAGTCGCTTTGGATAAAAGCGTCTGCTAAATGCATAAATGTAAATGTAATGTAATGCTTGGTGTAAGAGAGGATGTTGCATCAAGGATACCATATAGAAATGAAAAAAATTGTAAAATAGTGGTTCTACAGATTGTGTGTGAAATGTGATTGACACAACAAGAGGATGTACTTTTCACTCGTTTTTGGTTAGTATGAAAAAAAAAAACAAAGCGTAGACTTGGCATGCTGAGGCCTTGAGGCAAGGCTCTTCAGTATGAAAACATCACTGGGACAACTTTGAGGTAATTCTAAGAAAGAGAAGAAAAAGGGAGGGGTAGTGAGACGGCAAACAAAAAAAAAAAAAACCACACACACACAAAAGCAGCACAGCCAGAAAAAAAGAAAACGAAAGTCATGTGTCTCTTGAATCCCACCCAGTGCACCACACCACTGGGATGCCAGACCGACACTGGAGACCTTTGGAGCAGCACTCCATTAATGTTGTCAGTGATGATAGTGGACAACATTTGTAGAGATCTCATTACACACACACACACACACACACACACACACACTAGAAACATCTAGTCACAATTAAAATGCAGAACAAATTTAATCAGAGCCATCAGAACCGATTTGAACATTTGATACTTGTGGATGCTGGTCGTCTTAGTGCGTGTTGCTAAGTGGGTTATGTGTGATGTAGGTTATGTTGGTATGATCTCGCTCTCTCTACAGCCCCTCTTGTTTTGCCTGGAGGCTTGAACAAACAGTTCCCCTCTGCAGTAATGGGCAGTAATGTTCTTGGCAGGCCGGAGCAATCTTGCAGTGTTCCTTGGTGGTGGTCCAGATTGCATCATGAGGTCCCGTGTCTCACAGAGACACACGCACACACTGCTGGTTGTTTACCAGATACCATAGCACCACTTACCGTCTTGAGTCTTCCAGCTGTGACTGAAGACCCACTGCTCTCTCACAGACTTAAAATCTGCAGTCGGTCAACGTCAAGTCATGTGCTTGTTTTGATGTTTTCACATAGTTGCTTTGTGAAATGGTTTTGTCTGATGAGAATTTCAACATGTATGTTCTTTCTCTTTCTCTTTTTCCTTCTTTCTCCTTTTTCTCCTCTCTCCTCCTCCCTTCATGTTTCTCCCACAGTCTAATAAGGTTCCTGTAGTGCAGCACGGGCACCATGTACACCCGCTCACGCCGCTCATCACCTACAGTAACGACCACTTCCCCCCTGGCACTCCGCCCTCACACCTGTCCCCGGAAATCCTTGACCCAAAGACAGGTACCACACTGAGACCCTGTGTATACACACACACACACACACACACACACACACACACACACACACACACACACACACTCCTCATGTGCATACCAGAATGCCTTAGACCTATAGTTAGAGGTACACCTCTATCTGATTGACTGTATATGTATATCCATTGTGTTTCATGCAGATAGGAAAGCAGTTATCAGATGACAGCTGGTATTTCCTTTTGAATTTGTTAAAGGAAAGATCTGGAGTCAGTCAACTCCTATCCCTGTTTGAGGTTGCTGACTGCTGTTAATAGGAATCAGAACAAGACTATTTGATACAATATAGTCTGAATGGCACATATTAGCCAATGTCTTCATTTAATATGACCTTTAAGGCCTTTACTTTAACAAGAAATCAAATTATGTATTTCTTAATACTAAATTGGATTTGCATTTTCTTCATACTGTAGGATCTGTGTGCAGCCACGTCTCCATGTGACTCTGGATCTCTGACCGCTCCCTTCTTTTCTGTTTTATAGGAATCCCACGTACCCCCCACCCCTCAGAACTATCCCCATACTACCCCCTGTCTCCTGGAGCTGTGGGACAAATCGCTCACCCCCTGGGATGGCTTGTGTCACAGTAAGTCATTAAAACAGAAGGCATGCTGCTGCTCACAGTGCCAAAACAGCGTTTTTAAATTCCATCTGTGCAGTACTTTGTAAAAGTTGTAACATTTTGTAACTTTTTTTTTTTTCTATTCTGTGGATCATAGAATATACAAGAAACACTATATTGGGGTAAACTTGGTTTACTGCTCTTTGGATGTTGTTAATTGATGAGCAAAAATACATTTTTGTCACTTTGAAAACATAACCATTTTACAAAGTTTGTGGGGAACGTGTCTGTCCTTCTGCATAGCTCAGTATTTGTGGAGGCTTAGCAATGCTTAATGGCTTAGAAATGCATACATCAACCTGTAAATCTCAGTCTAAGAAATCTAAGAAATGATTCATCTCAGTCAACATCGCCTGGGTTTCTGTAATGTGAATGTGATGTTGACATAAAATGCCAATTGTAGTCTGTAGCACTGACCCTTTGGTTGGCTTTGGTCTCTCAGACAGGGCCAGCCCATGTACTCCATCCCTCCCGGAGGGTTCCGGCACCCCTACCCAGCCCTGGCGATGAACGCCTCCATGTCCAGGTAGAGCCATTCCCCTATTTGCCTACTACCACCAGAGTCAGTTGAGGAATATTTGAGGAATCTTTACTGCTACTGCTACTATTACTACTACTAACTACGACTACTGCTACTACCACCACTACTGCTACTACTATTACTACTACTACTACTACGACTACTGCTACTACTACTACTACTACTACTACTACTACCACCACTACTGCTACTACTACTACTACTACTACTGATACTACTACTGCTACCATTACTACTACTACTACTACTACTGCTACTATAACTGCTACTACTGCTACTACCGCTACTACTGCTGCTGCTACTGCTACTACAAGTACTACTAATTTTACTACCACTTGCAGGACCACTACTAGTAGTAGTAGTAATAGTAGAAGTAGCAGTGTTATAGCAGTACACACAAACACACACACAGACAGACACATACTCATTCACTCTCCTCGGGTTAGCAGTAGCTCGGCAGATGTCTATGAGCACACAGCCACAGCTTCAGCCCACATTCAAATGTATCAGCCAGTCGATTCGGAGCAGAAATTAAAAGGCGTGAAGTGGGAAGCGACCCAAGGCAGTTGGGCCGAGCTCAGCTATGAGTGGATCGCAGCACATTCCTCCCTGTTTTCATGGCTAACGGGGACCTAATGTGGCTGAACAGCCAGGCGTGAAATGTGACCACGGCATGTGTTGATCTGGGATGGTGTGTGTGTGTGTGAGTGTTAGTGAACACAGATGCTGGGAAATAGTGGTGCATGCCTGCATTTGCCTGTGTCTGTGTGTGTGTGTGTGTCTGTGCCTGTTGGCCATACGGCATAGCCTACAGGAGAAGTCCATTTGCTTTCTCTCATGCAATAACACCGCTGTCTTTTCTGCAGTGCCCTCCCTAACTCTTGTGGAAACCTAGCTTTGGTCTGACTTGAATATTGAGTGTCTCTCGCTCTCTCTCTCGCTCACACACACAAGCACGTGTGTGAGAGCGCACTCGCGCACAAACACACAAGATGAAAGCCTAATGTGAATAGTCCCATGCGATCTCCTCCTCTGCAGCTCTGTTCAAATGGGAGAGATTTGTACAAGGCCTTCCGGTGTGTGTGTGTGTGTGTGTGTGTGTGTGTGTGTGTGTGTGTGTGTGTGTGTGTGTGTGTGGACTGAACACTAAAATCTCTGGGCATTCTGACACGAAATTCCTGAGTGTGTAAGTGTGTGTTTCTAGATGTGCTGTGTTGGTGTTGCGATGCTAGCCCATCCCAGTAGTAAGGGCAGACTTCAAAGTAAATAACAGATATGGTTTGATCGTTGCCATCGCCTCGCTCTTCCACATGGCCTCTTTGGAATTTGTAGTTCACTTCCTGAATTTAGAAGTCTTCCACCTTGGGGCCTTATCACTTCAATCACAGAGATTTAGTGTGATGTTTTTAGTCAATATTGACCCTGTTGTGGAGTACTATTTGCTTATTACCACTAGATTTGCAAATTAATGTTTCAATAAAGTCTTGTGGCCAAAATCACAAACACTAAAACACAGGTATCAACATATTCATAGTCATTCATATATATGTACACAGAAATAGAGTCAATATATAAATGTCATTCATATATATTTACATAGAAATATATTAAACTAACTAAATAAATATATTTACCTGTGTGGGAAGCGATCCAAGTGGTCTAAACATGCTGTTTGCAGAGCTCAGTGTAACTTGTGCACTGCTGTGATCCGAGCTAAGAGGAACCAGAGTGACTGCTTATGACAATGCCTCATTGTGCAGGCCCCTGGAAACAGGGAGCAGTGTGTTGGTATCTGAAGGCGTCCTGTTCAGGCTGCCGTACAAGACATTTCCGTGTTTTTTTTTTTTTTTTTTTAAACAGGAGGGGTAAAGGAAAGTGGTTTCATGTGTCTGCTCCCTGCCGTCGCTGTGGCAACAGCAACCCCCGCCAGCTGTAAAATGGGGGGGGCGAATAAAGAGGCTTTTGATGAGGTCTTTATTTGGACAAAATCTGAAATTCGCTTGATGGAAATGGGACCTTTTTTTTTTTCATTTTTTGTGGTTGTTATTCTAGTCTAGACAGCCCATTAGCCCTCTCGCGCTAATGTTGACATCAACAACTCACCGGGGACAAAAAACAAAGGGGGTCTGATGGGGCCCATGCAGTGGCCAACAGCACAGGACTCCTCTGACTCCACTGCATTGTGTCTGGACATGTAGGGCAACAGGACACTCTTATGCCTTCCCTTTTGCAAAGACAAGAGATTGCATGTGAAGGGCAGCATGTGTGGTTACAGTTACTACACCAGTGATTTTATCCAGTAGCATTTTATGTAGTACATGATGACAGGCATAGATTTTCTGAGGTTAAAAGCATCCAGGTAATTAAGCATATTCAATTAACCTTGTGTGCAATATTTTACCGGGCACACACTGAGGATTTATATCCTTTCTGGGTATCTCTCTCTCTTTCTCTTTGTGTGTGTGTGTGTGTGTGTGTGTGTCTGTGTGTGTGTAGTCTGGTGTCGAGTCGCTTCTCTCCACACATGGTGCCCCACCACCCCCACAGCCTGCACCAGACGGGCATCCCGCACCCGGCCATTGTCTCACCCGCCATCAAACAGGAGCCCAGCGGCGACCTCAGTCCAGCGTCGCACTCGTGAGTACCCTCCTCCTACTGCTCTTCCTCCTACTGCTCTTCCTCCTCCTCCGCCTCCTTAACTACCACCACCTCCTCCTCTTTCCTCTTACTAGGCTTTCTTCACTTGCTCATAGCCTGTCTGTTCTCCATGTGGCTTTCATTTTCGAGTTTGAGCTTGAATCATGAATTTAGATTTTAGAATTTCATTACATACCTTTTTTCAGGCAATAACCAGAGGTACTGATGTAACATTACATCAAAACAATATCCGACAACTACTGCTTTGTTGATGTGTCTTGATTGCCCAATGATAATTTATGCTCTTCCAGTTATTGCCCAGTATCTTTGGGATGGCCTGTGTATACAACATGGTTCAGTAATGCTGCCCAATTGCCATCATAACCTTGAGATCTTTCAACATCAGGGAAAGGCTGTTGGATGTCATTATTACAGTGAAAGTGATATAGATTCAGAGAAGTCTGAGGTCTTCTCCAGAGTTAAGCATAACACTGGGTCTGACTCGAGACTGGACTCAAGCGGAGTCGGACTTGTTTGAACGTGTGACTCAGTGAGTCGGTGTTCTCTCTATGTCGCTCGACAGGAAGTCGCCAGGGCCGATGAAGAAAGAGGAGGACAAGAAGCCACACATCAAAAAGCCCCTCAACGCCTTCATGCTCTACATGAAAGAGATGAGGGCCAAGGTGGTGGCCGAGTGCACCCTCAAGGAGAGCGCTGCCATCAACCAGATACTTGGCAGAAGGGTAGGTACACAGACACTGTTTGTGTGTATATGTGTGTGTGTGTGTGTGTATGTGTGTGTGTGTGTGTGTCTGGTGTATGTGTTTGTCTGCGCTCGTGGGTGTGGTCACATGTCATACATACATGTGTGAGACAGTGTTTTCTGTGTCTACACGTGAGCGAGCCCACAGGCATGCATGCATGTCTATAAATGTGTCATCTGAAATGTGTGTTTGCTCTGTGAGAGCATGAGTATGGCTAAAAACTGTGTCAAGTGTATCATTATATATATATATATATATATGTGTGTGTGTGTGTATATATATATATATATATTTGTGTGTGTGTGTGTTTGTGTGTGTGTGCGCAAGCACATGTGTGTGTTTTCCATTTGCCAGAGACAG
This sequence comes from Tenualosa ilisha, assembly GCA_015244755.2. Classification (NCBI taxonomy): domain Eukaryota; kingdom Metazoa; phylum Chordata; class Actinopteri; order Clupeiformes; family Clupeidae; genus Tenualosa; species Tenualosa ilisha. The sequence goes on along the minus strand of PYXC01002553.1, from coordinate 1,300,029 downwards.
AAACTGGATGGTGTGGTGGTTGTTTGTGTGTGTGTCTCTATAATCGTTAATTCACTTGCTGACTGTGCTGCTGCTTTGTTTACGTCCACAGTGGCATTCGCTATCAAGAGAGGAGCAGGCCAAGTACTACGAGCTGGCGAGGAAAGAGCGACAACTGCATTCGCAGCTGTACCCAGGCTGGTCGGCACGAGATAACTATGTGAGTCTGCGTACTGACAGCCACACACATTGACAAACTGGAGCACTTGTACCCAGTCACGTTGACAAACACTCACCTCAAGAGGTTTACCTTAACTTAAGTATGGCGCATATGTACTTAAAGGGGCATAGTTCAAGGAGTATGTCATAAGCATATCATTTTTCAGACACCTCGTTTTAGAACACAACTAGAATGAATGATTAGGTTTTTGTCAGGGTTTTTTTTGTTGTCGCTCATTGTCTCTCTCTCTCTCTCTCTGTCTGTCTCTCTCTCTCTCTCTCTCTCTCTCTCTCTCTCTCTACAGGGCAAGCGGAAAAAGAGGAAGAGAGATAGCAAAACAGAGCCGAAGCCGGAGGGTAAGAGGTTTCTTACAGTCTATCTCTCGCCTCTGTTCTCCTCAGCACGGGGCTGAACTTCCTCTCAGGGGCTAAAGTCTTGTTATCCTCGTAGCCGACTCTCAGAGCTTTAAGAGTGCCACTAGATAATAGATTTCATGAAAGAAATACTGAATGGTCATATCCAGAAAAGTGTATCTTAAGACATTTTTGTTTAGTCAGATCACCTGAATCAGATTTATTGGACTCAACACTTAATTGTTTCTCTTCTCCCTTTGACCCAAAAGTACTAAGTGCTTGTTGATTGACTGCACCATCTAATGGAGGACACAATTTTTTTTCCCGTTTTTAAGTCCTGTACTCTTTCCGTGTTTGTTTATGGCTAACAGCTTACCCCTGATTTTTAATTTATTTATTTACTTATTTTGCTTGCTTCATTTTGGTTGTTGCCAGTTTAGTTGTCTTCTCTACCCGCCGAACTACTAGCTAACCGCTAACCGCTCTCTCCTCTCTGCGTTCTCGGGCACACGCAGCATATGAGATTCAGTGCTAACGGCGGGCAGCCTTGCCTGCTGCGGCTGCTGCTGCCGCCTACGGGCTGGGAGGGTGAGTGCAGGTAGCTGAGTCAGAGACGTGATTGTGGCCGTCCTCCCTCCACCTCTCCAGCGACTAGTTCCATTATTCAGAAAAGCCCCTCCAGAGCCATTTGAATGCTGGCATGCTTTCACATCACTCCATTGCGCGTGCACACACACGCACAGACACACATTCCAGGACAAGCAAAAAGACACACACACACACACAGTTTACACAAACACACAGAGTGAGTCTCACAAGGGCCCAGTGCACCATGCAGACTGGCATTCCTGTAATTTATCATCTTGGACTAAATCACGGCAGCCACTCTGGTAAGCTGTACAGTATCAGATACTGTAATGACAGTTTGCATATGTTACTTACTGCCCCCCCTCCCCCCCACCCTTCCCATTCGCCCATCTGTGAGCTGTGTGGGCTAGTCAAGGGCTTGCTACCATTCACTGTGTATTCGTGTGTGTGTTAAGCTAATCAAGAGGCCAGTCATCATCAGAGGTGGGGAAACTCCAGGCCCTCCAACCCCCCCCCCAAGCTCTAGCATGTCGTGTTGTTTCTCCACCCGTGCTTCATGCCAGCTGATCCCATTTGTCAGCTCCTCCCCGTCTAAGAGCTGTTCTAGTAGGATGTGCCATATGGTTGGTTATTAGTGTGGGCTTCTTGTCTACTTTGGAACCTGGAGTTTCCGGACCTCTGGTTATCTACTGAGTCGCTCTCAAAGGGGCATCTGACTGTGTTCATGACGTGAAGCTGCAGGACCACCACTCCTAATTTCCTCTCTTCTGCCCCCCCCCCCGCTTTCGTCCCTCTCTTTCGTTCTTCCCTCTCAGATTTCTCGGCGCGCAACAAGAAACAGTGTGTGCAGTACCTCCCCCAGGAGAAGACCATCGACAGCCCCGCGTCGTCACACGGCAGCATGCTGGATTCCCCGGCCACTCCCTCAGCGGCGCTGGCTTCGCCGGCCGCGCCCGCGCCCACCCACTCCGAGCAGGCCCAGCCCCTGTCCCTCACCACCAAGCCCGAGGGACGCTCCCACCACCACCCTCATCACCCTCACTTCTCGCTCCCGGGGAAGCCCCCATCCTCCTCATCATCTGCATCTTCGTCATCCTCCTCTTCCTCTTCCTCCTCCAGCTCCGCCTCTCACGCCGCCATCTCTCTCGCTATTGGTACCTCAAGCAGCCAGTCCACTCCTCCCATTCTCTCTCGGCCAATCCCCTTCGCTTCCCTGCACCCCTCCCTGCTGTCTCCGCCCTCCCCGTTCCACCAGGCCCTGCACTCCCATCATGCATTGTTCCAGACGCAGCCCCTCTCTTTGGTAACCAAATCAACTGAATAAAACTGCAAAAGCAACTCTCTCTCTTGTTTCTCTGCCCCCTCTGGGTTTTAATAATGCTGTATATTGCTTTTTACCTTTTAAAATAGCCATTAGGTCAAAACTTTTTTGATAATGAAAAGGAAATAAATATTATCGGTCAATATTTGATCACCTCCTTTTCTGCCTCTTTACGAAAACAAAATGTATTTTTTGTAAAGTTTACAGCAGAACTGGCTTCTTATTTGATGCATTTATCCAATGAACTACTTGTATAAAAGAATAATGTGTATCAAAAAGGTTCTTAAAAAAAATAAAAAGGAACAAAAAGACCCCTTTTCCTTTTCGCCAGTTAATATTAGTTTTGAGATTAATTCCTAGTCCTGGCAAACTATCACAGCCTTTGCAACAAACCCTCTCCATTTTGAAGTGTGTGATATTGATAAATAAACATTGTACATTGTTTCTTAAGATCCTGTGTCAGCCTCATTTTTTTATTTTTATTTATTTTTTTAAAGTTGCATATTTGTAATATTTTTATGATGAATTTAATTATACTGTCCACATTATAGAACATGAGACAGTAAATAAGGTTTAACTGGAATATTGAATCTACAACTAAACTGTAAAATGTGAGGAGTGCTTCAGAAAAGTTGGTTAAGGTCTCTTAACTTTGTTTAGAGAAACCAGTTTTGGCGTTGTTTATAGCAAATTGTTTGAAATGGTGGGAGTTTGAGTTTATGTGTGGTTGTGTTGTTGATGGGATGTCAGTCATCTTGTGTAATTATGACAGACATTTCCAGAAAGAGTTTATCACTGTGGTGCCAAACGTGAAATGACCACAGCATGAAGGGGCACACTTTGTTTCAGTTAAAAACACTTTAATTAGGATATTTAAAGGGGGGGAAACTGTTTTACTGATATTTCTGAGGTATTAAGGCTCAGAGTTTAATAGGCTGAATTTCAGGCAAAGCACACTGGAAAGCACAGAGCTCTGCCAGGGCAACAAAATCTGCAGCCAAAAATAAATACAAATAAAAAAATAATAGACATCTGTTCCTTCCTGGAATGTAAAGTCCCATAACAACGACCCAAAAAAAAAAAAAAAAAAATCAGGTCAGACTCCCTCATCACACTGAAAAATCTCACTATTTCTGTCCCCCAATCTCTCTCTCTTTCTCTTTTTCTCTCTCTCTCTCTCTCTCTCTTTCCTCTCTTTATTCCTTTGCTCATTCGGTGTCTTTATCCACTGTCAGTCTCTCTGCTAAAGCTTTAATTAACTGCAAGTTAATGCGATGTAGCTCAGGGGACCTCATTAGGCAATTCAATTAGTGAAAAACACACAAGGTAGGGTACAGTTTGTGTGTGAATCTGGTTCTGTGTGTGTGTGTGTGTGCGTGTGGTGGCTTTCTGGCTTCAGAGCTGGGGGAGTGCTGCCAGCAACAAGGTGATTACCCACGCCCCCCACCCCCCAACCCCAACTAAGGACTGAGACACTGTGACAACAGGGTAGATCTCTCTCTTTTTCTCTTTTTTTTTTTTTGAGGTGGGGGAGGTAGAGGTATTTGACCCTCTTTACTAACTGCAAAGATGCAACCAGATAGATAAGCATGGTTTTAAAAAGTGTGTCTATTTACCAGTATGTTATTTGGTGTGTTAAATGCTGAACAATATAGGATTTCACCTACGACACAAAATAGGATGTGTTGTGAAATAGGCTGGTGCCAGTGCACAATAAGGCTTATTTTCTGACAGGTGAACTGAATGACACAACCTGACTTGCAAATCATGTGCCATACAGTCAGGTGTCTTAAATGACATCCTTAAGAACAAGGTCAATAGCTAGAGATTGCTTATGAATTCTGGACTTTTTTTCCTGAGAAAAACAAACTGACGTTCGTAGCTCTTCTGCGTAGGCCACACTGGACAGCCGCCTCTGCTCTCAGGATAGTTTTTTGGGGTGGCGTGTGCGGCCGGGGGGACAGACTGACAGACAGCTGTGTGGGCACACATACACAAACACACACACACACACACACTCACACACGCACACGGGGCCTATTTCTTCCTCTGCCCCACGGTGAGATGCAGCGCTGTCAGTGCCTGGGCAATCATTAGATCTGAGGAGAATCTGCCCGTTTGCCTTTCTGCCTTGCATCATCCGGGGGGCCAAGGCCACGGTCTCCTGGGTGGCACGGCGGCATTCGCCCCGAGCCGCGACTCACATCCATCACCAAAATTAGAGGTAATGAGTTGTCAAAAGCAGCTCGGGGAAAAAAAAGGCTCCTCAGGGCTAAGCCACCACTCAACATGCCGGAGCCTCCGATGCATCCAGAGGCAGTAGCAGAGAGAAAGAGACGGGGTCTGAGTGACTTACTTCTGCTGGCTGGTCCTGTCCAGGGTGAAGGGATTGGCTGATGTGGGATAATGACCTCAGCTTCCTTTGTCACTCATCCAGCGTCTCACATAATCACTTCTTTTGTTTCTCAGTGGCATCCGAGAGCCACTGGGAGACGTGATGACCACTCAAAACTAGGCCAGCCCAGTGCGTATTTCTGTTGTTTACTTTCTGTTTATTTCTCAGCGCAGATTATTGACTATTGACCACGTGCAAATGCAATCTGAGTGTAACATCACTGTGTGTGTGTGTGTGTGTGTGCCTGCGCGCACACATGTGCAATCTCTGCTTTATCTTCTGATGCTGATGCAGGTAGCTGACAATGTGTCAAATCTCTCAGGTCCCTTAAAATCACTTTGTCCAATCACCATCTTTGTTTTCAAGGATGCCTTTTTTGCAGCAGACATCTGTCGGAAAAGCACAAGGTCAGAATTAATACATGTTAATTTGCCTCATTAAATTTTGTGCAGTCACTTGCCAAGGATTCTCTTCTGGGTCCTCCTTTGATCTTGAATTCATGCCAGGTTAACCCTTTGATGCTGTGAAATGGCATGATGTGATACAGTCAAATATCTTCTGCATGTTATCATTCTAAAAAAAAAAAAGAAAAAATAACAACATACATTGAAGGCATATTTTACAATAATTAACTACTTAGTAGTATTTAAACAAAGGGACAGATTTTGGACACATTTGGGTATTAGTCACTTAACAAAATGAACAGCCTATTAAATTAGATGTACTGACTTGTTATTTGTGCTGATATGCAACTGAAAAGAATCTTTATTCAAAGCAACCAACAGCAGTCTAGTTGTCTATACATCCTTAAGCCATGTTCTCCATCCTGTAGCCTGGCATTCTTTGCTCTTTCATCTGAGCTAGCCTTTAAATCACTGTTGTTTAGGCTACTCTTCTGATAAGCTTTAAATCACTGTTGTTTAGGCTACTCTTCTGATAAGCTTTAGGTAAACTTCACTATCACTTTTCAAATTGTCAGTCAGAGAGGATACGAAATATAGACATATTTCAAAACAATGTGCGTCATTGTAACCAATACCAGTAAACCACACAGCGGTCACACAAACTCAGGTTTTAGGTTTCTGGATACACCTGCGGTGCATGGTTTCCTTTACTTACCTTTTCAGTGCTAAGTCCATTGATTATTTCCCTGACGTCCTCATCCAATTTGACATGACACAGCAGGTGGCACCATGAAGACTGGTAATGAATGATTCTATCCTTATCATGCATTATTAACATCTGTTTGACCTTATAAGTGGAATCACAAACACTGTGCTGGATTGTTGAGTGCTCTAAATGTCAGACAAGACAATTAGGTCACACACTTATGACTTATTGGCAGCTTCTCTTCCTCCAACTGAGAGGCTTTATGTCTCTAATTAGCTCTAGATAATTAGCCCAATATGACGATTGCATTTTTATTTTTCTAAAGCCAAACTAGCAGCGTCGTTTAAGGTGAAGGTCACAGTAATTTACAGTAATGCATTTTTGACCGAACATTTTATGTGATAGGCCTATGAATGCATTTTGGCGTAGGCCTATGTAACAGGCATAAGCCTATGTATTGTTGCTTAGTGGAAACCTAGAACAGTCAAATTAACTGGCTTCTACCAATAGATCTTATGCCAGATTTTTTTTTTTTTTTAAAGTAGTTCAGTAGTAGTAGTAGTTCAAGTGTATACTGTCAACTTGCTGAATTTGACCTAGCCTACTGGAGTCCAAATTGTCCTACCTGCCTTTCAAATGCTGATGTTGAAAAGATGGTCCATTTGTTCAGAGCTCCATATACAGCTCTGCATTTTGTCAATCTTATGTCGCCCTCTGCTGTTCAGCGACAGAACAGCTTATTATATTTGTCCACATGCGTAAGATTGATTACACAAACGGTGATAGTTTACATGGCTAAAAAAATAGTTTTTTAGCCCTCTAATGCTATAATTATGGACTCACAGTGAATAGGAGGGAGGGCAAATTTTAATCATTAAGTAGCCATTCATTGTAGCAAGGTAGATTATTAAAAACTCATCCAGTCAACTTCAGTGCCATCATTTCTCAGAAAAAAAAAGATTGTGGTGCCCTTGTGGTATTGTGGTTTATACCAAGGTTGTGGATTTATTTTTTATTTTTTCAGCGGAAGTGTCGAGAATACTTTAACACTGGTAACACAGTAGTATAAAGGGTTTATTAACAATTTATACTGTAGTTTCCTTGTTACGTTGTAGCCACAAAATGAACTGCAGTGTAGCAAACTGTACCAAAGTGTAATGCCAAAGATACTTGTTAATTAAGCACCTAAATCTTACATGTACTTACACGTTCTTACCATGTGGTTGTTACTGTACTTTGGTAACAATAATTTCCAATTACATGTGTACAGAGAATTTGTGACATAAAATCCCATAAAATGGTAACACATGTTGTCGTCTCGCACAGAAGCTCTGGACGTTCGGCATGGACTCTGTTGAAGTTTAAAACGACTGGATCAGCCCCTGACTTAGCATTCTAATAGCAATAGCATTGTAGCTCAGAGTTCACAACTCCATCCTCTGTTGGCTGATTGGGTCAGTAAATATGCCGTAAACAACCTGCTCAGTGGAATCAAATCCATAACAGGACTATAGGGAAATGATAATCAAAATGATAGCCTAATCAACCCTAAGCATGTGGACAAACATAATAAGCTGTTCTGTTGCTCAACAGCAGAGGGCGACATAAGAGCTACAAGTATTCAAGTTACCCTTTTTGATTCGTTATTAACAGTAGGTCACTATGATTCAGTATACCATAGATTGGCCATAGAGTGGCTGACAATTACAGTGTATTGTTGTTAGAAATTTACACTTAGCTTTTCAGCAGATGGGGGAAACACCACAAATACGTTCACTCTCACTCTTGCCCATCCTTTTGGATTGCCTTGAAAAAACTATGACTGATTCTCCAAACCACATTTTGCAATTGCTATACACCATCATACACAAGACCCCCAAGCAAGACAATAGATTAGATGCTGACTTAACTGAAAGGTTATGCAAAGGAATAATCCCCTTTATAGACACAGGCTCTTGACTCTTGATGAAAAGTACAACCTATAAGAGTATTTATAACAATGTCTACCTGAGGATCACCAGAATAAGATAACTGTTCTGAGGGAAATAGTGAAGCAGGTCCTCAAAGCATCAAGAACCCACCATAGCTTCAGTGTGCTCCAGGTTACATTATAAATCAATGGCCGACCTGTAATGTCGCTGTTTTTCTATATAGATGTGTGTGTGGGTGTGTGTGTGTGTGTGTGTGTGTGTGTGTCTGTGCATGTGTGTGCATGCACACTTATTAATACCTTATTCTACATGACCTTATTCTACTCATAATAGACCATTAACTAAGAATTTAGAACAATATAGCAATATATAACAATATAGGCGTGGAAAGGTTTAGGTTAATGTAGAGTAAGTGTTAGTATTAAGTTACAGACATGATAAATTATGTTTGTAGTGCTAGTGTTATAATGCTGGCAATTCGAGTCATAGCTATAGTATCTGTATTATGTTGAGCTCAAAGCGGTATGGCTGTAAGTGAGGGATGTAAGTTATGTATCCTGTTTGTTGCCTAGAGTAATACCAACTACAATTTAATATGAGATGGCTTATATTACTTCAGTTTAATGTGTAGCCAGTGTTAATGTTATTCTCTGCGTGCCTACCGATTAGTCCTTTATGGTGTGTTTGTGTTTATGTTTACTTGTTCAGAACAAAATGATGTGTAATACAAAAACACAGACCACACACATACACTTACTCATACTCTGTATAGAGGTTTATTTAGGCACATTAAAGAAAGTGAAAGGAAGATTGCTTCGTGGTGGTCTGACTGGCCCTTCCGATACAGCACATACCTACATTCCATGACCAGTGCATAAAGTCCATCAACTAGTATTCACTACAGATAGAAAAATGCTCTTCAACCTGGTAGTTATTCTTATCAGTGCCATGTAACGAAAGATTATTTGAAGAATAATAAATCTATCCCAGACATTTTAACTAATATTAGTAATGCTGCTCAAAACCCAGATCAGGAGATGATATAAGACACACACAATGCAAAATCCCCAACAAAAACCCATGGAGTAATTAGGTGTTTTGTGGCCGTTCATCAGGGTCCCCCATAATCAGGACCCCGAACTGAGAATGCTGCTCCTTTCCCGCACCAGTCTCAATTACCCAAAATGTCTTCCCATGCATAAATAGGCAACTTACCCTTCCTTCAGCAGGAAAGGACTCCTCTGTGTAGGATTTCAGCCAAAAGAGGTCTTGGTTGAGCAACTCAGGAAGCAAACGACTCTGTACTCTAAACAGGCTTTTCACTCCACTGCAGATACAGTTAGTTTTATTTAAGTATAAAAGAGGTTAAAAAAAAAGGACCATAATACAAAAAAGGAAAAACCTGTAGTAGCACGCTACTAAAAATTTAAAAAGAAAATCTGCCCAGACATCTCTGTCACTCTCATGACAGCAGTTTTCTAACTGTTAATTAAAGCACAGATTGCATAAGGTTACAGTATAGCCTAAGGATATGATATGGCTATAATGTGATCAAAACACCAAAGCATATGGCAATGCGCTCTCCATACTGCACTTTTATTACACTATTGCACTTTCAACTTAAAATAATGCAAATTTTATGTTAGCAATATGCACTCTCTTAGTTTCATTGTGCTGCAGCTTGAATGTTATCCTCTTTTGTAAGTCATTTTGGATAAAAGCGTCTGCTAAAAGCATAAATGTAAATGTAAAGTGTAGCACACTCTTAACATAAAGATGTGGAAAGAAATAGTATAGCATGATTATATGGTAAAAAATACAGTATATGATAAATGCAAGTTCTACTTGATAATTGCAAGTTCTACTGGTTATGTCAAAGCAACACAATAATGGTGATTACATGTTTTTCTATTTGTGATCGCAGCAGCCTGTTACAACCCCTTTGGATAGATACACATATGACTTGCAACTCAAGGTTCATTTATTTTTAATCAAATTTTCAATTTTCTTGAATTGTCTCTGATTGCTCAGGAACTTCATTTGTGATGAACTCTTTCACGCTGGTCCTGTCATTCCACTTATTTGCTCGGGCGAATTTGTAGAAACTTGCAAGCAGGCCAGGAAACTTCCTCATCAGGTCATTCTTGTTTACTGCACGAGGGCTAATAAACAAACAAACAAACAAACAGATTGGTAAAAGTGCTGTAGCAACAGGGAGGTTTATTCTTTGTATGTGCAGTTGCCTGTACTTACTGGTGTTCATACAGATTGCGTATGAAACGGAGAAAAGCCAGAGGGGTCTCAGGATAGGGTTCCCTCTGTATGGCGTCCAACTTTTTGACCCATTCGGAAGGCAACTGCAGTGGGAGGTTTTAGTGAAAGTAAACAAGTACCCATAAATCACATAGGCTATCTAGTTAGGTGCAATATACAGTACTAGGAATAACAAATACAGTGCACAGTATTTGAGTTCAGTCCATGTCTAGTTATTCAACTTACTTTGGACTTCCAGTCCGAGGTGGTTTTATCTGTGCATTTCCTCAGTTTTTCAAGGAGACCACGTCTAGGATTTCGAAACTTCTCTGCTTCCTCCTCCTTACCCAGTGTTATCAAATAATCCACTCTCCTATCAATACACGTTAGCAAAGGAAACACACCAACACACAAAAAATGTCATTGTCATCCAGTGTTCAAAAATGCTAGATATCAGCCACTATAAATGAATGAACTCAGCACTCTAAGTCTGTAAAAGTAAATTCATGCCTTTTATTGTTCCAGAAGTAGGGATGATTGAGGGCTTCTTCCACTGTTGGTCTGTCCTGGGGGTCAGCTTGGGTCATCTGTTCAATAAGATCTTTAGCCAATTCATCTTCTTCTAAGCATGTTCCATAAGACAAAATGTCGGACACCAACATCCCTGCATCCTAAAATATACCAAGTAGCAAAAGTTAGTTATGACAATTTTCCACAAGCTAGCTCCACTGACTTCTCTGTCATACTGTAGATCTAACTTTCAATATGGAATGGCACATTTATAAATTTAAGTCCAGTAAATGATTTGGTGTGAATATAATAACTGTCAGCCTACGATTATCATTACACTTGTATAATTAGGATAATTGCATTTTAGCTTTTTGAACACATTCTATTTTAACAAGGTACAGTACTCCATTTATCCATCTACTGTTGGAGGTGATAAGATAAGAGGTGTAGGTGAAAAGATAATTTAATAATGAAAGTTTTTGGAGCTGAGAGAGAGAGAGTTGGTGTTGTAAAAAAGCTTGAGATTATGCTAGATTGTTTGGGTGTTAAAGGGTTAAATCAACCTTTGTTGCTCAGGGTCACCGAGTGTGGTCAGTAGGAAGAATGAGACAATTTGGTACAAATTTGTGAATTGGCAGGTGAAAGAAAGTGAAACAAATGTTTCTATACCCTTAAATTTTATCTGCCGTTTCACTAGTCACCCTATGTTGTACCATTTCTGTTTTTCCATTCAGTGCGTGGAGACCCCAGACTTAAGGGTGTTTTTTCAGTGTAGGCCTATGTCAATTTGAGTATTTGTTCATTGACCAGTGTAGCTTGTAAAGTTTCTGAGTAAGGGCCTACCTTGATATCTGAGCTTGGTTTTTCTCCATCCTTCAGTCTTCTAATTTTCTGGCAATCAGCCAACTTCACAACAAAGGTACCTTGAATTTGGACAAACACACACACACACGTCTATATTTTAAAACAGTCACATTACAGGTCGGTGGTGATTGTGGTGATTTATAATGCAAATAGGATATTAATTCCTTTAATTCAATGTTGTCGTTAACCTCTTACCAATCAAAACATGTTGAGGTTTTAGATCACCATGGAGCATTCCACGCTTATGGATGTATCTTAAACCTGTGAGGATCTGCTCCACTATTTCCTTCAGAACAGCCTTCTTATTCTGGTGATCCTCAGGTAGACATTTTTGTAAATACTCTTCTAGGTTGTACTCTAAAAGCTCACAAACCAGATAACTGGTGTGAGGATGTGTGGGTGTGTCAGGTATATCGCTTGAGTGATCCAATACTTTATTGTTATAATCCATAGTTGTTGTCCTCTGGCCATCTGACAGTTGTGTCAGCCTTTCATTCTGTTCTCTCAGGGTATTGTTTGCAGTTTCATCTGCAGTATCCAATGTGCACTCAGACACTGAAGTAACTCCAAGAGATGCAATGATCCTTGGTGGGCCCTTATACAGCCTACACAGGCATGCCAATATCTTCCTAGCTATGTCATCTGTTGGACACCCTGTTCCTATAAAGGGGAATATTCCTTTGCATAATCTTTCAGTTAAGTCAGCATCTAATCCATTGTCTTGCTTGGGGGTCTTGTGTATGATGGTGTATAGCAATTGTAAAATGTGGTTTGGAGAACCAGTCATAGTTTTTTTAAGGCAATCCAAACGGATGGGTAAGAGTGAGAGAGAAAACATTGGTAATTTCCCCATCTGCTGAAAAGCTAAGTGTAAATTTCTAACAACAATGAACTGTATATTAAAAATGGTTGGAAAGTGTTGAATTGTCTCCTCTATATATCTGACCAAATTTGGAGCATCATTCAGCCACTTTATGGCCAATCCATGGTATACTGAATTATAATGACCTACTGTTAATAACCAATCAAAAAGGGTAACTTGAAAAAAATGAACAAAAAAATGCTGACAGTACTGATTAAAAATTTCCTCAGGTGTCCTCTTTGACAAATCACAAAAAAAAATAAAAAATGATTGACTCTTTTTCATTTGGTCAGTTTCTAAAGACAACTTTAACATGGTACATAGTAATTTATCTCTGTATGGATGTGATGTGTACCTAAACTCAGGCACGGTAAGCAATTCCCTTGCTATGTCCTTTCTGTTGACAAATGTGGCCATTGTAAATGGTGTCGAATGTCCCAAATTAAGATTAGCATTTCCCTCTAATAGAAGTCTAATGATATGAAAGCCTTGAGTTGAGAAGATGTTAGGATCAGCCCCCCTCTCTTTACTTCCACAGGCAACTGCTGCACACAAAGGAGTGACATCATCTTTCCAATCTGCACAAGGATACAGCCCATTGACATAATTTTTCTGAAGCAGTTTGGTTACTTCTTCCAGGTTGGGGTACTGGGGACCACGTACAGTGATCAAACGCCTTTCAGTTGACATTTTGAAAGACTTTTATTTATCTAGAGGAAGAAAAAGAACATCTCATTATCTCATACTGCATGCTGACTATTGCTGAGACATTCAAATTTAACATCTTATATTGTTAAACTAATACTGTATCTATATTGTGTGGCTATGTACAAATTAATGAAAACAACTCAAACAATCAAATCAAAACACCCTTTCCCCTTCCTAACTTCTATGTGCAAGACCTCAGCAAGCAGCACATGAAGCTTACAATTATGCCAGCATTTTCATCTTATTAGGCCTATAACCTAATCATTGTTAGTAATTTCAGTATAGGCTACAAGCTCTGCTTGAAATTGTAATTCCTTTTTTTTAATTTTCAGTTTGACTAAGACACTGCAATGCACTGAACAGAATTTGCACTTCAAAGCTCGCCAATTAAATCCTCAATTACAAACTTCAAACTTTCTTAAAGGCATACCAGGCAAGACTACCATTTTTAATCTTTAGAACTCCCCCTGCAGACGCCGATATTTTGAAAAAATAGACCAGCATAGACATTCTCACCAATCCATTTGAATTTACTGGCAAACCAAAGAATCGGAATCATTGATGATTATTCATGCGTTACATTGACTGACAAGCCGGTATGCTATGCTAGCTATGCTAGAGGCAGGCAAGAGAGCCTTCACTCTCCCCGTAATGAGCCATTTAATCATCAAATTGACTACAAAGCTGATTAATTAACCTAGAACATTGCCTAGTGTGCCTTTAATTGTCTCAAAACTTACTTAGGCTCAAACTTACGTAAGATGTAGAAATCCAACTTACCTTATAACTTTTCCCTCGAACACCTTTAGGACTGAGCACAGTGAAAGACTTAGCCAAAGTTTCGCTCAAGTTTAAAATGGCTTCTTCAATGTGACGTGGAGAATAAGAATAGGCCGGGTGAAATACGGATGGGACGTCACTCAGGTGGGCATTTTAAAAACTAAAATCGAAGTCCTGCCAAACCTTTTACTAGAATAGATATAAATCCAATGTGGATGTGGAAGTTTTTCCTTTATGGCCCTTTAACTTTATTTTCTTGGTAACTAGTTCTTCAAAACTGTATGACACACTTTAGAGTTTTGGCTTTCCTGATTCTCTCGCTCTGTCCTCTTATTTTGATGCCTTGCATCATCTTGTGCCCCGTCAACCCTTGTTGTTAACTTCCTCCTGCGTTTTGTCACGTTGTAAGACAGGTGATCATCTATGGGCTGCCTTTAGATTTTTAGATCTTTTTTACCCATCAACTTTATCTTGACTGGATGGTAAAAGTCACGGAATAAAGGAAGCAATAAATTTGAATTCATATGGACTTAGGAAAAGACAACTGTAGTGTTACGACAATCTAACTCCAAGTGGTGCAAGGAATTGTGGCACCACAGTAGGCGCATTCAACTGTAGCTGACTGATACATGAATGTTGATCTGCCAGTTTCAGCTAGAAGGAGCGAGAAAAAATGTCAGGCAGACCCACAACTTCAGCAGCAGTCTACATCTGATGTGTCTCATTAGAGATATTATGAGTCTGTTTGCACTTAATACAGTACTTCCCTTCCAATTCATTCAAATGCATGTGATAAAATAAATAAATAATGTTTTACTAACCACTGTTGGTACATTTTGCAGGTAACACTTTATGTGACATCAGTTCAGTACTGAGTGCTTTTGTGTCATTGGTCTACACAACAGAATAATAAAATAAGTTTTTAACACCAGTTCATGGGATACAACTGCACAACCTGCCCACCTTTGATACCTTAAGATCATGTGCATGGATTGTTTTTAGTCTAGCCTGCATTTTGTTATGGCTGATCTGTGCAGTGCTACCTAAAGCTGAATGAGCCTACTGGTTGTTTGACACATGCTTGTTGTCTGTGTCAGGGGTTCTCAAACTTTATTGGACCAGGGACCCCTCATAGAACAGAAAAACTTCCAAGGAACCCCTCATAATTGCAACACAAATATGACCATACAGACACATATCCATTAGTTCAGTAAGTTTACGGACCTCTGGGGTCCCCGGACTCCAGTTTGAGAACCAATGGTCTATGTGCACTGGCATATATCTGGATGAGCTGGAAAGATCAGTCTATCCACATCAGTCTTGTTCTTTTGGTCGCCCCTGTGGGTTAATCTATGCAGGGCTCATAGCCCTTTTGTGCCTATGGGGGTTACCCAAAGGCCCACAGTATTTTTTTTTCTCATTTCCATGCCTTACAGCAGTTTTGCCTTTCTGGGCACCCCTGTGAGTTAGCTCATGAAGGGCCCACAGGAAATGTGTCTTTTGGGTGCTACTGTGGGTTAATCTATGCAGGGTCTAAAGTAGCTTTGTCCCTCTGGATCATCCCATACAGGGTCTACAGTAGTTTCTTTTGCCCCTCTGGATCATCCTAGACAGGGTCAACAGCAGTTTCTTTTGCCCTTCTGGGCATCAAGTGGGTTAGTCTATGAAGCATCAACCACAGTATAACCCCACTGGGTGTCAGTGTAGCGCTGTGGGTCAGTGTTGCCGTCTGGGTGGGGGGGGGGGGGGTTGAACTTTCATTGACTTAAGAAAAGGAGGAAAAATCTGTGATAAAATCTGTGCAAGCAAGCAGTCCAGCAAGCTTTCAGTCTCAGACCTTGTTTATGCAAAGTAAATCACGATGAATGTGTCGGTGCATGCAGTTAAAACACAGCTACTGCATTCCAGGAAAATGGGAAGTTCTAGACCTCCGACCGATATCAGATGACCATGGCAAGGAGTCACTCTTCAAACAATATCTTCAGGCTTGGTCTTGAGTGCCAGTTCTTGGCTTTGGCAAACATGTAGACACTCTCAAATAGGTCAGGAAACAGTGTCATCAGGTCAATCGTGTTCATATCAGCATCACTAATGAAAAAACAGAAACAACATTGTGCAACACACACACACACACACACACACACATCTATATATTAAAACAGTGACATTACAAGTCGGTGGTGATTGTGGTGATTTGGTGGTGATAATGCAAATAGGATATTAATTCATTTAAATCAATGCAGTCGTTAATTTCTTATCAATGAAAACATTTTTAAGTTTGAGATCACCAAGGAGCATACTGATACTATGGAGGAATCTTAAGGCTTTTAGGACCTGCTTCACTTTTGTTTTCAGAACACCCGTTATCAAACAAACACCAAACAATTTCTTCAGGCTTGGCCTAGAGTTCCAAATCTTGGCTTTGGCAAACATGTAGACACTCTCAAACAGGTCAGGAAACATCAGGTGTCATCAGGTCAATTTTGTCTGCATCAGCATCAGTATGCAGCACATCTATTAATATGACACAAGCACCTCTCATTTCCTGCTTGTAAACTAACTTACTAGTGATGGTAGAGATTGCGTATGAACCGCAATCGCATTCTAGCTCAGAGTTCACAACTCCATCCTCTGTTGGCTGATTGGGTCAGTAAATATGCCGTAAACAACCTGCTCAGTGGAATCAAATCCATAACAGGACTATAGGGAAATGATAATCAAAATGATAGCCTAATCAACCCTAAGCATGTGGACAAACATAATAAGCTGTTCTGTTGCTCAACAGCAGAGGGCGACATAAGAGCTACAAGTATTCAAGTTAACCTTTTTGATTCGTTATTAACAGTAGGTCATTTGATTCAGTATACCATAGATTGGCCATAGAGTGGCTGACACTTACAGTGTATTGTTGTTAGAAATTTACACTTAGCTTTTCAGCAGATGGGGGAAATACCACTGTTTTCACTCTCACTCTTGCCCATCCTTTTGGATTGCCTTGAAAAAACTATGACTGATTCTCCAAACCACATTTTGCAATTGCTTTACACCATCATACACAAGACCCCCAAGCAAGACAATGGATTAGATGCTGACTTAACTGAAAGGTTATGCAAAGGAATAATCCCCTTTATAGACACAGGCTCTTGACTCTTGATGAAAAGTACAACCTATAAGAGTATTTACAACAATGTCTACCTGAGGATCACCAGAATAAGATGACTGTTCTGAGGGAAATAGTGAAGCAGGTCCTCAAAGCATCAAGAACCCACCATAGCTTCAGTGTGCTCCAGGTTATAAATATAAAATAAATTATAAATCAATGGCCGACCTGTAATGTCGCTGTTTTTCTATATAGATGTGTATGTGGGTGTGGGTGTGTGTGTGTGTGTGTGTGTGTGTGTGTGTGTGTGTGTGTGTGTGTGTGTGTGTGTTTGTGTCTGTGTCTGTGCATGTGTGTGCATGCACACTTATTAATACCTTATTCTACATGACCTTATTCTACCCATAATAGACCATTAACTAAGAATTTAGAACAATATAGCAATATATAACAATATAGGCGTGGAAAGGTTTAGGTTAATGTAGAGTAAATGTTAGTATTAAGGAGCAGACATGATAAATTATGTTTGTAGTGCTAGTGTTATAATGCTGGCAGTTCGAGTCATAGCTATAGTATCTGTATTATGTTGAGCTCAAAGCGGTATGGCTGTAAGTGAGGGATGTAAGTTATGTATCCTGTTTGTTGCCTAGAGTAATACCCACTACAATTTAATATGAGATGGCTTATATTACCTCAGTTTAATGTGTAGCCAGTGTTAATGTTATTCTCTGTGTGCCTATCGATTAGTCCTTTGTGGTGTGTTTGTGTTTATGTTTACTTGTTCAGAACAAAATGATGTGCAATACAAAAACACAGACCACACACATACACTTACTCATACTCTGTATAGAGGTTTATTTAGGCACATTAAAGAAAGTGAAAGGAAGATTGCTTCGTGGTGGTCTGACTGGCCCTTCCGATACAGCACATACCTACATTCCATGACCAGTGCATAAAGTCCATCAACTAGTATTCACTACAGATAGAAAAATGCTCTGCAACCTGGTAGTTATTCTTATCAGTGCCATGTAACGAAAGATTATTTGAAGAATAATAAATCTATCCCAGACATTTTAACTAATATTAGTAATGCTGCTCAAAACCCAGATCAGGAGATGATTTAAGACACACACAATGCAAAATCCCCAACAAAAACCCATGGAGTAATTAGGTGTTTTGTGGCCGTTCATCAGGGTCCCCCATAATCAGGACCCCGAACTGAGAATGCTGCTCCTTTCCCGCACCAGTCTCAATTACCCAAAATGTCTTCCCATGCATAAATAGGCAACTTACCCTTCCTTCAGCAGGAAAGGACTCCTCTGTGTAGGATTTCAGCCAAAAGAGGTCTTGGTTGAGCAACTCAGGAAGCAAACGACTCTGTACTCTAAACAGGCTTTTCACTCCACTGCAGATACAGTTAGTTTTATTTAAGTATAAAAGAGGTTACAAAAAAAAAGGACCGTAATACAAAAAAGGAAAAACCTGTAGTAGCACGCTACTAAAAATTTAAAAAGAAAATCTGCCCAGACATCTCTGTCACTCTCATGACAGCAGTTTTCTAACTGTTAATTAAAGCACAGATTGCATAAGGTTACAGTATAGCCTAAGGATATGATATGGCTATAATGTGATCAAAACACCAAAGCATATGGCAATGCGCTCTCCATACTGCACTTTTATTACACTATTGCACTTTCAACTTAAAATAATGCAAATTTTATGTTAGCAATATGCACTCTCTTAGTTTCATTGTGCTGCAGCTTGAATGTTATCCTCTTTTGTAAGTCACTTTGGATAAAAGCGTCTGCTAAAAGCATAAATGTAAATGTAAAGTGTAGCACACTCTTAACATAAAGATGTGGAAAGAAATAGTATAGCATGATTATATGGTAAAAAATACAGTATATGATAAATGCAAGTTCTACTTGATAATTGCAAGTTCTCCTGGTTATGTCAAAGCAACACAATAATGGTGATTACATGTTTTTCTATTTGTGATCGCAGCAGCCTGTTACAACCCCTTTGGATAGATACACATATGACTTGCAACTCAAGGTTCATTTATTTTTAATCAAATTTTCAATTTTCTTGAATTGTCTCTGATTGCTCAGGAACTTCATTTGTGATGAACTCTTTCACGCTGGTCCTGTCATTCCACTTATTTGCTCGGGCGAATTTGTAGAAACTTGCAAGCAGGCCAGGAAACTTCCTCATCAGGTCATTCTTGTTTACCGCACGAGGGCTAATAAACAAACAAACAAACAAACAAAAAAACAGATTGGTAAAAGTGCTGTACCAACAGGGAGGTTTATTCTTTGTATGTGCAGTTGCCTGTACTTACTGGTGTTCATACAGATTGCGTATGAAACGGAGAAAAGCCAGAGGGGTCTCAGGATAGGGTTCCCTCTGTTTGGCGTCCAACTTTTTGACCCATTCGGAAGGCAACTGCAGTGGGAGGTTTTAGTGAAAGTAAACAAGTACCCATAAATCACATAGGCTATCTAGTTAGGTGCAATATACAGTACTAGGAATAACAAATACAGTGCACAGTATTTGAGTTCAGTCCATGTCTAGTTATTCAACTTACTTTGGACTTCCAGTCCGAGGTGGTTTTATCTGTGCATTTCCTCAGTTTTTCAAGGAGACCACGTCTAGGATTTCGAAACTTCTCTGCTTCCTCCTCCTTACCCAGTGTTATCAAATAATCCACTCTCCTATCAATACACGTTAGCAAAGGAAACACACCAACACACAAAAAATGTCATTGTCATCCAGTGTTCAAAAATGCTAGATATCAGCCACTATAAATGAATGAACTCAGCACTCTAAGTCTGTAAAAGTAAATTCATGCCTTTTATTGTTCCAGAAGTAGGGATGATTGAGGGCTTCTTCCACTGTTGGTCTGTCCTGGGGGTCAGCTTGGGTCATCTGTTCAATAAGATCTTTAGCCAATTCATCTTCTTCTAAGCATGTTCCATAAGACAAAATGTCGGACACCAACATCCCTGCATCCTAAAATATACCAAGTAGCAAAAGTTAGTTATGACAATTTTCCACAAGCTAGCTCCACTGACTTCTCTGTCATACTGTAGATCTAACTTTCAATATGGAATGGCACATTTATAAATTTAAGTCCAGTAAATGATTTGGTGTGAATATAATAACTGTCAGCCTACGATTATCATTACACTTGTATAATTAGGATAATTGCATTTGAGCTTTTTGAACACATTCTATTTTAACAAGGTACAGTACTCCATTTATCCATCTACTGTTGGAGGTGATAAGATAAGAGGTGTAGGTGAAAAGATAATTTAATAATGAAAGTTTTTGGAGCTGAGAGAGAGAGAGTTGGTGTTGTAAAAAAGCTTGAGATTATGCTAGATTGTTTGGGTGTTAAAGGGTTAAATCAACCTTTGTTGCTCAGGGTCACCGAGTGTGGTCAGTAGGAAGAATGAGACAATTTGGTACAAATTTGTGAATTGGCAGGTGAAAGAAAGTGAAACAAATGTTTCTATACCCTTAAATTTTATCTGCCGTTTCACTAGTCACCCTATGTTGTACCATTTCTGTTTTTCCATTCAGTGCGTGGAAACCCCAGACTTAAGGGTGTTTTTTCAGTGTAGGCCTATGTCAATTTGAGTATTTGTTCATTGACCAGTGTAGCTTGTAAAGTTTCTGAGTAAGGGCCTACCTTGATATCTGAGCTTGGTTTTTCTCCATCCTTCAGTCTTCTAATTTTCTGGCAATAAGCCAACTTCACAACAAAGGTACCTTGAATTTGGACAAACACACACACACACGTCTATATTTTAAAACAGTCACATTACAGGTCGGTGGTGATTGTGGTGATTTATAATGCAAATAGGATATTAATTCCTTTAATTCAATGTTGTCGTTAACCTCTTACCAATCAAAACATGTTGAGGTTTTAGATCACCATGGAGCATTCCACGCTTATGGATGTATCTTAAACCTGTGAGGATCTGCTCCACTATTTCCTTCAGAACAGCCTTCTTATTCTGGTGATCCTCAGGTAGACATTTTTGTAAATACTCTTCTAGGTTGTACTCTAAAAGCTCACAAACCAGATAACTGGTGTGAGGATGTGTGGGTGTGTCAGGTATATCGCTTGAGTGATCCAATACTTTATTGTTATAATCCATAGTTGTTGTCCTCTGGCCATCTGACAGTTGTGTCAGCCTTTCATTCTGTTCTCTCAGGGTATTGTTTGCAGTTTCATCTGCAGTATCCAATGTGCACTCAGACACTGAAGTAACTCCAAGAGATGCAATGATCCTTGGTGGGCCCTTATACAGCCTACACAGGCATGCCAATATCTTCCTAGCTATGTCATCTGTTGGACACCCTGTTCCTATAAAGGGGAATATTCCTTTGCATAATCTTTCAGTTAAGTCAGCATCTAATCCATTGTCTTGCTTGGGGGTCTTGTGTATGATGGTGTATAGCAATTGTAAAATGTGGTTTGGAGAACCAGTCATAGTTTTTTTAAGGCAATCCAAACGGATGGGTAAGAGTGAGAGAGAAAACATTGGTAATTTCCCCATCTGCTGAAAAGCTAAGTGTAAATTTCTAACAACAATGAACTGTATATTAAAAATGGTTGGAAAGTGTTGAATTGTCTCCTCTATATATCTGACCAAATTTGGAGCATCATTCAGCCACTTTATGGCCAATCCATGGTATACTGAATTATAATGACCTACTGTTAATAACCAATCAAAAAGGGTAACTTGAAAAAAATGAACAAAAAAATGCTGACAGTACTGATTAAAAATTTCCTCAGGTGTCCTCTTTGACAAATCACAAAAAAAAATAAAAAATGATTGACTCTTTTTCATTTGGTCAGTTTCTAAAGACAACTTTAACATGGTACATAGTAATTTATCTCTGTATGGATGTGATGTGTACCTAAACTCAGGCACGGTAAGCAATTCCCTTGCTATGTCCTTTCTGTTGACAAATGTGGCCATTGTAAATGGTGTCGAATGTCCCAAATTAAGATTAGCATTTCCCTCTAATAGAAGTCTAATGATATGAAAGCCTTGAGTTGAGAAGATGTTAGGATCAGCCCCCCTCTCTTTACTTCCACAGGCAACTGCTGCACACAAAGGAGTGACATCATCTTTCCAATCTGCACAAGGATACAGCCCATTGACATAATTTTTCTGAAGCAGTTTGGTTACTTCTTCCAGGTTGGGGTACTGGGGACCACGTACAGTGATCAAACGCCTTTCAGTTGACATTTTGAAAGACTTTTATTTATCTAGAGGAAGAAAAAGAACATCTCATTATCTCATACTGCATGCTGACTATTGCTGAGACATTCAAATTTAACATCTTATATTGTTAAACTAATACTGTATCTATATTGTGTGGCTATGTACAAATTAATGAAAACAACTCAAACAATCAAATCAAAACACCCTTTCCCCTTCCTAACTTCTATGTGCAAGACCTCAGCAAGCAGCACATGAAGCTTACAATTATGCCAGCATTTTCATCTTATTAGGCCTATAACCTAATCATTGTTAGTAATTTCAGTATAGGCTACAAGCTCTGCTTGAAATTGTAATTCCTTTTTTTTAATTTTCAGTTTGACTAAGACACTGCAATGCACTGAACAGAATTTGCACTTCAAAGCTCGCCAATTAAATCCTCAATTACAAACTTCAAACTTTCTTAAAGGCATACCAGGCAAGACTACCATTTTTAATCTTTAGAACTCCCCCTGCAGACGCCGATATTTTGAAAAAATAGACCAGCATAGACATTCTCACCAATCCATTTGAATTTACTGGCAAACCAAAGAATCGGAATCATTGATGATTATTCATGCGTTACATTGACTGACAAGCCGGTATGCTATGCTAGCTATGCTAGAGGCAGGCAAGAGAGCCTTCACTCTCCCCGTAATGAGCCATTTAATCATCAAATTGACTACAAAGCTGATTAATTAACCTAGAACATTGCCTAGTGTGCCTTTAATTGTCTCAAAACTTACTTAGGCTCAAACTTACGTAAGATGTAGAAATCCAACTTACCTTATAACTTTTCCCTCGAACACCTTTAGGACTGAGCACAGTGAAAGACTTAGCCAAAGTTTCGCTCAAGTTTAAAATGGCTTCTTCAATGTGACGTGGAGAATAAGAATAGGCCGGGTGAAATACGGATGGGACGTCACTCAGGTGGGCATTTTAAAAACTAAAATCGAAGTCCTGCCAAACCTTTTACTAGAATAGATATAAATCCAATGTGGATGTGGAAGTTTTTCCTTTATGGCCCTTTAACTTTATTTTCTTGGTAACTAGTTCTTCAAAACTGTATGACACACTTTAGAGTTTTGGCTTTCCTGATTCTCTCGCTCTGTCCTCTTATTTTGATGCCTTGCATCATCTTGTGCCCCGTCAACCCTTGTTGTTAACTTCCTCCTGCGTTTTGTCACGTTGTAAGACAGGTGATCATCTATGGGCTGCCTTTAGATTTTTAGATCTTTTTTACCCATCAACTTTATCTTGACTGGATGGTAAAAGTCACGGAATAAAGGAAGCAATAAATTTGAATTCATATGGACTTAGGAAAAGACAACTGTAGTGTTACGACAATCTAACTCCAAGTGGTGCAAGGAATTGTGGCACCACAGTAGGCGCATTCAACTGTAGCTGACTGATACATGAATGTTGATCTGCCAGTTTCAGCTAGAAGGAGCGAGAAAAAATGTCAGGCAGACCCACAACTTCAGCAGCAGTCTACATCTGATGTGTCTCATTAGAGATATTATGAGTCTGTTTGCACTTAATACAGTACTTCCCTTCCAATTCATTCAAATGCATGTGATAAAATAAATAAATAATGTTTTACTAACCACTGTTGGTACATTTTGCAGGTAACACTTTATGTGACATCAGTTCAGTACTGAGTGCTTTTGTGTCATTGGTCTACACAACAGAATAATAAAATAAGTTTTTAACACCAGTTCATGGGATACAACTGCACAACCTGCCCACCTTTGATACCTTAAGATCATGTGCATGGATTGTTTTTAGTCTAGCCTGCATTTTGTTATGGCTGATCTGTGCAGTGCTACCTAAAGCTGAATGAGCCTACTGGTTGTTTGACACATGCTTGTTGTCTGTGTCAGGGGTTCTCAAACTTTATTGGACCAGGGACCCCTCATAGAACAGAAAAACTTCCAAGGAACCCCTCATAATTGCAACACAAATATGACCATACAGACACATATCCATTAGTTCAGTAAGTTTACGGACCTCTGGGGTCCCCGGACTCCAGTTTGAGAACCAATGGTCTATGTGCACTGGCATATATCTGGATGAGCTGGAAAGATCAGTCTATCCACATCAGTCTTGTTCTTTTGGGCGCCCCTGTGGGTTAATCTATGCAGGGCTCATAGCCCTTTTGTGCCTATGGGGGTTACCCAAAGGCCCACAGTATTTTTTTTTCTCATTTCCATGCCTTACAGCAGTTTTGCCTTTCTGGGCACCCCTGTGAGTTAGCTCATGAAGGGCCCACAGGAAATTTGTCTTTTGGGTGCTACTGTGGGTTAATCTATGCAGGGTCTAAAGTAGCTTTGTCCCTCTGGATCATCCCATACAGGGTCTACAGTAGTTTCTTTTGCCCCTCTGGATCATCCTAGACAGGGTCAACAGCAGTTTCTTTTGCCCTTCTGGGCATCAAGTGGGTTAGTCTATGAAGCATCAACCACAGTATAACCCCACTGGGTGTCAGTGTAGCGCTGTGGGTCAGTGTTGCCGTCTGGGGGGGGGGGGGGGGGGGGGGTTGAACTTTCATTGACTTAAGAAAAGGAGGAAAAATCTGTGATAAAATCTGTGCAAGCAAGCAGTCCAGCAAGCTTTCAGTCTCAGACCTTGTTTATGCAAAGTAAATCACGATGAATGTGTCGGTGCATGCAGTTAAAACACAGCTACTGCATTCCAGGAAAATGGGAAGTTCTAGACCTCCGACCGATATCAGATGACCATGGCAAGGAGTCACTCTTCAAACAATATCTTCAGGCTTGGTCTTGAGTGCCAGTTCTTGGCTTTGGCAAACATGTAGACACTCTCAAATAGGTCAGGAAACAGTGTCATCAGGTCAATCGTGTTCATATCAGCATCACTAATGAAAAAACAGAAACAACATTGTGCAACACACACACACACACACACACACACATCTATATATTAAAACAGTGACATTACAAGTCGGTGGTGATTGTGGTGATTTGGTGGTGATAATGCAAATAGGATATTAATTCATTTAAATCAATGCAGTCGTTAATTTCTTATCAATGAAAACATTTTTAAGTTTGAGATCACCAAGGAGCATACTGATACTATGGAGGAATCTTAAGGCTTTTAGGACCTGCTTCACTTTTGTTTTCAGAACACCCGTTATCAAACAAACACCAAACAATTTCTTCAGGCTTGGCCTAGAGTTCCAAATCTTGGCTTTGGCAAACATGTAGACACTCTCAAACAGGTCAGGAAACATCAGGTGTCATCAGGTCAATTTTGTCTGCATCAGCATCAGTATGCAGCACATCTATTAATATGACACAAGCACCTCTCATTTCCTGCTTGTAAACTAACTTACTAGTGATGGTAGAGATTGCGTATGAACCGCAATCGCATTCTAGCTCAGAGTTCACAACTCCATCCTCTGTTGGCTGATTGGGTCAGTAAATATGCCGTAAACAACCTGCTCAGTGGAATCAAATCCATAACAGGACTATAGGGAAATGATAATCAAAATGATAGCCTAATCAACCCTAAGCATGTGGACAAACATAATAAGCTGTTCTGTTGCTCAACAGCAGAGGGCGACATAAGAGCTACAAGTATTCAAGTTAACCTTTTTGATTCGTTATTAACAGTAGGTCATTTGATTCAGTATACCATAGATTGGCCATAGAGTGGCTGTCACTTACAGTGTATTGTTGTTAGAAATTTACACTTAGCTTTTCAGCAGATGGGGGAAATACCACTGTTTTCACTCTCACTCTTGCCCATCCTTTTGGATTGCCTTGAAAAAACTATGACTGATTCTCCAAACCACATTTTGCAATTGCTTTACACCATCATACACAAGACCCCCAAGCAAGACAATGGATTAGATGCTGACTTAACTGAAAGGTTATGCAAAGGAATAATCCCCTTTATAGACACAGGCTCTTGACTCTTGATGAAAAGTACAACCTATAAGAGTATTTACAACAATGTCTACCTGAGGATCACCAGAATAAGATGACTGTTCTGAGGGAAATAGTGAAGCAGGTCCTCAAAGCATCAAGAACCCACATAGCTTCAGTGTGCTCCAGGTTATAAATATAAAATAAATTATAAATCAATGGCCGACCTGTAATGTCGCTGTTTTTCTATATAGATGTGTATGTGGGTGTGGGTGTGTGTGTGTGTGTGTGTGTGTGTGTGTGTGTGTGTGTGTGTGTGTGTGTGTTTGTGTGTGTGTCTGTGCATGTGTGTGCATGCACACTTATTAATACCTTATTCTACATGACCTTATTCTACCCATAATAGACCATTAACTAAGAATTTAGAACAATATAGCAATATATAACAATATAGGCGTGGAAAGGTTTAGGTTAATGTAGAGTAAATGTTAGTATTAAGGAGCAGACATGATAAATTATGTTTGTAGTGCTAGTGTTATAATGCTGGCAGTTCGAGTCATAGCTATAGTATCTGTATTATGTTGAGCTCAAAGCGGTATGGCTGTAAGTGAGGGATGTAAGTTATGTATCCTGTTTGTTGCCTAGAGTAATACCCACTACAATTTAATATGAGATGGCTTATATTACCTCAGTTTAATGTGTAGCCAGTGTTAATGTTATTCTCTGCGTGCCTATCGATTAGTCCTTTGTGGTGTGTTTGTGTTTATGTTTACTTGTTCAGAACAAAATGATGTGCAATACAAAAACACAGACCACACACATACACTTACTCATACTCTGTATAGAGGTTTATTTAGGCACATTAAAGAAAGTGAAAGGAAGATTGCTTCGTGGTGGTCTGACTGGCCCTTCCGATACAGCACATACCTACATTCCATGACCAGTGCATAAAGTCCATCAACTAGTATTCACTACAGATAGAAAAATGCTCTGCAACCTGGTAGTTATTCTTATCAGTGCCATGTAACGAAAGATTATTTGAAGAATAATAAATCTATCCCAGACATTTTAACTAATATTAGTAATGCTGCTCAAAACCCAGATCAGGAGATGATTTAAGACACACACAATGCAAAATCCCCAACAAAAACCCATGGAGTAATTAGGTGTTTTGTGGCCGTTCATCAGGGTCCCCCATAATCAGGACCCCGAACTGAGAATGCTGCTCCTTTCCCGCACCAGTCTCAATTACCCAAAATGTCTTCCCATGCATAAATAGGCAACTTACCCTTCCTTCAGCAGGAAAGGACTCCTCTGTGTAGGATTTCAGCCAAAAGAGGTCTTGGTTGAGCAACTCAGGAAGCAAACGACTCTGTACTCTAAACAGGCTTTTCACTCCACTGCAGATACAGTTAGTTTTATTTAAGTATAAAAGAGGTTACAAAAAAAAAGGACCGTAATACAAAAAAGGAAAAACCTGTAGTAGCACGCTACTAAAAATTTAAAAAGAAAATCTGCCCAGACATCTCTGTCACTCTCATGACAGCAGTTTTCTAACTGTTAATTAAAGCACAGATTGCATAAGGTTACAGTATAGCCTAAGGATATGATATGGCTATAATGTGATCAAAACACCAAAGCATATGGCAATGCTCTCTCCATACTGCACTTTTATTACACTATTGCACTTTCAACTTAAAATAATGCAAATTTTATGTTAGCAATATGCACTCTCTTAGTTTCATTGTGCTGCAGCTTGAATGTTATCCTCTTTTGTAAGTCACTTTGGATAAAAGCGTCTGCTAAAAGCATAAATGTAAATGTAAAGTGTAGCACACTCTTAACATAAAGATGTGGAAAGAAATAGTATAGCATGATTATATGGTAAAAAATACAGTATATGATAAATGCAAGTTCTACTTGATAATTGCAAGTTCTCCTGGTTATGTCAAAGCAACACAATAATGGTGATTACATGTTTTTCTATTTGTGATCGCAGCAGCCTGTTACAACCCCTTTGGATAGATACACATATGACTTGCAACTCAAGGTTCATTTATTTTTAATCAAATTTTCAATTTTCTTGAATTGTCTCTGATTGCTCAGGAACTTCATTTGTGATGAACTCTTTCACGCTGGTCCTGTCATTCCACTTATTTGCTCGGGCGAATTTGTAGAAACTTGCAAGCAGGCCAGGAAACTTCCTCATCAGGTCATTCTTGTTTACCGCACGAGGGCTAATAAACAAACAAACAAACAAACAAACAAACAGATTGGTAAAAGTGCTGTACCAACAGGGAGGTTTATTCTTTGTATGTGCAGTTGCCTGTACTTACTGGTGTTCATACAGATTGCGTATGAAACGGAGAAAAGCCAGAGGGGTCTCAGGATAGGGTTCCCTCTGTTTGGCGTCCAACTTTTTGACCCATTCGGAAGGCAACTGCAGTGGGAGGTTTTAGTGAAAGTAAACAAGTACCCATAAATCACATAGGCTATCTAGTTAGGTGCAATATACAGTACTAGGAATAACAAATACAGTGCACAGTATTTGAGTTCAGTCCATGTCTAGTTATTCAACTTACTTTGGACTTCCAGTCCGAGGTGGTTTTATCTGTGCATTTCCTCAGTTTTTCAAGGAGACCACGTCTAGGATTTCGAAACTTCTCTGCTTCCTCCTCCTTACCCAGTGTTATCAAATAATCCACTCTCCTATCAATACACATTAGCAAAGGAAACACACCAACACACAAAAAATGTCATTGTCATCCAGTGTTCAAAAATGCTAGATATCAGCCACTATAAATGAATGAACTCAGCACTCTAAGTCTGTAAAAGTAAATTCATGCCTTTTATTGTTCC
This sequence comes from Tenualosa ilisha, assembly GCA_015244755.2. Classification (NCBI taxonomy): domain Eukaryota; kingdom Metazoa; phylum Chordata; class Actinopteri; order Clupeiformes; family Clupeidae; genus Tenualosa; species Tenualosa ilisha. The sequence continues at coordinate 1,271,027 of PYXC01002553.1, read as the reverse complement.
AGAAGTAGGGATGATTGAGGGCTTCTTCCACTGTTGGTCTGTCCTGGGGGTCAGCTTGGGTCATCTGTTCAATAAGATCTTTAGCCAATTCATCTTCTTCTAAGCATGTTCCATAAGACAAAATGTCGAACACCAACATCCCTGCATCCTAAAATATACCAAGTAGCAAAAGTTAGTTATGACAGTTTTCCACAAGCTAGCTCCACTGACTTCTCTGTCTTACTGTAGATCTAACTTTCAATATGGAATGGCACATTTATAAATTTAAGTCCAGTAAATGATTTGGTGTGATTATAATAACTGTCAGCCTACGATTATCATTACACTTGTATAATTAGGCTAATTGCATTTTAGCTTTTTGAACACATTCTATTTTAACAAGGTACAGTACTCCATTTATCCATCTACTGTTGGAGGTGATAAGATAAGAGGTGTAGGTGAAAAGATAATTTAATAATGAAAGTTTTTGGAGCTGAGAGAGAGAGAGTTGGTGTTGTAAAAAAGCTTGAGATTATGCTAGATTGTTTGGGTGTTAAAGGGTTAAATCAACCTTTGTTGCTCAGGGTCACCGAGTGTGGTCAGTAGGAAGAATGAGACAATTTGGTACAAATTTGTGAATTGGCAGGTGAAAGAAAGTGAAACAAATGTTTCTATACCCTTAAATTTTATCTGCCGTTTCACTAGTCACCCTATGTTGTACCATTTCTGTTTTTCCATTCAGTGCGTGGAGACCCCAGACTTAAGGGTGTTTTTTCAGTGTAGGCCTATGTCAATTTGAGTATTTGTTCATTGACCAGTGTAGCTTGTAAAGTTTCTGAGTAAGGGCCTACCTTGATATCTGAGCTTGGTTTTTCTCCATCCTTCAGTCTTCTAATTTTCTGGCAATCAGCCAACTTCACAACAAAGGTACCTTGAATTTGGACAAACACATACACACACGTCTATATTTTAAAACAGTCACATTACAGGTCGGTGGTGATTGTGGTGATTTATAATGCAAATAGGATATTAATTCCTTTAATTCAATGTTGTCGTTAACCTCTTACCAATCAAAACATGTTGAGGTTTTAGATCACCATGGAGCATTCCACGCTTATGGATGTATCTTAAACCTGTGAGGATCTGCTCCACTATTTCCTTCAGAACAGCCTTCTTATTCTGGTGATCCTCAGGTAGACATTTTTGTAAATACTCTTCTAGGTTGTACTCTATAAGCTCACAAACCAGATAACTGGTGTGAGGATGTGTGGGTGTGTCAGGTATATCGCTTGAGTGATCCAATACTTTATTGTTATAATCCATAGTTGTTGTCCTCTGGCCATCTGACAGTTGTGTCAGCCTTTCATTCTGTTCTCTCAGGGTATTGTTTGCAGTTTCATCTGCAGTATCCAATGTGCACTCAGACACTGAAGTAACTCCAAGAGATGCAATGATCCTTGGTGGGCCCTTATACAGCCTACACAGGCATGCCAATATCTTCCTAGCTATGTCATCTGTTGGACACCCTGTTCCTATAAAGGGGAATATTCCTTTGCATAATCTTTCAGTTAAGTCAGCATCTAATCCATTGTCTTGCTTGGGGGTCTTGTGTATGATGGTGTATAGCAATTGTAAAATGTGGTTTGGAGAACCAGTCATAGTTTTTTTAAGGCAATCCAAACGGATGGGTAAGAGTGAGAGAGAAAACATTGGTAATTTCCCCATCTGCTGAAAAGCTAAGTGTAAATTTCTAACAACAATGAACTGTATATTAAACATGGTTGGAAAGTGTTGAATTGTCTCCTCTATATATCTGACCAAATTTGGAGCATCATTCAGCCACTTTATGGCCAATCCATGGTATACTGAATTATAATGACCTACTGTTAATAACCAATCAAAAAGGGTAACTTGAAAAAAATGAACAAAAAAATGCTGACAGTACTGATTAAAAATTTCCTCAGGTGTCCTCTTTGACAAATCACAAAAAAAAATAAAAAATGATTGACTCTTTTTCATTTGGTCAGTTTCTAAAGACAACTTTAACATGGTACATAGTAATTTATCTCTGTATGGATGTGATGTGTACCTAAACTCAGACACGGTAAGCAATTCCCTTGCTATGTCCTTTCTGTTGACAAATGTGGCCATTGTAAATGGTGTCGAATGTCCCAAATTAAGATTAGCATTTCCCTCTAATAGAAGTCTAATGATATGAAAGCCTTGAGTTGAGAAGATGTTAGGATCAGCCCCCACTTGGTATTCAAAGATCTCTTTACTTCCACAGGCAACTGCTGCACACAAAGGAGTGACATCATCTTTCCAATCTGCACAAGGATACAGCCCATTGACATAATTTTTCTGAAGCAGTTTGGTTACTTCTTCCAGGTTGGGGTACTGGGGACCACGTACAGTGATCAAACGCCTTTCAGTTGACATTTTGAAAGACTTTTATTTATCTAGAGGAAGAAAAAGAACATCTCATTATCTCATACTGCATGCTGACTATTGCTGAGACATTCAAATTTAACATCTTATATTGTTAAACTAATACTGTATCTATATTGTGTGGCTATGTACAAATTAATGAAAACAACTCAAACAATCAAATCAAAACACCCTTTCCCCTTCCTAACTTCTATGTGCAAGACCTCAGCAAGCAGCACATGAAGCTTACAATTATGCCAGCATTTTCATCTTATTAGGCCTATAACCTAATCATTGTTAGTAATTTCAGTATAGGCTACAAGCTCTGCTTGAAATTGTAATTCCTTTTTTTTAATTTTCAGTTTGACTAAGACACTGCAATGCACTGAACAGAATTTGCACTTCAAAGCTCGCCAATTAAATCCTCAATTACAAACTTCAAACTTTCTTAAAGGCATACCAGGCAAGACTACCATTTTTAATCTTTAGAACTCCCCCTGCAGACGCCGATATTTTGAAAAAATAGACCAGCATAGACATTCTCACCAATCCATTTGAATTTACTGGCAAACCAAAGAATCGGAATCATTGATGATTATTCATGCGTTACATTGACTGACAAGCCGGTATGCTATGCTAGCTATGCTAGAGGCAGGCAAGAGAGCCTTCACTCTCCCCGTAATGAGCCATTTAATCATCAAATTGACTACAAAGCTGATTAATTAACCTAGAACATTGCCTAGTGTGCCTTTAATTGTCTCAAAACTTACTTAGGCTCAAACTTACGTAAGATGTAGAAATCCAACTTACCTTATAACTTTTCCCTCGAACACCTTTAGGACTGAGCACAGTGAAAGACTTAGCCAAAGTTTCGCTCAAGTTTAAAATGGCTTCTTCAATGTGACGTGGAGAATAAGAATAGGCCGGGTGAAATACGGATGGGACGTCACTCAGGTGGGCATTTTAAAAACTAAAATCGAAGTCCTGCCAAACCTTTTACTAGAATAGATATAAATCCAATGTGGATGTGGAAGTTTTTCCTTTATGGCCCTTTAACTTTATTTTCTTGGTAACTAGTTCTTCAAAACTGTATGACACACTTTAGAGTTTTGGCTTTCCTGATTCTCTCGCTCTGTCCTCTTATTTTGATGCCTTGCATCATCTTGTGCCCCGTCAACCCTTGTTGTTAACTTCCTCCTGCGTTTTGTCACGTTGTAAGACAGGTGATCATCTATGGGCTGCCTTTAGATTTTTAGATCTTTTTTACCCATCAACTTTATCTTGACTGGATGGTAAATGTCACGGAATAAAGGAAGCAATAAATTTGAATTCATATGGACTTAGGAAAAGACAACTGTAGTGTTACGACAATCTAACTCCAAGTGGTGCAAGGAATTGTGACACCACAGTAGGCGCATTCAACTGTAGCTGACTGATACATGAATGTCGATCTGCCAGTTTCAGCTGGAAGGAGCGAGAAAAAATGTCAGGCAGGCCCACAACTTTAGCAGCAGTCTACACCTGATGTGTCTCATTGGAGATATTATGAGTCTGTTTGCACTTAATACAGTACTTCCCTTCCAATTCATTCAAATGCATGTGATAAAATAAATAAATAATGTTTTACTAACCACTGTTGGTACATTTTGCAGGTAACACTTTATGTGACATCAGTTCAGTACTGAGTGCTTTTGTGTCATTGGTCTACACAACAGAATAATAAAATAAGTTTTTAACACCAGTTCATGGGATACAACTGCACAACCTGCCCACCTTTGATACCTTAAGATCATGTGCATGGATTGTTTTTAGTCTAGCCTGCATTTTGTTATGGCTGATCTGTGCAGTGCTACCTAAAGCTGAATGAGCCTACTGGTTGTTTGACACATGCTTGTTGTCTGTGTCAGGGGTTCTCAAACTTTATTGGACCAGGGACCCCTCATAGCACAGAAAAAATTCCAAGGAACCCCTCATAATTGCAACACAAATATGACCATACAGACACATATCCATTAGTTCAGTAAGTTTACGGACCCCTGGGGTCCCCGGACTCCAGTTTGAGAACCAATGGTCTATGTGCACTGGCATATATCTGGATGAGCTGGAAAGATCAGTCTATCCACATCAGTCTTGTCCTTTTGGGCGCCCCTGTGGGTTAATCTATGCAGGGCTCATAGCCCTTTTGTGCCCATGGGGGTTACCCAAAGGCCCACAGTATTTTTTTTTCTCATTTCCATGCCTTACAGCAGTTTTGCCTTTCTGGGCACCCCTGTGAGTTAGCTCATGAAGGGCCCACAGGAAATTTGTCTTTTGGGTGCTACTGTGGGTTAATCTATGCAGGGTCCAAAGTAGCTTTGTCCCTCTGGATCATCCCATACAGGGTCTACATTAGTTTCTTTTGCCCCTCTGGATCATCCCAAACAGGGTCTACAGCAGTTTCTTTTGCCCCTCTGGGCGTCAGGTGGGTTAGTCTATGAAGCATCAACCACAGTTTTACCCCGCTGGGTGTCAGTGTAGCGCTGTGGGTCAGTGTTGCCATCTGTGCTCCTATCAGGGTTAACCCATGCAGGAGCACATAGGAGCAAGTGTTTGGATATAACAGGGGGGGGGGGGATTGAACTTTCATTGATTTAAGAAAAGGAGGAAAAATCTGTGATAAAATCTGTGCAAGCAAGCAGTCCAGCAAGCTTTCAGTCTCAGACCTTGTTTATGCAAAGTAAATCACAATGGATGTGTCGGTGCATGCAGTTAAAACACAGCTACTGCATTCCAGGAAAATGGGAAGTTCTAGACCTCCGACCAGGAAAACTGCACTGGAGTGCCACTCAGGGGGAGGGATCGTAGTAGTAAAGTTGGAGCAAATCAAAGTAACCCGACTACAGTACTCTGACATCACAAAACAATGCCAGCACCCACAGACAGACACTCTGTCAATGATAAAACATAAACTAAAAGGCTTTAAACTATATCTGCATTTATTGGTTATACTAGACATTGTCATTTGACACAATATGTTCCAGTAATTAGTTTAGCCAGGCAACAGGGGAATTGTAGCTCTTTGTCTGGACTTAGTCTACAACAGAGACAACCATGATCGAAGAGATCTATAGTATGTACACATAAGGCTTCAGCTATCATAAAGCACATGTACAAATGATAAATAAGCACACATATTAAAGTTCCCATTTAGATCTAATGGTTGCAATGCCTTCAAAGTGTGATTTCAGAATAGCTCTCATTGACATAACACACTCTGGCTCCATTAACTACAATGATTTTATTAAACAGAAATGACGTTTTGTACAATAAGGACCTCTTCAGATCTCTGTCATCATATCTTCTGAAATGTATACATGTCAGCACATTTTTAAGATAGGTTAGTTGTAAAATAAGAACTTCAAAATGCTTGTAATAAATATCAGATGCCCATGGCAAGGAGTCACTCTTCAAACAATTTCTTCAGGCTTGGTCTTGAGTTCCAGTCTTTGGCTTTGGCAAACATGTAGACACTCTCAAATAGGTCAGGAAACAGTGTCATCAGGTCAATCGTGTTCACATCAGCATCACTAATGAAAAAACAGAAACAACATACACACACACACACACACACACACACACATCTATATATTAAAACAGTGACATTACAAGTCGGTGGTGATTGTGGTGATTTGGTGGTGATAATGCAAATAGGATATTAATTCATTTAAATCAATGCAGTCGTTAATTTCTTATCAATGAAAACATTTTTGAGATCACCAAGGAGCATACTGATACTATGGAGGAATCTTAAGGCTTTTAGGACCTGCTTCACTTTTGTTTTCAGAACACCCATTATCAAACAAACACCAAACAATTTCTTCAGGCTTGGCCTTGAGTTCCAAATCTTGGCTTTGGCAAACATGTAGACACTCTCAAACAGGTCAGGAAACATCAGGTGTCATCAGGTCAATTTTGTCTGCATCAGCATCAGTATGCAGCACATCTATTAATATGACACAAGCACCTCTCATTTCCTGCTTGTAAACTAACTTACTAGTGATGGTAGAGATTGCGTATGAACCGCAGAAGAGCCAGAGTGTTCTCAGGGTAAGGGTTCTTCTTTTTCTTCTTCTTCTGTTTGTCATCCAGCTTTTGGACCAGCTCAAAGGGGAACTGGTTTTTGTTACAAAATGTACACAGTTATTGGTAGTATCCTGAAAAACTTGATTGCACATTTTACTTTCATACAGCGTATGGCAATGACATTATGTTGAGTACTTCCAAATACATGTTTAGATATGAGGCATTCAACTCACTTTGTCTCTCCAGGAAGAGAAGGTTTTATTCACGGTGTATTTCTCCAGTTCTTCAAGGAGTTTTTTGTCAGCATTTCGAAAAGTCTTTGCTTCGTTTTCATTTCCTACTTTTATTAAGTACTCCACCCTCCTGCCAAACCACAAAATACACAAAACATCAAAGGATAATTCTGGTGCATATCAACCCATAATTGTTTCAGGTTACAAAGTGCTGTTGGTAGGAAAAAGAGCAATAAAATGTGGTTCAACACAGACTAAATAGTGAATAAAACTATAATACAGTGGGGGCGAAGAAAGTCTTTTTTGACAATTTGTTAGACTGAGTTGCTGGTTTACTTTTTTTCTCCTACCAACAGCACAGTGACCTCAGACAACAGGGCCATTGGTTGAAATGTGTCAGAATGGTGTCTTTAAAGGAGAAATCTGGTGTGAATCAGCCATAGCCTAGGAGATTTCATACAACACAACGCAGACCGTATAGCAAATCGGCAGCTAATGTTAACTGAATAGGGCATAGGTAAATTGAACTGAAAGTGAGTTTCTGTGCCCCATTTGGTTAGTGTAAGTTGGCGGTTTGCTATTCGGTCTATGTTGTATCAAATTCACTGGTTCTTTTTTCCTACAGACGGCACTCGAAAATCTCGAACAACAGGGCTATGGATTGGCTGACACTGAAATTCTCCTTTAATGCAAGTACGCACTCTATCATAGTTCATTTGAACAGTTAACAATGAGTCTAAATGTCACTGTGGATGTGTAACCTGTCATTTTTCCAGAAGTAGGGGTGAGTAAGTGTTTTCTCCACTCTTGGTCTGTGGCTGGGTTCATCCTGGATCATCCACTCAATGAGATCTTTAGCCAACTCATCTTCCACTAAATCCAAATTGTACTTCCCATCAAGGATATTAGTCTCACAGCGACTCCCTTTGCCAAAAGGATGGTGTCCACAGGAGAGGATGTAGTATGCCAGCATTCCTGCAACCTGGCAGAAGATCACATTGCATCATACAGTATATTGTGCAACTGACGTGGTCCCACACATAGTTTAGACAACATACCTGGATATCTGAGCTTCTCTTGAAGCCAGTATCACTGCCCTCTTCAACACTCTTCAAAACTTCCTTGGCCTTCCAGCATTTGGTTCCAGCAGGCGATGTGTGAACCGTAGTTTGTTCAACAGCCAGTCTCCTACTGATGCCAAAATCGGCCAGTCTAGCTTTTCCTTGAATGTCTAGAAAGCAGATGAATTACGATTACTCAGATGGGTTACTTAGATGGGAAATTGAAACAAAACAAATCAGGCATCAGACAAGCACACATGTTCAATAAACAGAGTGTATTTTACTGAAAATTAATACAAATTTTCTCAAATTTGTTTGTAAGAGGGTTTCTACGAATACTGAATATGAACAGATAAACATTGATGAATGCCAGAATCTTTGTGAAAAATGCGTAAGAGAGGTAGGAGATGTTGGTGAATGAGGCCCATTTTTCTTACCAATTAAAACATTCTGAGGTTTGATGTCCCTGTGGAGCACTTTGGTGCTCTGTTGATGGAGAACTTTTAAACTGGTGAGAACTTCCTTCACTTTTGTCTTCAAAGCATCATTCTTTTCCTGCCTGTCCTTTGTCCTTAAAACACCTTCAATGTATTCTTCCAGCGTGTACTCACAAAGCTGAAGCATTAGGTAGCCAAAGTTTTTATCGTCAGCAAAGTCTAAGTATCGCACAATACTTGGGTTGTCAAGCTGTGGCAGGCGTAAGAACTCCTTCTCATTTTTAAGCAGCTGGTAGTTTGACTTAGTCATGCGTTTGATAGCAACTTCAGTGCCATCATCTCTGAGGCCGAGAAAGACTTCTGTGCCATCACTACCTTTTGCAATTAGATAGTTAGGACTAAAAGTGACATTATTTACTCTGTCTACCTCATTTCTCCTCATCTTTGCAAGCTTTTCCAACTCTGGACTCCAGCGAACACTGATTTTGTGCCAAGGATGTTGATTTGCTAGTGACGAAATGTCATAAAATAAAGGCAAAACACTTGACTTTCCTTTGTCTTGACTCTGAGTCTCCTTAACCGGTTTCTTTGGCGCGTCAATGTCTGAGGGTACTATCACTGGAACAGCCACCAGTTCATTTAAAGCTGTTTTCTTCTTTCTGTTTTCCTCTCCCGGTGTAGATATTTCCTCTGTCACACCAAGGGATGCAATGATCTCAGATAGCCCCTCATGTGAATGTAGCTGTCCTATAATCTCCTGTGTTATGTTGACAATGTCAGATGAGTACTCTGGGTTGATAAAGCGGATTATGCCTGTGTACAGCAACTTTATCGTTTCAGCATTTATGTTTTCCATCCCAAATATGATGATCAGTTTATATGTCACATTAAGAATTTGAAGAACTTCACAGACAGGACTCACTCTCAGTTTTTCACTGAGAGTTTCATAAAGGAAATGTAAGTCCTGTGGTGTCATCCTCTGTGGTACTGCTTGAATGGTGCAGAAACCTGATGCTGAATTATTTAGAACGATTTCCTGTTGGTCTATGCCAGAACATTTTGGAAAGTGTGGAGCTGTTTCCTCTCTAGACATCTGTCCAAGTACTTAAAAGCTTTCACTAGATAACCAGCCTCAAACCAATAGTGTTTCTTCCATCAAATCACTGGTGTACTGTAGTCTATCTTTGTTTACCCTGGAGAAATACGACAGCATATCATCACATGTAGTGTTGTCTATATTAAATGCATTAAAATAAGCCTTTACCAATTTATTTTTTCATAGATTGAGCAAGTCCCATTGTAAAATGTAATGTGTTTTGGGACAGAACATATTTAAGTCCAATAACATTAAATGAGTGAAACACAAGTAGCAGTAGGTGGCAGTATTTCACAAACAATACATTCATCAATGACAAAATACAAAGCATGCGACTTTTCATGCACTGAGCAATCCTGAAATTAGCCTGACTAGATATAGATTTTAGAACATGGTACAACAGTTGTTATACCATGTAATATGTCTTCAAACCTCTAAAGCCTATAATGTGCACAGCTATCAGTACAGCACTGTAGAGAACCCCAAAACACTTCTAAACTTCTAAACTATGCATCCACTTTTTGAAGTAACTGTGCAGTAAACATTGTAGACAGTCGGCCCAAACTTCATAATTTAACTCTTTGCCATCACATCATATTATTCTATAAAAACCCAAGCTTACCTTTACACTTTTAACAGTGATATCAGTTTGGCTGCAAAGTGGAATGAATGACTCGCCCAGACATGCTCTTGCGTCTGGTTGATCAGGAAGTGTGGCACACATCGTCACTTCCTCTCATCACTGTTACGTCACTTGTACTCATACTTTTTGTCTTCCCTTTTGCTTAGATGGTTAACACTCTAAAGTCTCAGGCCAACATGGCCTAAATTCAGTCTGAGACAAAGAGACATTCCCTTCAAATCATGTTTTGCATCATCATAATGCCATGTCCTCTCCTTATTATTCTTATTTAATGGTCATGAATCATTTGCAGCATGGTTCACACCAGAGGCATTTTGGTAGTCTGACAAGCCATCCTATAACATAAATGTATAGTCTTGGCACAACAGATAGACCAGGCTCAACCATAGGGGCAGAATTAGCGGTTGTCTTTCAAACTTGATTGCAAGACCAATCAGAGCAATGTCGGCAAAACAGGAAATAGCCTACGTCCTTCTCTGAAATGCCCTTTTCTGCTTAACTTTCAAAGAAAAGCCCAAGTCTAATACATCCAAAGTCAATGCCAAAGCCTATTCAAATGACCGCTATCCCTTGGCCATTATCGACAGCCCTGTTGTTATCTTGCTAAAGCCTTTGACAACTCTCCACAGAGACAGAGCGTTGTGATTGGTCTTACGAAGGCTTGGTCAGACTGTTTGATGCGTGGCTTGACGTACCTACTGTGCAAAGCTATTTGCTACCACTAATGTGGGTCTAGATTTCTAGGCTAGCATTCTAGACTCGTGTGTCAACAACATCCAGGGGGCTGTGTGTTCAGTGTGTGTCTGTACATTTTCTGGACCTTTGCTGCACAGGTTTCAAGTTTCATCTGTACATCGGGACTACCACTTTTAAAAGGAATGATGTATAGCCAGAGGACATTTGCCACCCTTCTTCTTCTGACTTGAATCCAATAGGTCAGAATCATGCATGCCACACATGCATTCGTCTTTGATATTCAAGGACAAATTTGAACTGTGAAGAGTAAAACAGAACTGGCTGCTCATCAGATGACTAATGATTGGGTTGTGATGGACTTACAATTTCATCTGCGGACCCACAGTATATTCTGATAAAATGTCTTTTCGATATATTGCTGGGAACCAGACTGACCTGTACCATCTGTACCTAAACAGAAACAAATCTACAACTTTTCTAGTTGCAGGCAATGATATCCCAATATCAGAGCTAACTGTGCAAAAGGACTTGTTAATTCTCATGGCAATCACCCATGTAAATTAAATTTGCAGAGGCATTTGACATAAGGGATATGAGCTTAGTTAAATTATATGTAATGTACTCATTGTTGGTTTGTTTGTTTGCATGCTTGTTATTTTGTTTTTACTATATATCATCTTATTGACGTATGTCTGTCAGAAAAGCTGTCTGTGCTCCCGCTCAAATTGTTGCTTGAGGATGTTATGTTATTTTAAGTCTAATTTTTATCTTGTAAAGTTTTCTAATGTTCAAAGTCACTACTGGCAAATGGATGTTTTCTCACAATATGGTTTCTTAACCCTATTCTTACAGGTTAAACTGCATATTGTCTACTGTACCTCTCTCTCCTTTTTTTTGGAACCAGTACAATAAGTTCAGTCAGTATTATAATACAGCTTCTATGTTGATAGTGTTCTATGCTGAAATGTTGATGGAGACAAAAAAAATGGAAACTTTAAAATGTATATTAATATTTATTTTCCACATCATTACTCCTCAGAATATTGTGTTTATCTTATGTTAACTTTTGTACAAATATCAATTACCATACCAACACCATACAAATAATTAAGGACTGCCCACATTGTAGATGATTACAAATTAACAACAAAATCTAGTTTAAAGCCTTCATATTACATACCGTTATACTCTAACTACAAGAACCAGAAAATCAATTACTAGGAAATCACTTTCTGAGAGATTTTATGAATGATCAAAACAGATAAGAAGTCAGAGGAATCCACTCAGTTTTAGGCATTACACATCTGTGAACATATGAATATTTTTGAGACATTTTTGTGGACATTCATGTCATTAGCCAGGTTTCCATCCAAGTTAATGAGCATTTTAGTTATTCGAATAGTAAATCCTCACTTGGAAACTCCTGAAAATGTGCATCAATATCCTAATGTAAATATAAACTCAATTAGTTTGAGGGGGTGGACTAACTCTCGATGTGTAAAGACCATAATGCGATTTAAAGGTTTCAGAAAGACACTTCCGATAAATATCAAATGGCCTCGGCCTTTAAGACACCGCAGTCCTTGTTTGTCTTTAACGTGACTTGTGAACTGCATGTCATGGCATGTTTGAAAATTCATCTGCTCTCTAATTTCATTAACAGATGAAGTTTGAAGGTATTTTAACTGTCCAATCTCCAAGAAATTACACTTTAAAGAATTTCTTCAGGTTTGACCTTGAGTTCCAATCCTTGTCTTTGGCAAACTTGTAGACACTCCCAAATAGGTCAGGGAACTGTGCCATCAGGTCAATCATGTCTGCATCAGCATTGCTAATGAATAAAAATAAATGTAATGCATCTAGTATCAATATGGCACCTCACATTTACTGCTTATGATTCAGATGAACTTACTAGTGTTCGCAGAGATTGCGTATGAAACGAAGCAGAGCCAGAGTGTTCTCAGGGTAAGGTTTCCTCTGTTTCTCATCCAGCTTGTGGACCAGCTCAGGAGAGAACTATGGGTTTTTGAGTATAATATATAATATATATATATAATATATATTATAGTACACATTCACTGTATCCTGCTACATTTTCAAGGAAATATTTCTACTTCCACATGAGAGGTGTTCAACTCACTTTGTTTCTCCAGTCAGCGAAGGTTTTATCCACTGTGTATTTCTCCAGTTCCTCAAGGAGCTTCTTGTCAGCATTTCTAAAGTTCTCTGCTTCTTTCTCATTCCCCACTTTTATCAAGTACTCAACTCTCCTGCCAAACCACAAAACACATGGTCAAAGAAGACACAAGATAAGTGGTTGTATCAGTGTGATCATACTGTTTTGAATTACATCAGTCAGAAATGTAAGACAGTTTTGACACTATTACAAAGTCCATTTGAATAGTTCACAGACAATCTGAATGTGGTTGTGTAACCTCTCATTTGTCCAGAAGTAGGGGTGAATGAGCGTTTCCTCCACTCTTGGTCTGTCCTCAGGTTTAGTCTGGATCATCCACTCAATGAGGTCTTTAGCCAACTCGTCTTCCACCAAATCCAAATTGTATTTCCCATCTAGGATATTAGTCTCACAGCGACTCCCTTTGCCAAAAGGATGGTGTCCACAGGAGAGGATGTAGTACGCCAGCATCCCTGCAACCTGCATGTAAAATTTTCTTGTTCATCTTCCTACCAACAGCACTTGGCAACTTAAGTCAAACAACAGGGCTATTGCTTTAAAGGAGAAATCTGGTGTGAATCAATCCATGGCTCTGTTGTTCGAGTGCTGTCAGTAAGAACAGAATGAGAAAATTTGAACATAGACCAAATAGCGAATTGACAGCTAAAACTAACCACATGGGGCATAGTAACTTGCTTTCAGTTTCATTTATGCTCTTTTGCTTTCAGTTTCCTATGCCCTTTTCAGTCAGTGGTAGGTGCCTGATTGTTATTTGGTCTATGTCAGGGGTCTCCAACAGGTAGCTCGGGAGCTACCAGTAGCTCGCCACACTCTTAAGAGCAGCTCGCCAAAGTGTCAAAGAAAATGTAAAGAAACAACATAGTCACATAAGGTATCAAAGCTGTGAAAATCTCCATGAAATCAAATCCAATATCCTGCCCTGTCTGGTACAATGATCCCACACCAGATTTGGTTATAACAATGGAAAATGAAATCAGTGAAGGTCAAACAAAATTTTTCTCCCCACAAATTTAGATGACACTTTCGATGAGTGTCAAGTGTTTTGTAAGCATGTAAGGATGTAACATTCATCTCCACGACTATCAAGAAGGCTGATGTAAAATAACAGTAGAATAGCTCTTAGCCACGTTGATTTTGTCAAAGTAGCTCTTGGAGGAAAAAAGGCTGGCAACACCCCATCTATGTTGTGTCAAATTATCTGGTTCTTTTTCCTACTGATAGAACTCTGTGACCTCGAACAATAGGGTTATTGCTTGATTCATGCAGGATTTCTCCTTTAAGTACATACAATACCATAAGACAACAACACCCAGTATGGTACACAGAATGCTCACCTGGACATCTGAACGTCTCTTATAGCCAGTCTCACTCTCTTCCTCCACAGCTTCTCTGGGTTTCCAACATTTGGTTCCTGCAGGCCTTGTGACCAGTGTTGTTTGTCCAACATTCAGCCTTCTGCTGATGCCAAAATCGGCCAACCTAGCTATTCCTTTGATGTCTAATCATCAGAAATATAACTTTCAGTTATTCAAAAATATATTTCGTAAAACACAGGAATACTTGTATTGCAGCAGTGAGACCTATGAGAGGAGGTGAGAAATCACCAATAGAAGGATGAGTGGCACTCTACAGTCAACAGTGAGACTGCAGGAGAACCGACGAGTAAACACACCAGCAGACGACCAGCATGTTACAATCTGGGGTATGTATAAATGACAAAATGCAACACAAACTGAATTTTTAAACTGGCAGATATCACTGGCAGAAGGGGCACAGAAAACTGAAACTGAAACTTAGCTTCCTTGCCCTCACTTGTTAGCGTTTTGTTATTCTGTTGTTTTGATAACTGTTCCTTTTGTACTACTACCTTGTAAGACCCATGCTAACCAAGCATAAGATCATTACTGACACACAACAACTAGCTTACTTACTATGAATAAGCAGAAGTTAGGAGTGTACATTAAAGAAATTCCTTGTTAATGGTTTACTATGGGTAGAATAAGCTCATGCTCATTTGTGATTTGTAACGACTAACAAATGGCTAGTATGTGACTAATTTGCATGCTAATAAGCTGCTAGTTAATGGTGAATATGTGTACCTTAATCTAAAGTGTTACCAAGAAAGGAATAGCATTGCCTATTCTGTGTGGCTCTTACCAATCAAAACATTTTGAGGTTTGATGTCTCTGTGAAGTACTTCGGTGCCCTGACTGTGAAGGACTTGTAAACTGGAGAGGACTTCCTTCACTTTTGTTTTCAGGACATCCAGCTTCTCCTCATTGTTCTTTGGTAGATGATGGTTCTTTGGATTGATGTATTCTTCTAAGGTGTACTCACAAAGCTAAAGGACAAGGTATCCAAAATGCTTATCCTCAGCAAAGTCTACATAATGGACAATATTTGGGCTTTCAAGTTGTGGCAGGCGTAAGAACTCCTCATTTTTTAGCAGCTGGTAGTTTGACTTTGTCATGCGTTTGATAGCAACTTCAGTGCCATCATCTCTGAGGCCAAGAAAGACTTCTGTGCCATCACTACCTTTTGCAATTAGATAGTCAAGGCTTACACAAAAAGTGAGATTATTTACTCTCTCAACCTTACTTGTGCTCATGTTTGCAAGCTCTTCCAACTTTGGTCTCCAGGGAACGCTGATTTTGTGCCAAGGACGTGGAATTGTTGTTGCTTGTGAGAAAGTGTCAGTAACGGAAGGAAATGGCTTAAGGCTTGAACTTTCTTCAATGGAGCGAGTTTCTTCAACTGAATTCAATAGGGTGTCACAGTTTGAAGTTTCCTTCACTGAACTAGGCACCAATTCTTTTGCTATTGTTTTCTTCTTTTTTTTCTTCTTCTTCTTCTTCCTCTTTTCCTCTGTGAGTGTAGGTAGTTCCTCTTCAAATGATTGCCCATCTGTACATCGCTTTAGACTGTCATTCAGTTCCCTTAATTTCTTTTTCAGAGTTTCATCTGGTTTGCAATCTGCAGCATCTAGTATCCTTTCTGGCACTGATGTCACACCAAGAGATGTGATTACCTCAGGTAGACCCTCATACACATATAGATGTGCCATTATCCCATAAGTTAGTGCACCCCTGTCAGCTGAGTACTTTGGTTTTGTAAAGGGAACTATGGCTTTGCATAGCTGTGTGGTAAGATTGATATCCAATCCATCTTTTTGCTTGGGGGTCTTTTGTATGATGACATGCAGCAATTTAAGAACAGAATCAGCTGAGCCAGTCAGAGTCTTTGTGAGACATGTCAAAAGGATGGGCACAAGGGAACATGAAAACTTCAGTGGTATTTCCTCCATGAGGCAGAAAGCTGAATATAAATTGTTTACAATATGTGGTAGTACTTTAGGATCTTTGGGAAAGTGATGGATTGTCCCCTCAACATATCTGTCTAGGTTTTGAGAATCTTTTAGCCATTTAATGGCCAACTGCCGATATGATGCCAGAGGATCAATGGCTCCAAATATGCAATCAAAAACTTTGTGTTTCATTTTTGGATGTGCCTCCAAAAAATGCTGCTGGTATATTGTAAATATATCTTCTGGACACTTAGTTTGCATTTCACACTTTAGGTCAAAAAACAATGCATAGTTTTTGATTTGCTCCTCCTTTGAGGATAACTCATGTAACATGTTAGAAAGTAATTTGTCTGAGTTTTGATTTGGTATGTAATTGAATTCAGGCACTGCCCCATGTTTGAGCAATTCCTTTACTATGTCCTTTCTGTTGTTATATCCAGCTCGCACAAATGGAGTGGAATTTGGTGTCACTCCCAAATTAGGATCAGCCTCTCCATTTAGTAGTAGTCTAACTAAATCTATTGAGCTATTAAACTCAATAGCATACATCAATGGTGTTAAGCCTGTAGTTGAGAGGATGTTAGGATCAGCATCTTTACTGAGCAGGTATGTACAAATCTCTTCATTTCCACAGGCACCTGCTGCACACAAGGGGGTGACATCATCCTTCCAATCTGCACATGGATACAGCTCATTGACCTGCCATTTCTTAAGCAACTTTTTTAATTTCTTCAAGTTCTTATCAATAATGCACTGTATGATAGCGTGTGTCTGTCTCTTGACATCTTGAATTTGTACATCAAGCCTGACCTGGAGAAAGCAGAAGAAAGATGGAATTGGGTTGTTGCAAGCAATGTCATAAAATAGTTTGACTGTCACTGCACTGGCCAAGCCCATTGAACTTCCACCTTTAATAAACTAAAACAGATTAGATATATAATTCTAAGGCACAATGGATAAGCCACAAAAGAGGCTTGGTCAAGGTCATTACTGCCACCCTCATTAGGCAAACAGGTAGGCATTCCCACCTGAAACCTATGGCTCTCTATTCCCTGATGGCACTCTTCCTACTTGACAAACAAGAACACCTGATGAAGACCTCAGCAAAATCAGTTGCCAGGGAACCTTCTATGCAAATCAAACATACACTGTCATCTTGAGGTAGCTGGAAGCTTGACATAAAACTGGAAAGGCGCCGCATGAGGAAGCCATTTTTTTGGAGGAATTCTAAGGGGTGGTTCTGAAAACTCAGTTTCTCTTTCATTTCTGTTGCGAAATGGTGTATCCTTGAAAACTGAAACTTACCATTCTACCATCAATTTGCCTTTGAGGTTTTGTACATGTACAACACATATACAGCGAAAAGGAAAGTATCAGCTGGATAATCTCTTTAACCTAACCCTTACCGTAGTTTCACCACATATCTGAGTCATTCAATTCTTACACAAACACAATTCCTAACAGCTTTGTGTAAACTACTTGGGTCCAAATCCAAATAGGCAGTCTCTCATGAGCACAGAGTGCACTAAATAACTAAGATTTAGGATGCTGAATGCATAAGGTGAAGAAAAATGTCTTGAATATACGTTAATGTTAATTTAATTGGTGGCTATCCTGGAAGAGTTTTTCTCTACTTTTTTGTACAACTCATTACTGTAAAGGTTTTCTGAAATTGTAACTTATTATAGGCAACATTTCTCTGAAGAACGTACCAAAAGACTGGTAAAGCTCACAACTCTATTTCATTTACATAGCGGAACTGGATCTGATTCTCTGAGGTGAACAGGGCAGAGTAAAAAGGTGTGGGCGGGGCTTTTTCACTGTGCCAACCCAGTCCAAGGTTACATGCACTGCACGTCACAAGCGACACCTGTCCTCAGCAGTGACCAGAGAGATACTGTACATGCAAGCAAATATGACCTCTATGAACATGTCATGGCTTTTGCTGTTTTTGTCCAAATGTCCAAAGATGAACATGGGAAAGACTCAGGCCACTTCAGATTGATAGTACAACAATTTATTTCTAGTTACCATGTAGCATGTGGAATATTTACAGAGCAGATACTTAAACAACTAAAGTTATTTACCAGGGTCAAAAATGAACTAAACTGCAATAACATGAAAAAAACAAAGTCACATCCATAGTGTACAGCAGATAAGTTAGAGGGATTCCCACCATCTTGGCACCTGTCTTCTACTCACATCTAAAGAAGGAAGGACACTGGAAATTGTTTAGCCAGACCTCATAAATGAACGGCACTGGGGTACACTAACCATGATAGAGGTTACTTGTCTTGTCCCATGGCAAACACTGGAACTGTCCTCTGGCTCCTGCATTGCTGCACTATGTATGAGGTTGAGAGAGGAAAACAACCGTATGCAGGACAACTCTGACTGCAATACCACTCAGCTGCCAGGTGGGGGCGCCTGTGGATGTAATATGGAGAGACTAGGCTTGTTTCTTGTGTAGAAGCGCCACTATGTCTTTGTGGAAATGCATGCGCAACTACTTCTGACAATACAAACACATTAATATCATATAATCAATACAATTATACAATCATACATTTAATATTCTCTCAGACTTCATTCATATCTCATCATATGTCATCATACGTTCTGAATATTCCCAGGAACAAATGTTGATGACTGATCCGACGCTATGATGCGACTTTTATTTTTACCACCATTCATGTGACACAGAACATACGTTCTGCTTGTGAGACAGTCTTGGACACATATAGCACAGGATGTGGTATGTGTGGTGTATGCCTGCATGCTTACAATTTAAAAATGGGGTCATTTGTTGTGGTTCATGGAAAATCTTCACACTCAAACTGGGGGAAAACTTTATTAATTGTGAGTCAACTTTACTGAGGTTTCTATGTCATGTTTGGCCAGTATCTATTAGATATAGGTTTTATAGCCTACACCAGCTCTGAGGTAGCCTGAGCAGAAGTGCGTAGGAAGGCATGGCCAGGCTAGCTCCGATTCAAACAGAACACATTTATCTATTCCCAAAAAGAACCTCCATAAAACATTGTACATTGTGTTGTTGTAGTTGTTTGTGTAACAGTCCTAATACTGTGTAGTACCGCTGGCTCCCTGACCAGAGCTAAATGAAAAATTGAGCAGAAGCACTAGGCAGCGCTGGTCTGGCTGTGCAGTTGCATTCAAACTGAAAAGACAGCATATGCTTAATGTGGAACAATAAGCAGTGCCAGATTTTGGAACAAGATACCCCTGGGCACAAAGTGATTTTAGCCCTCTCTCCAGTGGATAAATTTACAATTTCAGACAGAGTGAGAGATCACTGTTTGATTGCCAGAAACACTGATCCTATACAGGATGTTCCTTATCAAACCAATCTAGCCTGGGTGAAATTGTTACCGGTCACTGTTCTTTCAAGAAATGGGGAGAATTTTCTCAACTAACATTTGTTAATAAACTTTCCATATCTACAATTAAACATTAGGCCTACAGGATGCAGCGATCATGAATTCAGAGTTTTGAATATGCAGACAAGTAGGAATTAGACTTAAGAGAACATTTCGCTACCAATCATGCTCCTGCTCATGACTGGGGACATTACTACACTAATAAGAACGTAAGAATGTATGGAATGCTGAATTACATGTGTAACTGTTGAAATAAACACCTATGTCTGAATGTTTAATTGCAAAATAGATCTAGCCTGTATTATTTTAGTTTTCATTTACTTAGCACACTGCTTGTGAGGGTCCTGGTAAATCCTCCTGCCCTTGCCTTATTTCTCTCCCTCCCCTCCTTCCTCTTTCCTGTTTTGATATCCATGTGAATAGGTAGAGTAGTAATAGTTGATAATCTGAGAAATATTGATATTCAGAGGTTTCTCTGAATGTGTGTAAATATACTGCCAATTTTTTTGTCTCGTGGATAGGTGTTTAGATAGACAAGACTAGTTTAACAAGCTGTGACAATATGACTATGTCACTCTGTTTGGTTTTTCACTGTGTAAATGTATGGAGGACCAACGTTTTTGTTCTGATTTGCTTTTCTGCAGAAAATAAAACAGTGCAGTACCCACTTTGGGTCCTCATTTACAACAACACAATGCAAATGTTTGCCCCTAGTTACACATGGTTTTTAGGGCCCTACAGTGTTCTTCTTTTTGGGGGGTCTGTATGATAAGGACCTTTTAGGGTCTATCTGTTTGGTATGGTCAAACCTGGAGCAGTGAGTGGGGCTTACAGGTTTTACTGTTAGGTTCCCTGCCTGGCCCCCTCTAACCTGTGGCTCCCCAGAGCCTGGGCTTGGTTGGCCTGTTTGCTAATTCAGCCCTGACAATAAGCACTCAAAATTCAAAGGTATCTTTCCTTAGTGAATTAAATCTCTCAACAGGTAAACTTAAAGGGATGCCTGGCTAGTCAGACATGTTGGCCTTATACGACTGACATTGGCATCAGCTACATATACATGATTAAAAAACATTCAAAATGTTTTTGGTTTTATTCATAGTTTAGAAAATCCTTTCACTTGCAAACTGCCATTGTTGTAAAAAGTGACATCACCTGGTTGAATCTAATCAAGGTTCAACAACACCATCACTAGGTGAATTCAGCACTGTGCAGCACTGCGCAGGATACCTGGACAGAGCATCTACTTCATATCAGTGAAGCGTATTCTGCAGAGAGAAGTACTCCAGCACAGTGCTGCGTGTTCTTGAATTCTAATATCTACCAAGTGATGTCATTTTTTTTACCCAAAAAGCAGTGAGATGTAAACAAGCAGTTTACAAGCTCTGCAAATGACAGGAATTTCTAAAGTTTTAATAAGAAAACAAAGCAATGCCTTTTTAAATCCTGTTCAGTATAGTTGATACCAACGTAAGTATAAGGCCAACGTATCTTACTAGCCAGGGATCCTTTTAAACACGTCCACCTGCCACACAATCCACTTAGTTTGAAAAACACAGAAATAGGGGAACGTAACCCAGTCAGCAATAGACTGAAGAGTAAAGAGGCCAAAGCAAGAAACTAAAGCAGCTACAGCAGCCTATAATTTACATAGATTTAGGCTACTCTCTGCAGTAAAGTATAACGAAAAGCTACATTTTGAGGGACACACCACAGCGCAACCTACGCCTTGGTTGTCTGGACTGTACCGAACATGTCATTGGTACCGCGGCAGCGTCATTCATTACTGGCAATGCTCCCTATCAGGAAGAGTCGTCGTAGCAGGAACTAGCAATCTACCGAGGTCTCCACATTTTTGGTGCATTTATGAAGGTTGAAGAATGCGTCCCACAATACTGATTATTGTGCTTACTTGCTTCAGCCTTTGTCTGGGTAAGTCAGAGTTTATTTGTCGTGAAAGCGACACAACATAGAGTTTCTCGGCATTTTGTTTGTGTTCTCAGCTAACGTTACGTTAGCTCCAGCTGTCGTTGAGGTAGCAATTGACATTTACTTGGCTTTCATGCACTAAAATATGGCGCAGACAAAAGATGTGCTTTTAAAACCGAAATCGCAATATTAAAGCTAACCTATTCTTTTGAATGATGTCCTTTATGATGACTGATAGACATGTGCGCAGGCTCTTTGAGGAACAGATGTAACGTTGGCTAAAGTGCAGAGTCAGAACTAGCCCACAGGTGCATACAGTGCATCAGTGAAGTTGCCACTAGATTATTAGTATTTTGACGTGATAATACGTAATTTAGACTAATTGTGTCGTTTGTAATCTAGTCTCTCTTACTGACTGATATACGGCAAACTTGTGGACAGCATGCGAGAAATGTAAAAGTCAGACACTTCACCACACAGCCTACAGCCTGTGAAAACTTTTGCTTATCATTGTAGTCTAAGGCGGCAGGGTGAAATGACATCTCCAGCGAGCCTTGAAATCGTGCACAGAACATTAGGACCATGTCAACATTGTAGGTTCAAATAATTAGTGCAGTGAATGGGAAACTGCGATGGGCATCCAAGGTAATGGTTTAGCCTGCTCTAGCCAAGTAGTGGAACTGAAGCACATTTCAAACATTGTTAGAGATCTTTCAGTGTCGGTTTGCGATTAAATAAAATAATAATAATAATAGTAAAATAGAAAATCATTGTTGAGGTAGATCGTAGCAGATAGAAACACGACTCTGTGGGGACAGACGGTAATGTTACGGATCCGTGCTTAGTAAGACGTTAGCCTTATAAGATTGACGTTGGCGTCAGCTACATAAACGTGTGATTTAAAAACAAAAAGCTTTTAAAAGTTTTCCTTAAAAGTTTGGAAAATCCTTAAAACTCGTAAGTTTCCATTGTTGTAAAAAGTGACCCGGTTGCATCTGATGACGCGGTTGCTGAACATAGATGCAAATGGCGAGTCTGCCCCGTTGCGCCCACAAGAAAAACTCCTCGTGGGTACTGTGGGTGAAAACAGAGGTTCACTTTGGCTGCGAGTCAGCCAGGTGCCCTGCTAATAGCTATACGTAACACAATTTTGGATGGAGCTATACTTATTTCTGAGGGCAATGCTTCCAGCTGTTTATGTTCAGTTGCCCTCACTGAGAGGTCAGTAATGTTCACTGATACACTGACACAAACATTGCTTTCAAGTATTGTTTCCAACAGGTTTCAATCATTCCTCATCCATTGTATTTTTCCAAACAAGTCAAATCTTATGTAAACTTCCGCCTAAGAGTTTGAAGCAATACAAGCTGATGGAAGTCACACTTCGATTATTTTTGTATCAGTGAACATTAATTACCACTCGGTGAGCTTCTCGTCTTTACAAACGAAAGTTTAATGCATTTTCGGAAAGATTGCAGCAGTGCATCTATGCAGTCATTCTGTAGGTGTGAGTGTGTAGAACAACCAAAAATTTTCGGAAGGCATTCGTCAAAATTATAATTTTAACCATTGTATTTCATAAAAAGCGATCAGACAACAATGCTTTAAGTGTAAAAAAAACAAACAAACAAAGAAAAAAAAACAATCCTGTCCTTTAACATATGCCATCATAGGGCAACCACTGGCATCAGGCCAGTACAGATAGATCGAAAGTAGGCTACAGCTGCATAAATAGCATACAAAACATTTCTCTTTTTTTCTCATTGAAGGAATACAAAAATATGGTAATATTTACTGACCTAAAACAGAAAAAGCTTACTCTGATTTAATGATCGACAGTAGAGGAAAAACAATTTTTTTTTGTCTCTTTCTAACATCTGGTTTCAACTGTATGAGATCCCTTTGGAATGGGCTTTGTGCATGGCAGACGTAAAGTTCCAGAAGGACGTTTGTTCAGGGTGGTCACTCTTTTCCTATAATTAACTCTTTACATTGGTAAACAATTTTGTGTTAAGGCTGTAGCTACGAGCTAACAACGAAATGCACCCTGAAATGGCAAGGAGCATTACTAGTTAGGCTTACTTAGTAAAGTAGTATAACTACACTATACCACTAATACTTATGCCTAATATCAATCTAGCCTAACATACTTCACAAAAATAGATGTTTACCAGAAATGAATGATCATCCTGAATGAAAGTCCTTCTGGGACTTTGTCTTCCGTTTTCTACAAGTAGTCATATGATGTGGTCTGTTTCTGATCTTTATCTAATTCACTAGTATGAATTAACACAATATGCTGAAGCTAGCAGCACAAATGAAATGATTGCATGTCTGACAGTGGGCAAAGAAAAGGAAATGAAACAAGAGTTCCTTGCCCCCATCACTTATCTTTAGCTACCGTTCCACTGTTTGGTCTATGTTGCCAAATCATCTTGTTCTTTATGGGTTGAAATGCCCCAGAATTTTACTTTTAGCCATCAAAGCCTTGAGGTTCACTTAATTTTTCTGCGCTACGAATGTTGACTCAGATGTACAAAATGTAGCCTAGTTTAATTTGTGTTATTAGCTTCAACGCATTGAGTTTGTTACACTAGTTTTTTTAGATGAAGATCAGTCCTGTCAGCCCCTATCTCCCTACATTTAGTTGGCCATTTACAGTGGCCATGGATACACCCTGAATAAGACAAATGAGCAGAAATATAGGCCTGAAAATTTGTGACTTATAGTTTATTGTGATGTAGTTGTTGTTATTTTCAGAGATGGTTTCAAGGCAAGTGGCATACAGTAATCAAGCAATCAAGCACAGATATTGCTTTAATAAATACACTCGAAACATTTTCAATACACTCTTTTCCAGGTGATGGTGGTGGTAATGGAGCTCCAGAATCTAAGAAGACGGCAGCTGGGGATGAGTCAGTTAAGCGGACTGGCAACAACAATAAGATAAATACGCTGGCAGACCAAGTTGGTTCTACCAGCAAACAACATGAACCCAAGGATGGTTCCTCAACAAAATCAAAACAAGGAATGGGTAACATTGACTCAGGTTCAGAGAAAAAGGACTCCCCACAAACAGGTGACTCCCCAGGAAACAGTGGCTCCGGCAAACATGTGGGTGCAGAGAATGGTGGCACCCCAAAAAAGAAACTCCCTGCAGTCGAGAAAAATACAGGAAAGGGAGGCCAGGCAGGAGGTGAAGGAGGAAATGATGCCCATACAGGAAATAAAGAACCAGGAAAGAGTTCCACAGGAAGTCAAGAATCCGAAAAGATTGTCTCTACAGGAAGTGACGCAAAAAAGAGTCCCTCTACAGAAGATGATGCAAAAAAGAGAGGCTCTACAGGAACTGAACAAGCAGGGAAGAATGGTTCCACAGGAAATCCAGATGCAAAAAAGAGTGGGTCTACAGGAAGTGATACAGAAAAGAATGGCGCTACGGCAAGTGACGTAGAAAAGACTGTCTCGACAGGAGATGATGCAGAGAAAAGTGGGTCTACAGGAAATGAGACAAAGAGTGATTCTACAGGAAGTGACGGAGAAAAGAATGGCACTACAGGAAGTGACACAGAGAAGAGTGCCATTCCGGAAAGTGACACTGCAAAGAGTGGCTCTACAGGAAATGAAGAGGCAGGACAGAGTGGTTCCACAGGAAGTCAAGAAGCAGAAAAAGGTGGCTCTACAGGAGGTGACACAGAAAAGAGTGGTTCCACAGGAAACCAAGAAGCAGAAAAAGATGGCTCTACAGGAAGTGACACAGAAAAGAGTGGCTCCACAGGAGATGATACAGGAAAGAGTGGTTCCACAGGAAATCAAGAAGCAGAAAAAAGTGGCTCTACAGGAGGTGGCACAGAAAAGAGTGGCTCCACAGGAAGTGGCACAGAAAAGAGTGGCTCTACAGGAAGTGACACAGAAAAGAGTGGCTCCACAGGAGATGATACGGGAAAGAGTGGTTCCACAGGAAATCAAGAAGCAGAAAAAAGTGGCTCAACAGGAAGTGGCACAGAAAAAAGTGGCTCTACAGGAAGTGACACAGACAAGAGTGGTGCTACGAAAAAAGAAAACACAGGAAAGAATGGCTCCAAAGGAGATGAGGAAGAAGAAGGAGATAAAATAATCTCTCTTGACAACTCCAAAGACCAGGAGAAAAAAGAAGACAAGACAAAGCATGTAGATGATGCAGAAAGCAGCCATTTTTTCGCTTACCTTGTGTCTACTGCAACACTGGTGGCATTACTCTATATTGGATACCACAACAAACGAAAGGTTCAAGACTTTGTTTATTTGTTGTGTTCACAATCACAGTTAAATCTGGCAGACACAATAGCGAAAGGGTACTTTACTGCCACATGCATTCTACAACAGTCTTGAAACTCTTCTATAACTTTCCCCACAGATCATTGCATTTGTAGTAGAGGGAAGACGATCAAAGTCTGCAAGGAGACCCAAAAGTGGCAAATATCAGAAGCTTGAGCAACAAGTAAGTGTTCATTCTTCATGTTTGGCCATTGTTGGATACATCTGGACAGTTAGTTGCATTTGGAGCTGATTTCGCTTGAGGCCCAATTGTTGAATCGAATGGTTGAACATTTGTCTTTCAGATTTGAAGGGGCTACTCCAGGTAAACTGCACTGCGTCCAGGCAGCCAGGGGAGTGGATTTCTACGTCCAATTCTTTAAATCCAGCGAAACTGACCAGTGCTTTGCCATAACTGCGGTATCACGCGACACGGACCCAAGATGAAGTGGATAGGACCTGCGCAACATTGCACTAATGTGACCATATGACCACTGTGCAATGAAAGTTTTCTAGTTCCATTACAAGTTATCTGTATGTTTTGAGATCAGGTATTACTCTTTGACATGGAAGGTGTGTCCAGGTAAGTTACTAAGATGTTTGGAGGAATGAAACAGACAAACAAACAAACAAAAAGTTTAAGCCATGAGCTGTCATTAATCTATGACCAAAAATTGAGAATCGTCTGGTTTTGAAAACAAGTCGGTATGAATCAGTATGTATAGATTTTTTTTTTTGAATGATTTAAATGATCATAGGTATTATAAGGATGCCTTATATGACCATGTGTTCAGGAATGTGAAATAGAGAGGTATATATTGACTGTTTTGCACATATTGTAATGCCACTGTCAGGGGAAGGCCTTTTAACCAGAGAAGGAATTATGAAAATTATAGCTGACTCAGGGGGGCTTTTAAAGCCAGAAGGGTGTGTGTGTGTGTGTGTGTCTGCGAAATGAATGTCATAGGAATGGTTTAATTGTGCAGATGAAATTATTTGGCTGACCTGTGTCCTATACTGTATGTGTATGAAGTGTCCCTCTGATTAAGTATTATCTGCATCCATATGGTTTACAAACATAGTAGTATATCCACCTTGCTGTTAAAGATGAGTGCTGTGAGATGTCTCTGTGCTAATTTAACCCCCTGTGGGTTCTGATCGAGACCATTGAAAATTCTCAAACAGCAGCTCTATGGATTGAATCACACTTGATTTCTCCTTTAAGAAAGCAGCAGTAAGCAAATTACTGTATTGTGGTGAGGGCATTTGTAGACTTCATTTTTAGTGTCTGCTGCTTTTTCTGAAGCTCATTGCGATTACCACTAATTTTGTGAAAAGTTCACTTTGATGGAGCTCTATTCGCAATTTCCATAGCTCCAGTCTAGCTATACTTACTTAAAAATGGCGATAGTGTCTTTCAGTGCAGCAGTTACCTTCCGAAGCAATACAAGTTCCAGTCTACTGCCTGTCATGATTGAAGTACAGCCACAATGATGCACCATTGCATCTTCGCAACCAAACAGTATATATTCATTACTATCTCATGCATTTATTATTGTCGTTCCTCCAGGAAAATCAATTTTCTACATCACTTGTTGCATGTGAACAGTCCCTCCCATTTGTTTACCTGAAGGAAACTTGGTAGGAAGGAGTGTATGTGATATGTATATTCACAAAATTTCATCTGGCACCTCAAGTCTATCCACAGCCATTTCCAATTTTATGTGCTTTTGGAAGCATTGCTGTTTTTTTTTTTATTTAAATACTTTCCTTTTCTTTTTGGGTGGCATTCAGGTCCTGCTTTCATCTGTTCATTCAAAGTGCACCTCTTGGTTTCATGTAGCCTATAATGTGCATGCATTTGACATGCAGCCTGTTTGAAATTTGGTCTTGAATTTACAGGTGTGTAATCACTGAAAATGTGCCAAACAAGACTGCTTGAATTTTGAATTATTGTCAGTTGACTTGAATTGACGCCAAGCAAAGCTGAGATTGACAATAGAAAGAAATGGTTCACGTCTGTGAGTCCAGGACTCGTTGTATGTACTTTATGTACCACAGTGCTTTCAGGATGTTAGCACTAGCTTTTTTGTCACTGTCAACTTTTGAATGCTGGACCAATTTTAAAACCACACAGATCAGTGGTTTTGTAAGTCCTAATGCCACAGGTTTGTGACTCTATCTTTTGTGTCACTCCATAATGAACTGAATAAAGATGTCTCCCATGTCTGAAGTGCCTGCTTGTTGTCTGAATTTGAAGGAAGGTGAGTTGAATTTCACAGGGCCGGCTTTAGCCGTTTTGTTGCCCTGGGTCAGATTTGAGTTTTGCAAGAAATACAAGTGAAAAAATAATAAATGTATTGGATGCCCCCCTGATATTTGGTACCCTAGGCGATAGATTGTCTATACCAGGAACCGGCCCTGAAATATCACCAACTAATCTGCTACCTGGACATAAAGATCACGAACTAGTGCCCTGCAGTGCAGCCCACTACAACATGCACATATCTTTACTGAACACAAGTTTGTTTATTCATCAATTTACTTCATCTAGGGAAATTAAGTGGCATGTTCTAGCTACTGCCAGTGAATGGCAAAAAGCACTAGTTCCAAAAGGATGTGGGATAGGCTACAGAAAGCGTGTAATAACCTGAGTGGAAATTAATTTGTAGTATAATATATATACTCTTGGGAGCATTATTGTTGATTGCTGACCGTAGATTTGTTAGTGTGTATCACAACCATACTTCTTTTAACCTCAGGGCTTATATGAGTCATAAGAGTCTTGTCACCGATTAATGGTGGAACATAGGCGTACAGCTAGACGGCTGCGGACATGCATCCTGCTGCCACGTCTGAACTATCTTCGTGTGCAGGTAGGGCGACAGAATGACAACTGCAGAGCCAATCGTAAATTGTGTAGGAGGTGGGACTTGGCTCCTATTTCATAGAATTCGAAGGGGGGCGGGTCGCCTCCTGTGACAGTCCTTTCGAGGAGGAACTGCTAGATACTAGTGTGGAAACAGTTGGTGGAAACAGACCTGAAGACATGTGTGGTAAGGAACAGCTTTTTCTGCAAACCACGTTTCTTACCAGCACGACGCTGGAATATCATTCGTGAAGGTGTTTAAAAAGTGAACTTACCAGAGAGACAATGTTTGTAAAAAAAAAAAAATGCTTTCCACTGTATAACGTTTCTGGTGTTAGATAGCTTGTTAGCTAGCTCACCTATTTAACGGGAATCTCAGTCAGCCTTGAGTTCAGCCAGTGACATCAGTGTACTGAAGTAAACCTGTACGTGGTGTAGTCATTTTTCCCAGCTTATTCAAAGTATTCATTTCCAGTGTATAAACTTCTTCATTAAATTCATTTTCAGAGCTCATAGATTTTCATTGTCAATGGAGTAGCTAGCTTGTGAACATTAGAGTCCTCTCACATAACAGTAGCGCTCGGACATCTAGCAAGCCAGCTAAGCTAGGTCGCTTCCTGCTGCTAGTTAGCAATATCATGGGCCTTTCTTGAACTAAACAGTTACGTCCATCTTCTGGGCTTTTGGTACATAACCTCTAAGGTGTTACTGCTTTGTAAATGAATTGTGTCAGTTTTATTTGCCTCGTTGTGGTAAAGATAGATATCGGGGATTCTGGTCATCCGCCAGCCATCGCTTGCTCCTGGTGATTGGTGAAAGACTGCGTGTGATATGCAAGCATCGACTGTGGCAAGTTGTTGTCCCTGGTGTAAATTTACAAGTGATGATGACCACAGAGACAGGGTGTCCCAGCTGCAGATGCCTAAGCTTTGCTAGTCAATTTTGAAAAAGATTATGTAACGTTTTGAAGACACCGAATTAATTAAAAGAGTAACAACAAAGATCGTTCAACTCTCTCTGGTAACATTAAGTTTTATTAAATTGACGTTTAAAAAATTCATGTTTTATATCACAAAATTCGTAGGACATACGTGTCTTGTGATCAGTATGTTAGATCAATGTGTCTATGGACTGTGCAGTTTATAGATTAGTTACCCTCGTTTTCGTGCACCTAGGACTTAGATCATCAGTACCTATCTCGTTTCCATTTAGGCTAGTCAGATGGTGGGCTACATTTGTTTTAGGAAAAGAGGTTATCTAAGAGGTTGTCTGATAAGCTGTATTGCTGTTCTTTGTCAATTCCATTCAGAGATAGAAGCCGACAGACTGACATAGTCTTAAGTAGGTTGTTTTTTTAGCGTCATTTAGTCATTTTGTAACCGTGCATCTTATCAGTCTTTTCTTAAAGTTAAGAGGAGATCTGTGTTTTGGTTTGGGGTTGGCCCAGTTATGCCCCCCCACCCAAGTCAATTTTCAAGCCATCTTCCCCAACAAAGTTTAGCCTTGTTTTCAATGTTCACACCCACATTGCCTGGATCAGCATGTTGACAGCCCCCTACCCCAAGCCAGCACACCCCAGCTGCCTGTGTCCAGCTGCTCTGAAAGAGGTCTCTGTTGTACCAGGATCAAGAAGCACCACTCATCATGTTCACCTTCTCTGAGTTTGCTTTGTGTGAGCGGACCTTATAATGAAGTATATTCACGTAAAAATTACATTGAAAAGAATGGGATTTATTTTTTAAATGTCGCTATGCTGCCTTGTCTGTGTAGCCAGTTCCATTGATTATAGTGGAAGCTAACTGTTACGAAAGATATGGCAGCTAAGTGTCTAACTTAACGTTTCCAGTGTAGCCTCCCTGTTAGTCGGTACTGGTCTGAAGAAGCTCTCGTCCACAGGGTGTTTTCACTTCTTAACAGCACATACAACTTCTTGATGAGAGATGTACAGATTGTTCAGCTCTACGTGTTATTATAGTTGTGAAACAGGAAACAAAAGACCCTGGCACTCACACAGGCCAACAGTCAGCGAATTGCATGCATACACACGCAGTCTGCTTTCTCATCATTTCCAAGTTATTGCACAGATCTTCCACACCTTCTCTCCCGTGTGTGTTTTGAAAGTCACACCAGTCACGCCCAAACGAAAGATGAAGACACTCTTTAGCGGCAGCCTATTGTCTTGGCCCTAGTCAGACTGCCTGGTCAGGAATGGTTAGTAGGTATTAGCCCCCTGCCCTCCCCCACACACATATATTGCATTAAGAAGTTATTCAGGTTTCTTTCTGAGCTTACATCAAAGGGAACATCAACAGCTGTAGGCATAAACAATTCTTGTGAGAGTGTGTGTGTGTCTGTTTTGATATGCTAGTTCCATTGTGTCTTATCAGTGCGGGTTGTATCTCGACATGGTGTCACTTGAGTGACGTTTTAGATAGGGCAGGCACAGACAAACTGACTGTGTCACAATCTGAGCTCAGGTGTCTCCCATTGAAAGCTATGAGTCTGGGACTTGATATGCTATCATGTCAGCTGTCTGTGTTTTGTTAGTTAGTTTGTTAGTGAGGTGGAGTTAGAGCAGTTGCCAAATCTCAGTTTTACCCCACTATTTCAAAACAAATGTGTTATGTTCATCATTCATTTTGTCCTATGTGGTCAACTCTTGTAACCGAAGGGTTGCCAGTTTGATCCCCGACCAGTGGACTGAAGTGTCCTTAAGCAAGGCACCTAACCCTCACTGCTATAGTTGGCAGCCAACTGACCTCAAAAGACCTCAAAATTCTTTTTCTTGTTGATTTTCTTTATGTCAACATTTTTGCAAAAAAAAAAGATTGTCAAGTTTTGCTGTCATTTAAAAGACTTTGCTGAAAGGTATAACAGCTGGAAGACACACCTGGTATTTAGTACCTGCATCTCTGCAAAGGTCGTTGACCAAGCCCTAGTCCTGCCCTCAAACAACCAAAATAAACTTAGAGAGCTAGGGCTAGGCTACTTGTAAAGGGACTTTTCTGAAGTAAAGTTGCAGTGTTTGCTTACTATTAGATTCATGAGGTCATGAAGTCATATTTTGACTTTGGTATACAAAAATCAATAGCCTGTTTATCCCAATTAGGCTTAAGCCTATATGTATGCAACATACAGTGTATGCTTTCATTGCTATTGTCTATAATTAATGTAATGTAGTGTTTAGGCCTATATTTTGTCTACCAGTCACTTTGATCAAAAAGTGTCAGTCAAAAACAATAAAAATATACTGTACTGTACATTTATGCATTTAGCAGATACTTTTATCCAAAGCGACTAAACATTTTTGTGAAAAGAATAGTTCAGGGCCAGTCTCCCCCAGAGCAACTTAGGGTAAGTGCCTTGCTCAAGGGCACAGCGGTGGCAGCTGGGATACAAACCCACAAACTCTCCAGGCAACTAGCACACTCGCCAGTATCCTTAACCACTGCGCTCCCACCACCCTGTATGTACTCACTGTGTGTGTGTGTGTGTGTGTGTGTGTGTGTGTGTGTGTGTGTGTGTGTGTGTGTGTGTGTGTGTGTGTGTGTGTGTGTTTTAGGAATTTTTGCCTATCTGAACTACCACGTGCCTCGCACGCGGCGGGAGATTCTGGAGATTCTCCTGAAGGGACTGCAACGACTGGAATATCGCGGCTACGACTCCGCAGGTGTGTAAACGGAGCCCTGAGCCACTTGTTCACCCTGAACTCATAACCATGCCAGCCAGATTGGGGTTTGCACTGACTTAAAGTGATGCAGCTTTCATATCCCAGCTATCAGTGAGCACAAGATAGTTAGATGGATAGGTGTGTCATTGATCCCAAAGAAATGTAGTCAGTAGTTAGTTATACACACAAATAACAACAAAACACACAGAGGTTATAGCAAAATAGCTGTAAAATGCCACAGTATCAATAGTCTAGTCTGTCGTGGGTTAGGTACGTTGAAATTGATACTCAGGTGGATTATATATATATTTATATATATAAAATTATATGGTGTCATACATGAGTTTAGTATTTTTGAGTAGACAAAACATGGGCACATAGACGCATGTAGGTGAGCTGAAAGAACTCAAATGCTGTAT
This sequence comes from Tenualosa ilisha, assembly GCA_015244755.2. Lineage (NCBI taxonomy): Eukaryota > Metazoa > Chordata > Actinopteri > Clupeiformes > Clupeidae > Tenualosa > Tenualosa ilisha. The sequence continues at coordinate 1,238,314 of PYXC01002553.1, read as the reverse complement.
TGTACTGAACTAAAGGTTCTCAAGCCTGGTGAGTTCAGTAGACTGACTGACTTTGAAGACAGTCAGGACTCTTCAACCCTAGAATCATCCTGGACATAGACTTTGCATTAACATTGCAATCATCTGTCAAGCCCATTTAGCCACATTGCGTTGTGTAAATGTTACACTTTCTTTCGAATGCCATTTTCTTTCTTTGCTCTTTGTGAGCGTTGCTACTACGGTTATCCACTGTCCCTTTTCAATTCAAAACTAATATCCTCCACCTCTGATGCTTATTGACCTGTCATCCTGGTTGATGGGTGAAACATAGGAGTGTTGAGAAGAGCCAGAGTTGTATCTCAGTGAGTTGGAAATGAGATGAAATACGGGTCTGAAGTCAGGCCTGCTTCAACGCCTTATCCTCTGTTATCTGCATTCCTGAAGTCAAGGCTCATCATTGGCACTTTGATGTAGCTGCACACAGCTGCTTTGAAACAGGTGTGCTTTTTAGGGTGGAGAAAGGGGACTCACTCATGGACCAGAGGCGATACAGGGACGCTGAATTTCATACCTTTGACCTAAACAACCTGGTAGCCAAATTCTGGCTAAGTTTTAACTAAGGGTTACCCCTCCAGCCCTGCCAGCAACTTTGGAGATATTGTTTGACTGATTCTTCTTTGGCAGGCGTCGGCATTGATGGAGGGAACAGCAAGGACTGGGAAACAAACGCTAGGTCTATCCAGCTGATCAAACAGAGGGGCAAAGTCAAGGCGCTGGATGAAGAAATTCACAGTAAGATTCTCACTGAGTTTTTAAAAAAATATTTTTTTTTAGAGGATAACGGACCCTGTAAGCATGTGACCAGTGAAGGATAGTGTTTCAGTTTACTGTCTGTTCAGAGTAAACAAGGAACTCTTTGAGTCAACAAGGAACCCTTCCGTGCATGTCCTTGTTTTTGTAACTGCCTTTGAGTGGTTGCGTCACAAACAAATATACACGGCTGACTGACTAACCTGGATCACATAATTTTCCATCTGCAGAACAGCAGGACATTGACCTGGATGTGGAGTTTGACGTTCACCTTGGCATTGCCCACACACGCTGGGCCACTCACGGAGAACCCAGCCCTGTCAACAGCCACCCACACAGATCAGACAAGAAGAACGGTCAGTCAGTCATCCTGTTCACCTGTCAGTAAGCAGGATATGACGGCTCATTTATTCATTCATTCATTCATTCATTCATTCATTTATCTATCTATCTATTAGTGCTCTTTTTTTGCGATGAAATAAATGTTCGACATGGCATTAAAACATTTTTATTTACTGTAATGCTGACTAACTGAAATGCAAATTATGAAGTATTTTACCATCAAACAGTGACTCTGTGTCAATACTCAGTGACAATATCATTAATATGTTATGCATAATCCATAAAGGGAGCATTATAGTTTACCATTAGCCTGGTAATAAAACCAGCCCCTCATTCTTCACTTTCATTTTGTACAGAGGGTCTGGACATTCGGTAGTGAGATTCAATTGCTTGCTTGGATTGGATCAGCCCCTGACTGATAGCTTGCCTCGACTGATAGCATTCTAGCTCTGCATTCACAACGCCTCCCTCCGTTTGCTGATTGAACAGGTTAAAATGCCTGCTGAGACAATGAGCAAAATAGGATCAAATCCAGACTAGCACTGTAGGAAGATGATAATCAAGCAGAAGTGCGTAGGAAGGCATGGCCAGGCTAGTTTACCATTACTGTCAACAAAAACATTCATGCTTGTTAGCCTCCTGTCAGATAGCCTAGACTCAAGACTCATGACTCAAGATTTGATATCTTGTCATGAAAATGTCATAGGGGAACATTAAATCAATTATCTGTGTTTATTGTAGCAGGTGTGATTTAAAAAAAACATATACCAATAAACCAATAACCATAAGCGTTTATGGGCTGTGTTCAGATTCTCCAAAGGAATTTGTCCTTTGTGGTGCGTCAGCCTGCTGCACTGTCTGCACTATATTAAACATGGTGATGGTTACCTAGCAGTGTTTAATTGTGGTTTCTGTCCTAACAAAAGAATGCACATGAATTGGACCGTGCTAAACAGCGAGTTAAGTATTAGTCTGAGTTTGTACCTTTCATTTCGGGAAGGTCAGTTTGAAGGAGACAAGCCTGTTTCTGCAGCTGTAACTGCAAAGGCTTTGGAATCCAGCATCTTAAGATAACAATCCAGTCTTTGAAGATAACAATCTTGTTTTTTGTTTTTGAGCTATTGTGTCCATCCCATTGGAGTGCTGTCTTTGTTTAAACCGCTGTGCAATGAGAAGTAGTTAATTCACTTCAGAACCTAAAGCTGGATGCAGCACACCTAAAGGGTTTGAAATTGATACCTTGAAACAAGAAAACTAGAGTAAACAAAAAGAAAAAGCTAGTGCCTTAGGGTTGACATGTAGGAAAAATTGTAATATCCTAGAAATTAATATTACTGTGATACAAATGTATGCCATGTGTGATACAAAGGTATGCCAAGCGTAACCTGAGTCTAAAGGATTAAGACAAAAAACCAGAGCAGATTAGGGTTAGGAACGTGGGCAACAGAGGGTGTTGGTGGAAACCAAATAAACATCTATCTTCACCAGGACAGGGAATAGATATCTATCTTCACCAGGACAGGAAACCTAAACAAGCTAAAACAACAGGAGGGCGAGAAGTCAAATGCCATTGTGAGGGCAGGGAGGTCTGTCATTTGGTTTACATCTGATGTCTGCCCTGGGGGGTAATAAGGCAAGCTTATGCTTGGGAGTGGAATGTAAACCTATAATTAGCTGTTTTGTTGATGTTTTTGTTGTTGTTTATCAGGTCACCATAATGTTACTATTGACCTTTTCTACAGAATTCATCGTCATTCACAATGGAATTATTACAAACTACAAGGACCTGAGACAGTTTTTGGTAAGTTGGTAATTACCGATACTGTAAATATAGAGTTATTTACATACATGCATAAAAAGCTTGTCTGTATTCTCTCTTTCTTCATTGTTTGTTGCATTTTTTTTTTGACAGGAGAGCAAAGGGTATGAGTTTGAGTCTGAAACTGACACAGAGACCATCGCCAAGCTGGTGAAGTACATGCATGACAACCGCGAGAGCGATGACATCAGCTTTGCCACGCTGGTGGAGCGCGTCACACAGCAGCTGGTGAGCTTTTACTACCACTCCTGTGTGTCACATGATCACCCCGTGAAGGGTGGTCAGTCACAAGGGTCAAATGTCAGCTCTCTTGTACTGACCTGCTTTTTATCTGTCTGTCTGTCTGTTTGTTTGTATGTTTGTTTGTCCATAAGGAAGGAGCTTTTGCCCTGGTCTTCAAGAGTGTGCACTACCCAGGAGAGGCCGTTGGCACCAGGTATGGTGCAGTGCTGCCAAACTAGCCCCTGCACACTAAATATCATTTGAAACCAATTTACAGGGATTGGTAGTATTAGTATGTAGGGAGAGGGACTGTCATGGCTTAAACAGCGATTTGACATTTGAAATTGATTCCGATTTAGTTAGGATGTGTAACAGCCTTTGTATGTCCATATAGCTTTTGCTCTTATAAAAGGGTTGTTTCTGTGGTTTTTGATTCTGTTTTGTGTGTGTGTGTGTGTGTGTGTGTGTGTGTGTGTGTGTGTGTGTGTGTGTGTGTGTGTGTGTGGTCCATGCACGCACCTAGGAGGGGAGGACCTTTGCTCATCGGTGTGCGAAGTGACCACAAGCTCTCTACTGACCACATTCCCATCCTGTATCGCTCAGGTAGGTCCACTGTCATCTCTCTCTCGCTCCCTCCCTTGCTCTCTCCCTCGCTCTTTCCCTCGCTCTCTCTCTCTGTCTCTCTCTCTTTTCTCTCTCTCTCTCTCTCACACACCATGGCGGTCTGACTGTCTGTCTCCTTGTGGTTTCTTCTTTTCCTCTGAGTTTTCAACACAGGACCCTGTGCCTCTCTGGCTCTTTCTTCATAAAAAAACAACCAAAAAAAAACATTCGTAGTGCATCACCAACTGTCTCTGTGACACTGTGGCTCTGTGTGTGTGTGTGTGTGTGTGTGTGTGTGTGTGTGTGTGTGTGTGTGTGTGTGTGTGTTTTCTCCAGCTGGCAAGGATAAGAAGGGCTGCACCACCCTGCCCAGGCTGGACCAAGACACCTGCCTTTTCCCGGTGGAGGAGAAAGCTGTGGAGTACTACTTTGCCTCTGATGCCAGGTGTGCTGTGTTGACTCTAGTCTGGATACTTGTCTGCTGGTTTAGCCTCATAAATCACATTCCAGATGTTTTCCAGATTTTAGCAGGGAAAATGGAAAAAGTCATAAAGCACTAGACTAGACTCTAGAATGTCTCAGACCAATGCAAGGGATCATTTGTTGTTGTTGTTTGCTGTTGTCGTGGCAGTGCGGTGATTGAGCACACCAACCGTGTTATCTTTCTGGAGGATGATGATGTGGCGGCTGTGTCGGACGGACGCTTGTCCATCCACCGGATCAAGCGCACGGCCGGAGACCACCCGGCACGCGCCATCCAGACCCTGCAGATGGAGCTGCAGCAGATCATGAAGGGTAGGCACACACACACACACACACACACACGCGCGCGCCTTTCAGCTCATCTGTACTCATGCACTCACACACTCACACACACACACACACACACACACACGCGCCTTTCAGCTCATCTGTACTCATGCACTCACACACTCACACACACACCACACACACACACACACACACGCCTTTCAGCTCATCTGTACTCATGCACTCACACACTCACACACACACACTCACTTTCAAGCTCATCTGCACTTGAAGACACACACACACACACACACACACACACACACACACACACACACACACTTCTACCTCATGAATCATTGAAGAATAAGCTGAGGCTGCTGTTTGGTTCTTAAGCTCTGCATCCCAGCAGACCTTTTTCTTGTAGCCATGAAGTACGTCTGAGAAATAGTACTCGCAAGCCTGAAGTTTTTGATAAAAGTGAGACATTCTCTGAAAACAAACACAGAGAAAACACAAGGACAAGGACACAGTATATCTTATCAGCCATAGCTTGCTCTTAAACACTTGTTATTGCTAAAATGGTAGAACTACACTGTGGTAATGTTATAGGCTAGAATAAGCCTAATCTCAAGCATGTTGATCGTCTCTTGACCCTGAGAGCAGTTGAAGTCTGTGCCTTGTCTGATAAATGGTTTGTGGTGTTGGCTTTGGGTCAGTTTGGGTCCTGTGCCATTGCACTTATCTGTGACCACCCCTCTTTACCCTTGTAGTGACTCACATATGTGGTATTGTAGTAGTACAGGCCCCTGTTAATACTTTATACTGTAAGAAAAAGAATTAGCTGAGAAGATGAGGGAATATGCAATGCTGATCTACGTATTGGACACCAATAAAGAGTTCTTAAAAGTGGACTCTTTTTTTTACATGTGCATGAAGGAAATCACATGAGAAGGGTACAAGAAGAGGCAGTGTGTTAATATTGCAATAATTTATGGGCTCTAAATAGGTTAAGTGCAAGGTTTGGCGTTCAGCTAAAGCTAATGATGAGGCAAAATCCATTTACTAATTTAGTGTCATGACCAAGTCATTGGTGGGACAGCTTAACGCTCAACATGTCACATGATCACTCTAGTTCATGAACATGATGTTTTGTACATTTTCTGTCATGCATATTATGGCCCTATGTCTCATTCTTTCACTTTCTTTGAGAAGTTAAGAGGGCATGTCATTCAGAGTTTTAGGCTGCACAAAAACACAAACATCTGTGTCCACCATCATCAGTCCTCATCGAGTGGAGAGCCAGGGAAGAGGAGAGGCACCTTGCCTTTTCTGAGGGGAAAAACATCTCTGACCAGGAATTTGCGTATCCCAATCAAATCTTCCTTGAAAACAACTAGAGAGGGCCAGATGACTCAGATTTCTAAGAACAGCCCTCAGATTTCATGTGCGGAAATGGCAAGTTGAACACAATGAACCTCCTCTCCAGATCTGTGCTGAGCGGTGCTTCCAGAGGAAGCTTGTGTTTTTTGTCAGTTTGGAGACAGGATCCCGGAGCTGTGAAGAGTTCCAAGCAGTCACATCCCTGAAAGACTCATGCATGGTGGCATATGTGCCAGTGATCCAGTTTTAATGGGATCCATCATAGGGCATGGTGGTGGCATAGCAGTTAAGGAGCCTGGTTACCATGCTAGTAGCCTGGGAATTGAGTTTGAATCCTGGCTGCCACTGTTGTGCTATTGAGCAAGGCACTTAACCCTAAGTTGCGCAGGGGAAGACTGGCCCTGAAGTAATTGATAGTTGACAAAATGTAAGAAAATGCATGCTTAAAAGCATAAATTTAAATGTAATGCCAACAGTATGGATCTTACACCAGACTTGCTCCAAAGGTGCAAGGGTCTGTAGTTTCAGCCTTGTTCCATTTGCACTGCATGTTTTAGCTCCCACTACAGTGAATGGATCTGCCTACATCAGACATTAGAGTCTTGTGGATGCTTGAAAAAATGAACCAGTCTTTTAAAGCTGTTCTTATGTGATGTGAATGGAGAGTTTCAGTAACACATCCGGTGTAGCCTCAAAGTCACTCTGGATAGGAGCTAAATAATGTAATGCAGTCTTCTTAGAGGCTTCCCAATAACTGTGGCTACACCAGGTGTGTTACTGAAATGTTAACCTCATGTCACGTTTGAAGATGACTTTTTTTTCAGGATGTACATGGCACTCTCAGTCATGTCTGGTTTAGCTAGTTCTGTGGATTATTGTGAAATTTAATAGTTGTGGCATACCAAACGACAATGCAGTGCTTCAGTACTCAGCCTGGTCTGCTCACCAGTCTTAAGTCACTGGCCTTGCTGTTTCTCCATAGGCACACAGTGTGCTGTCTTGAGCCCAGTAGCAGGGTTTACGTGGACAGGCTGGCATTATCAAGGTCAGGCATCTCATTCTCAGGGCTTTTTTTTTTTTTTAAGTTCTGATAAATCATCTTGTGGGAGACCAAACACCACCATATAAAACAGTGACTTACTTTTTTAGGTTATGGTCGCATCGAACAGGTTATATCATCTGTTCACTCCCCCTTTTTTTAATAATATTTTAATTTTATCCCTCAGACCTTGAATTTTCAGAGAGTGTTGCTGCTCAGATTTTATGAAAGCTGGGATTTATTTGTACCTCTTAAAAGCAACTGTAGTAAAAAAAAGAAAATGTGGCAACAGCATTGTTGAGGCTATACTGAATTTTGTCAGACACCTGCTTTTGTGTTAGATTTTTTGGCTTGCTATAAAAAGCCCTTATAGAGCTGACATCTCCATCAGTTAGTGTACCAGTGCAGAAGAGGAAAATCCTGAAAGGTTGGAATGTGGAAAGAACATGCTACAAAGGTGTGTTATGTGCAAAACAACATTCAGATACTTTTGTAACTCTTTCTAATGGTAGATAAGGAAGCATACAGTCAGAGCACGAGCAGAACACACACACACACACACACACACACACACACACACACACACACACACACACACACACACACACCAGCTCCAGCACAACCACCATCTACGCATGTGCACGCACACACCACACACACACACACCACCACCACCACCACCACCACCTACACATGCATACATACCCAGTAATTATCCAGCCCTGTCATTAAGCATAGAGTTGCTGGCAGCCTTGTCAGAAAACAGCCAGCACATGGGGGTGGTATTTGGGGTGATGGGCTTTGCTGGAACTCAGTGGGAGAGGTGTTTAGGGTTTGGTGTGTGTGTGTGTGTGTGTGTGTGTGTGTGTGTGTGTGTGTGTGTGTGTGTGTGTGTGTGTGTGTTTGGAGGTTGAGGGGTGAGGAGATGGGGTCTGGTTGGGGGGGGGGTGTTAGAGTTCTGGGCCCTGTTGTGCCCGTGGGGGGGTGGTGGGAGTGGGAGACACCCTTGAGCATCAAAGGCTTCCTGTCAGACTCTCTGGCCCCCCTGGTCAACCACATGACTGGCTGCCTCTTGCTCTGTCAGCAGAAAGAAGTGTATACCTGACGGATGGACACAGTTTGACTGCTCACTGTTTGTGTCTTACTCTTCCACGGGCACAAAGTGTTCGTCTTTCTTTTTAAGCAGAGCGTGGCTATTTGGCTTTTTATATGATTTGGAACTTGCTGTGTTCTCTCAAATTTCCTGCCTTGGCAGAGATGTAGAAATCATAATAATCGTGTTTATAGCATCTCCAACCTTGGATGGATGTTATGCACAAACTGCCACAAGGAGGCAGTCTCCTACAACAGACTGTTGCTCTCCCCCTCTCTCTCACACTCTCCAACTCTCTCCCTCCCTGTTTTCTTCCAACCTCTATTATGGGACCAATTGAGAAATCACCTAATTTTCCTGACCTAAATTGTTGGTATTTGACACTGTGTAGCAGTTCTGTCCCACTCTTCATGTTACTTTTTGGCGGCTGCCAACATGCTTTCTCAATCTTACACTCTTTCTTTCTCTCTGTCTCTCTCTCTCACACACACACTCTCACTCACTCTTTTACACACACTCTCACTCACTCACTCATTCACTCAAATACTCATTCATACACACACACACTCTCACTCTTCATTTCAGCACTATCTCTGTGTTTTTGGTACTCTCTCTCTCTCTCTCTCTCTCTCCTCTCTCTCTCTCTCTCTCTCTCTCTCTCTCACACTCTCACACTCACACACACACACACACACGCAAACTCACTCACTCACTCACTCAATCTTACCCAGTCTGTCTCTAATCCCACTCTTTCATGCAAGCAAATGTGCACAGGCAATGTCATGGAGTGCAATTTGGCAATCAAAGTAAACAAACACCATAGTTATGGAAGAAGAACTGAACCGAGTGACCATGATCACTCCTAAAAGGAGGCATTTCTGTGGAATTGGTACTTATGTGGATTTGTTTGTTTAGTTTAAGACTTTATACCCCTTCCTTGGAAATAAGTAATTCCAGAGATAGCGAACGAGTAGCTCAAGTGTGAACCTTGATGGTTAAGTATTTAGTCTGATCACATGCCATTATGATGCTGTGTGCTCGTCTGACTGACCGGCATCTTAAGCCTCCTTGTTACAGGAATCCTGTTTTAGAGGGAAATTCTGGAGTATTTCACCCATAGCCTTGTTTTTCAAAGTCACAGAGTACTGCAGATGGGAAAAAGAACGAGAGAATTCAGTATACCTGGACCTAATAGTGATCTGGAAACTAAAACTGAATGGGGCACAGAATCTGACTTTTAGTTTAATTTTCCTTGGCCTAGTTAGCATCAGATGTCGGTTTGGTATTCGGTTTTATTGCACCAAATTTTCTCATTCTGTTTCCTGCTAACAGCACCTTGAACAGGGCTGGTGGGTGCTCCAGAATATCCCTTTAAGTAGTGGTAGTAAAACTCAGAACACTCCCACGACAGGCAAGTGACAGGCCTCTGTGTCTTGTCTTCACCACAGGTAACTACAGCTCCTTCATGCAGAAGGAGATCTTTGAGCAGCCCGAGTCTGTGGTCAATACAATGAGAGGAAGAGTGAACTTTGATAACAACACAGGTAAGATGATTTGGTTGTGTGTTTGGGTAAGATCACCTGGAGTTGTGCAGTGGACTCTCACAACAACTGCTTCAGTGCATGCTGCACCGGCGATTTATTGCGCATTAAAAAGTCCACGTTAGATGGTACTTAGTGAGTAGTGAGAGAACAACGTAAGCAAGGATTTGTCAAACTGTAGAGCTGTTTCTGACCAAAAGCACATAAAAAAGCCATAACTGATGCCTTTGTCCCATCCAAGCTTGCCATTCAGCACAGTGCTTCGTTGGGCTAAGCCCAGACTCCAGTCACTGAGGTCAGATGGAAGGCTGAATTTTAGGGCTGTATGGTTACTATGTAAACTGTGTGCAAAATTGAGCAATTTGTCCATGTGAAAGCCTCACTGTAAGAGCACAGTAATTGTTTTAAATCCGCTTGCATTGACTAGAATCCATGAGTTGCTCTTGGCAAGGGCCAGATGGAATGGGTTTATAACATGGTCGAGTGTATAAACTTGGACTAGAGAGCTTTTTTCCTCAGAATGCTCATCAATCTCACACGGCCTCAGTGGATGACTTAAAGACTGGCTTCATTAAACATTAAACCTGGAAAAAAATGTTTTTCTTTCTGTGCGTGTGTGTGTGTGTGTGTGTGTGAACATGAACATGAACAGTAACTCTTGGTGGACTGAAGGACCACATCAAAGAGATCCAGAGATGCCGTCGCCTCATCCTCATTGCCTGTGGGACGAGCTACCACGCTGGGGTGGCTGTGAGTAACATGTACCCCACCCACCCCCACAGACGCATAAGTTCCTCCGTCTCTTCGTAGTCTCAGAGACTCATTCCATTGAATACAATGACAGCTTCTTGACAGATTTACATGTCATCTGGAAACCCATTAAATCAGTTCCATCATGGTAACCCTATAGTACTTGTTGACTAAAACTTTTTGTGTTGTTGATGTCAAAAATGCTGCAAGTTGGGGGGATCTCTGTGGCACGACAGGCTACTGTACTCATACCCTGATCAAATTCAAGTGCTCATGGGGTCCAAGCCGTGGCTCACTGATTTAGACCCTCGAACTGAAGGGTGGCTGGTTCGATCCACGATGAGTAGGAAAATGGTGGACAGGGAAAGTGATGAACATTGCTCTCCCATCTCGATATCAACAATTGATATGCCCTTGAGCAAGTTACCTAACCAATCACTGCTCCCCGGGTGCTGCAGCAGCAGGCTGCCCATTGCTCTATATTTATACATAGGGTTTGAATGAGACCTATAGTCATTTCCCGATTCCACTTCATCCCTCTGTCTTCCACTCACTTCCTGTCTACTCTGCGCTCTCCCATCAATAAAGGCTAGAGAAACCATTCATGGTAATGCAATCACATGCAAACACTGGAATCAACATGACAGTCCAACAGCTTGAAACGGTCCGATGCAGTTTGCATAATGCCGATTTTAGGCCATACCTCACACTGTAGCTGTATTGAGGCCTGAAAGATGAGGTCCCTGCCAGTGGAGGTTTTGCCTTGTCATGCTTGGTAGCAGTGGTGCATTATGGGACATCTCTGTCTTTGTGCTCAGACTCGACAGGTGCTGGAGGAGCTGACTGAACTTCCTGTCATGGTGGAGTTAGCCAGCGACTTCCTGGACAGAAATACACCAGTTTTCAGAGATGACGTGTGCTTCTTCATCAGTCAGTCAGGTAACCGAAGACAGACTAGTTAATCCACCCTTAATCAATCCTGTTACAAAATGTCTTTGAAAAAAAATGTCCTCTAGTTTTGTCCTCTGGAAACATTTATTAATAAGGTATTATTCTGCATACGAATAGCATTCTTAGTTCCATATAGCATTCATTGTTCCATAGTATTAGCCCATGCTAATACTTTTCACAGCATTCTCTATTAGGTGTCGTCACCAACGTCACGAAAAGCCACCAGTACTTGGATGAGCGCCATCTTGAGGGCATAGCCAGAGCTGCTACCTTCCACAGTGCTAGCTGAAGCCATAGAAAGAAAGTAAAGCCATAGAGGCATGTAGATAAGCTAACACGGCCATCATTCAAGATTATTTACATCACCTTAGCACAGAGGAGAGCCACTAGCCACTATGCCTTTCGATCAGTGCTTCATGTTCATACACTACATGGGCGAGAGGCCTGCAGAGACATGCAGCTACTCTGTCACGTCTTTGCAGTGAATGTGAAGGGCTCAATCCAGCTCGCTTCACACCACAGATTTCTCACTTTCAGTCTGTCTCTATACCAGAGAGTTTTAAATAAAGTTCTGTTCACCGTTATTCCCCCGTACCTCCAAGATGGCAGCTGCGACCTTCATGACGTAACATGACGACACCTAGTATTAATACCCCCTAGTATTCTTATCATGTCATTTGTAATGGCACAGTAATAATACTGGTATGTGGGTAATTATTACTCTGTAGTGTACATCACCATGCCTGACTTAGTAGCATACAATCCTATCAGGTGAGACAGCAGACAGCCTGATGGCCCTCAGGTACTGTAAGGAGCGTGGGGCCTTGACTGTGGGCATCACCAATACAGTGGGCAGCTCTATCTCCAGGGAGACGGACTGTGGTGTCCACATCAACGCCGGACCAGAGATCGGTGTGGCCAGCACCAAGGTGAGCGACAGGGAGAACGAGATGGGAACTTGGGGTAATGCTTCATTCTTTTGAGAAACCTGGAGGATGGACCTGGTTTACCTAAACACTAAAAAAGTAATGAGTTTCCTGTAAAAGTCAGTTTCTTTCCACAAAACACTGTGTCATGCCATACTTAATTGTTTTTACAGAGAAATGGGTGTTTGCTTTGCGTGTGGTGTTTGGGATTGGAATCAGAATTGAGCAATCACTTATTTGTGTCTATGAAGTGTTTTATCATTTCCCATGAACACCATGTGGTTTGGAAATATTCACGCTATGCTGAACAGTTGATTCCAAGGAACTGTTACCTTTAGAACACTGGATGAGTTGAGTCTTACGCACAGCTGCCTGTATGTGAGGAGAGGAAATTCATCAGGAAGACTTCTGGTTGTTAAGGAGTGGAGTCAGGAGGTGTGTGTGTGTGTGTGTGTGTGTGTGTGTGTGTGTGTGTGTGTGTGTGTGTGTGTGTGTGTGTGTGTGTGTGTGTGTGTGTGTGTGTGAGTGTGTGTGTGTAGGGTTTCTTTCCCACAGGCTGTTGGCGAGTGCCCCATATGTCAGTCTGTGCCCCGTTAAGTGGTTAGCGCAAAGGAAGGGGGAATGGGGGCGTGGGGGGGGCGGTTGTCCAAGTCCATGGCATGGCATCCTCGTGCTGTAATTATCATCAGTGTGACGAAATCCTGAAGCAATTTCTAGAGCATCTCCTGTGTGGGAAAGACACGCTCGCTTGTCAACCCTGGGGTTGAGGTTGGTGGAGGATGGGGGAATGAGGGTGGGGCATTTTTTTTTCATGAGAGGGTGGGGGTATCATTAAGCAGTAATATTTGGAAGAGCTTGAACATTTCCAAAACTTCTCCTTTACGTAATTGCAATGCATCTGGGTCTAATTCTCATCCGGGGACATATAATGCCATGTACAGCACCTATAAAATCACATAGCTCGGGCTATAATAGTTCTTCTGTGCATGTGTTTGTTTAACATTTAATTTAGATTTGTTTTCTTGGAGGGGCGAGGGGGAAGCTCACAACAATGCATTATTGTTTTCTGGTACCAGAGCTGTTCATGTAAAGTTTGCTGGTTTAATGATGGAGTTCTGCTGACAGTGGGAGATTCTAGAAGCCTTACATCACACTGCGTCTGGTCTGGAGTCAGTCAGCAGCACCAGTCGTCACACTGTGATTGGGACACATACACAACATCCATGCGCATCTTGCATCCATCAGTGTCCGTGGGAGAGGGGAGGGGGTTTGCGTGTGAGCTGTGAATATTTGCGGTTTGCTTGCGGAATTGCTTGCAACCAGAGGGCTGTTGGTCAGTCAGTTGGTCTATTGTCCTGCCTGTCTACCCCCAGCTAAGGCTAACAAGAGGCTTCAGTATGGCTCCTGTCCCTGGAGACCTCTCCTCTACAGCTGGATCTGTGTGATTCTGTGTGGAGCTGTTGGAGTCTGATTTTCTAATCCTCCCTTCCATCCATCTTGTTAAAATGACGTATGGATCCCCCCCAACCACACGTACACACACACACACACACACACACACACACACACACACCGCCTCCAGTGATTTGGTTCTTTGGGAGTGGCCAGATCGGTTGCCAGGGTGCTCCTATTAAAGGACAGTTAAACATCTCTGCATGTAGCCTGCATTGAGCTATTCTGCAGCTGCTCTTACACATACCCAACAGTGCAGGAAAGATCATCATCATCATCTTCATCATTGCCCCATAGCACTCAAGGCTTAGGCCTTTCATTTGCTTTCTGCACTGTGCTGAGGTAGTCAAACTGCAGCAGTCAATCTGGGGAGTTTTTTTGGGGAGATTTCAAACAACTGACTAACTCTGAGAACTGGCCAGGTTGAAAAGGAAATTGCCCTTCACAAGAACACAACAGACTACAGCGGTTGTGTATTAGGCAACAACACCATGTTTGCATTATGTTCACATGCTTGTGTTTTCTTACCAGAGGCTTTCAATGTGTAATAAACAAAACAACACAGAAGAACATTGCTCAGCCCAGGCCATGTGCCTGACTTGGTTGGAGTCTGAGTCTGTGGGTATGAGGGTCTTAAAACAGGTCTGAAGGGGGAGGGTGGTGAAAGACAAGGAGTGAATTGGGATTGGGTGGGGGGTGAGGGAAGGGGGGGGGGGGCTTGGAGTGGGGGTCTGGGATTTGGGTGATGGCAAGACTGGGGGCTTGGGGGTAACAGGGAGAGTCCAAGAGCCTCGTTCCCTCTGGCTGGAGCTCAGAGTTTGGCAGGGTGACCACAGGGTGTGGGGCACTTTGAGAGAGAGAGAGAGCAATAGAGCAACAGAAGGAGAGCAAAAGCAAGGGGTAGAGAGAGAGAGAGAGTAAGAGCGTAAGAAAGAAGGAAAGTGAGGGAAAGAGAGAGCTCCGGCCTGGCCAGCAGTCCTGCAGGCGCCATGTTTTACTGCTTCTCTGGCGCACACACACACACTCACACTCACACACATACACACACACACACGAAAACACACACACACCCACACATCCACACACTGCTTTGCACTTCTGTCATTCTCTCACTCTGTGTGTTGTGCACATCTGTGTATCTGTGTGTGTGTGTGTGTTGGTGTGTGTGCGCGTGCGTGTGTGTATACAAACCTATATAAGGGTGTGGATGTGTGTACTGTATGTTCATCTGTGTGCACCTGTATGCCTGCAAATGTATATGTATTCCTGTCTATACATGTGTTCAGCTTTATGCTTGCAGATGTGGGTCTTTGCTCATGTTTGAGTGGAAATGGTTTATGTGAGGGAGCAAGTTCGTGTGTGTGTGTCAGAGGAAAAGGGAGATGGGGTTTCTGTGCATGATACACTCTCTGTGTGTGTGTGTGTGTGTGTGTGTGTGTGTGTGTGTGTGTGTGTGTGTGTGTGTGTGTGTGTGTGTTTGAGTGTTTGAGAGCACGAGACCATGCGTGTGTGCCTGCTGGCGTCCACGCCTGTGCTCAGCTCAGCACATCTCTTCAGTGTTGTCAGGGCGACCTGCTGAAAGCACAACAGGCCTTCTGGCCCAGCAACCTGCTCTGTCATCTTGCTGACACACACACACACACACACACACACACACACACACACACACACACACAGAGGCCCTTACAGGCAGCAGGGCAGGAAATGAGCCGGGTCCCTGCCATCAGGACTCTTTCTCCTCCTGCTCCTCTTTCTCCTCCTTCTCTTCCTCACCCTTTTCCTCCTTTTCCTCCTCCTCTTCTTTCTCTTCCTTCTTCTCCTCTTCCTCCCTCTCCTTTTCTTCTTCCTTCTAGTCATCTTCATCCTTCTCTTCTCCTCCACCTCTTCCTCCTCCTCCTCCCTCTCCTTTTCTTTTTCCTCCTCCTCCTCATCTTCATCCTTCTCCTCTTCTTCTCCTCTTCCCTCCCCCTCCTGCCCTGTACGCTGCGCTACAACATCTTGCTTTGGCCCAGGAGCACACAGCTGAGAGAATGGAAGACTGCAGAGTCACGAGATCATACACTCACGTGGACGTATTCCATCGCTTGCTCTATCTCTCTGTGGCTAAATGAAGCTGCCTACTCTGATGACTCTAGGTGGGCTATCTTCTCAGTACTGTCTCTTCTCTCTTTCCCCCCATAATGCAGCACTGTGCAGAGAGACTTGTGATCTTTCTTTCATTTTTTTCTTTCTCTCTTTCTTTCTTTGTTTCTTTCTTTCTTTCTTTGACTTTACCAGGACTTTACCTTGGATAGAGTTGTGTTTTCAGTGCTGCGTGCTTGTTAACTAGAGTACTGGCAAGTGTGTGTGTGTGTGTCACAAGATCCCTCACTTTGTCATTCTACTTGTGCGTGTGTGTCTGTGCTTGCATGTACTGTGCAGCATCTTAAGTGGCTTCAGTTTTTGGAGTTCGATGAAGCATGGGTCAAAGTGTGTGTGTGTGTGTGTGTGTGTGGTGTGTGTGTGTGCGTGTGTGTGTGTGCGTGCGTGCGTGTGTGTGTTTATGTGCGTTTGTTTATGTGCGTGTTTGTGTGTGCGTGTGTGTTATGAGTTTATTGCCATACCACTGGGGAATAAGCCTGAACCCAGTTTGACTGTTTGTTTATGTGGGGAGCATTAACCCAGATCTGCTCTAGTGAATGCGTCACCCTGGCTCTTTGGCTCTGAGGGGAGGGTGTGTGCTGTGCTCTGCTGAGTTGCTCTGTTTCTCTGCTCTGAGGCTGAGGAGCTGACAGAGGTTTAGACGTCACGTCTGGGTCCACACGTTGGCGTCACCCACCCCATCTGACGGGAGTTTTTTGGGTGGGGCGTGGGGGGGTCTTTGGGGTAGAGAATCTATGTCGTCATTGCTGTGGTTTGTGTGTGTGTGTGTGTGTGTGTCTGCATGCATGTGTGTGGGTTGACGTGCTAATTGCCCCACTGTTGGCAGTCCCCCGCTGTCCATCTCCACCCGCCTGTCAGAGCCTGCCGGGCTCCCCTTCAGCCAGCAGGGCTGTGAAGAGTGGCCTCGGCACACACAAACCACAGGCTCTAGAGGGAATTGTGGGTAGCTCAATGTTGTGGCCATTCTTTACGATGGGACAGACAGCGAAGGGGTTTTGGGGGTGGGGGGGTTGAGTAGGGTACGGCGTTCGGACTGATCTCTTCAGAGGCATCGTCCTGTTTGAGCTGAATAAAGTTGAGTCGAGTTGAAGTGGTTGCTTTCATGCCATGTACAGAACTGAGGGAGTTTGATCGTGAAGAAAAGAAATGCAATATCCAAGTCTCATCCTTCACTCCCAGATGAGCTAAACTGTTTCTATAACTGCTTTGATGTTACCAACGACCCTCCAGAAGGAACCCCCTCCATCACTGACCTCTCCGTTGACCCAGGCCTAATGGTCACAGAGGCCGATGTGCGTAAATCCTTCAGGCAAATCAACATCTGCAAAGCAGCAGGGCCTGATGGGATACCATGTTGTGTAATCAGAGTATGTTCAGAGCAGTTGGCTGGTGTGTTTAAGGACATATTCAACCACTCTCTCTCCATGTGTGTCGTGCCAGGCAGCCTCAAGTCATCCACCATTGTTCCAATACCGAAGAAAAGCAGAATTACCACCTTGAATGACTGGCGTCCTGTGGCACTCACTCCCATCATGAGTAAATGTTTAGAGAGGCTTGTGAAAAACATCATTTCCAGCATGGTTCCACCTACTCTGGACCCTCATCAATGTGCTTACAGACAGAACAGATCCACTGATGATGTCATCACCACCACACTGCATTCCTCTCTGACACATCCGGAGAAGAGTGATACTTATGTAAAGATATTTATAGACTATAGTTCTGCATTTAACACCATTGTCCCCAGTAGACTTGACAGCAAGCTCAGGAGTCTTGGTTCACACACCAGTCTATGCAGCTGGATCCTGGACTTTCTGTCGGATGATGCCAGGTTGTGAGAATAGGCTCTATCATTTCATCCTCCGTGACCATCAACACAGGTGCCCCCCAGAGTTGTGTCCTGAGCCCTCTCTTTTACTCCCTGTATATTCACGACTGTGTGGCTATGCATAGCTCTAATATGGTCATTAAGTTTGCTGATGACACCACTGTAAGTGGTCTGATTACCAACAGTGATGAAACAGCCTACAGAAGAGAAGTCAACAACTTAACACAGCGGTGTCAGGAGAACAACCTGTCTCTTAACATGGCAAAGACCAAAGAGCTAATTGTAAACTTCAGGAGGAAAGGTGACCAGTTCGACCCCACATCAATGGGGCTACTTTGGAAAGGATCAACAACTTCAAGTTCCTTGGTGTTAACATTACAGAAGACCTAACCTGGGATGGTCACACTGACAGGCTGTTAAAAAAGCCCGACAGCATCATTCCACCTCTGACGACTAAGGAGGTTTGGTATGTGATCCAAGATCCGTCAGGCCTTTTACAGAGGCACTACAGAGAGCATCCTGATTGGAGGCATCAATGCTTGGTTTGGAAGCTGCTCTGCAACCAAACAAAAAGCACTACCAAGAGTTGCGCGTACAGCATAAGGCATCTGTGGATGAGATCTGCCCTCCATCCAGGACTTGTATAACAGGCGATGCATCAGAATAGCTAAAAGAATCAGTTTGGACCCCAGCCATCCTAGTCATTGGCTGTTTCAGCTGCTACCACCTTAAATCGTAAATCTTGAATCTTGAATCTTGAATCTTGTGGCTGGGACCCAATATTGTCGTGGGGATAGATGTATGATGAGTGATGTGATGTGATGTGATGTGTCATGACCAAAGCACACACTTGAGAGAAAACCCTGTTCTGTACCATAGAGAGTCAATGAAAGAAGTCTCCTGAAGTCCACCCACAGCTCGTCATAATCACTAAATAATCAGTCAATAGACAACCATGAACCAATAGCCTTTGCAATAGCCTTTGCAATGTCTTTTAATTTTTCTGTTTTCATGGTGATATCAGATGGGCCCGAACATTCCAAACTCAAGTCGACACACTAATCGATCTGTATCTGCCTCCACTTGGAGGTCCTGCCTGGTTGTTGTCACCAGATCGTTTGTGATTTGTGTCTGCCTCTGAGGCTCAGTGGGACACGTGTGAGGAGTGTTATTAAACACAGTTTTTCAGCTAGTGTGCCACTGGGTCCCGTTGGGGAAAATGAAGTGGGCAGCCACCTCTGAGTGCAGCTGTTGCAGCCAGTCCCCATGCCTCCCCAACACACACACACACACACACACAGCATGGTTGGCTCGCAGCAACACCCCAACACCCCTACATATACAGACACTCACACACGCACACACACTATAGCTCACATGGCATATAATGAACTAGACCTGTTTGTAGCTTTTTGGGTGGGAGTTGATGAGAGGTGGGGCGGGTTGTGGTGGGACTGGCGGATGTTGGTTTGGACAAGCATTAAAGCCTTTAACTGAAATGTGCACAGCGATGAGCGACATTGAATGGTGATGGTGTCTGGTTAGTGGGTGGGGTTTGGACAGGCTCTTAAAGTGAACTAAAAGCCTACGTATCTTTTGAAGAATGAGGAGTAAAGAGTGTGTCTATGTGTATGTGTGTGTGGTGAGAGGAGCGGAAGGGAGATGTGGCCGAGTGCAGCGGCAGCTTCTAGAGTTTACTGAGTGGTGCGCTGTGCAAGCTGTGGGGTTCTGGCAGAGGGAGAGGCCAGCGATGAGGCCGAACGCTGTGCCGTCATCTTTGGCTGTGATTGAAGCGAGCAGTGAAATCGTGAGTCGCGCGCAGCACTGAAACCCAGGCGGCCAGACACTTTTTTTTTTTTTTTCACTTTTTCTTTTCTCCTCCCCTCCTTTCTGTCAGGGTGGGGAGGCGTGAGGGTGTGGAAGGTCGTTATGAGAGAGTCTAGGCCTTCTCTCTTGGCAGAGCTAAAGCAGGAACCTGGGGAGCACCTGTGAGATCATGGTCATTTGTGGTGGGGTATCTGGCGCCTCTGGCTAATCTCTCTCTCTCTCTCTCTCTCCTCTCTCTCTCTCTCTCTCTCTCTCTTCTCTCTTTTTTTTTCTTCTCTCTCTCTCTCTCTCTCTCTGTTCTCTTGCAGGCGTACACCAGTCAGTTTGTGGCCCTCATCATGTTTGCGCTGATGATGTGTGCTGACAGAATATCCATGCAGCCACGCAGGAGAGAGATCATCCAGGGTCTCAGAGTCTTGCCAGGTACAGCAATGTTATATTTATATATTTTATATATATAAATACACACACACACACACATTCATTCTTCATTCTCTATTCTCTCTCTCTCGCTCCCTCTCTCCCCCCGTCTTTGTCCTAAAGAGTAGACCTTTTCAGTCAGCCCTACTCTCCCTCTCATATTCACACACACACACACAAACACACACACACACACACATTGTTTCTCGTGGTATAAGCTGTATCGTGTGCCAAAGCCCGCTCCCAGGGACGCGGTCACACTCTCTTTAGTGGAGACCCCGACCCACTCAGCAGCAGCAGCAGCAGCATAGCCACACAGCATGGCATCAGTCTCCAGGCGTCAGACACGCCAGTCCGGCAGGGCAACAAATGGGGCTACGCCACAGCCCGGGTCACCAGATACCAGACACCAGATGGAACACTGAGGTCAGCCAGAAGTGATGCTCCTGGAGGAGGAAGCTCACCCAGCATGCATCTCATCTTTTTTTTGTTTTTCCTCCCCAGCTCTCAGACTTGTTTGAGCATCTCTGTGTTTCCAAGTCTCCGTGGTATAGCAGTCTGCTGCAGTTTTGATTGGCTGTTGTGCAGTGCAGAAGCTGTTTTGATAGGCTAATGTCACAGTGGTGGTCTCAGATAGGCTGACCCCGGCTCACAATGCGAATCTGATTGGCTCACTTGCTTGTTTGGCTCCTGAGCTGCCTCAAGCCGCTGCCTCTGCTAGGGCCTTAGCGGGGCGCCGTTTCCAGAGTGTGTTTACAGAGAAGGGGTGGGTGGAGGGAGGGAAGGAGGGAGAGAGAGAATAGCTCTCTCGCTCTGCTCCTCGTGCTCGCCAGGCCAAGCCTGGCCGCCAGTTCTGGAACGATCCGCAGGACCGCAAGTGTCCGACGGGGTGGCCACCCCCCCCTTCTCCTCCCTTTTCTCTGTCTTTCCGTGTCTCTCTCTCTCTCTCTCTCTCTCTCTCTCTGTCTCCCCTGCACTTTCTCTCTCTCACTATTTTTTTTTTCTCTCATCCTCACCCCCTCTCTAATTCTCTCTCTCTCTCTCTCTTATTCTCTTGTCCATACCCTCTCTCTAATTCACTCTGTCTGTTTCTCTCTCTCTCACTAGCTCTCTCTTTCTTTGTTTCTTTATTTTTTGGTCTTTCTCTTTCTGACTCTCTGCAGAGCAGAGCGAAAGTGAATGAGGTCAGGAATGTTTGGCTGGCCGGGCTTTTCTGCACTAGCTTCCGCCACCACCACCACCTCAACCTCCTCCTCCTCCTCGCCTTCTCCACCTCCAGTGAGCTTGAGTCCGAGTGCAGACCCATGAACCCCCAAACCCCTAAGCCCCCGAGCTCCAAATGCCACACCCAGTCGACTCACAGCTGGTCTCAGCTGCAGCACTGCAACACACACACACACACACACACACACACACACACACACATACTCTCACATTCACACACTCACGTCACAGGCCTGTCCCACCCTAGAACTGTTATGTGCCCTCAGGGAACAAATCAGGTCTTTGACCGAGCTATGGGTCTCATCTCATCTCAACACTGATGTCAAGAGTCTAGCTCAGTCTCTGATCACTGACTCTGGTCACTTTCACATTTTTTTCTGTTTTGTTTTGTTTTGTTTTGTTTTGTTTGGTTTGTTTGGTTTGTTTGGTTTGGTTTGGTTTGGTTCTGTTAGCCTCACAAGCCGTTGCGACGGGTAAATGAGCCGACCTCAGATGAACCAGAGGTGTAATGAGCGCAGCCTCGCTCCATCCACGAGCAGGGCCTGCTGCTTCAGAGGGGGATGATGCCGAACAGAGATAGACTGGATGACCATTTTCAGTGCTCCTCCTGTCAAACAAATGTGTTGACTTTGTGGAAGTGATTTGTCCTCCCCCCCACAGTTGTTCTTTATGCAGCAATTTGCTTTGTGTTTGTCTGGGCCTTGAATGCCTGCAGGCCTTGCTGTTAGGCCAAACAGTTGATGTGATGTGTCTCTTTGTTTAGGGCTTCACTTATTTTCCTGTTCCTTTTAGTTTTTGGTTTAAAAAAATTGGGTTGGGTTTATTTCATGATTTGTGAGGATTGGGGATTTGTGTGTGTTTGATTATGTCTCTCCTTTTTAAGTGTGAGTGAGGGAGTGTTAGTGTGAGTCTCTCCTTGTTTGCTTTCGCATTTGCCTTTTTTGCTGTGTGTGTGTGTGTGTGTGTGTCTGTGTGTGTGTGTGCGTGCGTGTGTGAGCGTGTGCATGTAGCTTGTTGGCAAGTGCCCATCTTACGCTGGTGTTTTGTCCTGTGCTATCTGCAGACCTGATTAAAGAGGTGCTGAGTCTGGATGATGAGATCCACCGTCTGGCCATGGAGCTCTACCAGCAGAAGAGTGTCCTCATCATGGGCCGAGGATACCACTACGCCACCTGTCTGGAGGGAGCCCTGGTCAGTCAGCCACACACACACACACACACACACACACATTTTTGTGTAACACCATTCTCTTTCTCTCTCTCTCTCTCTCTCTATGAATTGAGCATTCACCTACAGTTTCAAGCTATACAAAAATTAGTTGTACATGTAAACCTCGTTTAGGTTCTCGTTATTGCACTTTCAAAATTGACATTTAAACACATACAAAAGGCTATATGCTCAATTACATTATTGTTTAAATGCCAGGCACGTAGATGTGGCACTGTAACTTTCCAAACATGGTGTGTGTGCGTGCATGACATGGATGAGATGGAGATAGAGATGGCCACAGAAAAGTTAAAGACTGGGAATTGGGGGGAAAAAAAAAAAGCCTCAGTCCTAACACAGATCAAGAAATCAATGTTTGGGAAACATTTAAGGAAATAGAAGCCTAAATGAAGATGATATGGGTGCAGGCTTTGTTTTATGTGACCTGCTTGCTGTGACACAATCTACAAGTAGACTTTGTTTTATGTGACCTGCTTGCTGTGACACAATCTACAAGTAGGCTTTGTTTTATGTGACCTGCCTGCTTTGACACAATCTACAAGTAGGCTTTGTTTTATGTGACCTGCTTGCTTTGACACAATCTACAAGTAGGCTTTGTTTTATGTGACCTGCTTGCTTTGACACAATCTACAAGTAGGCTTTGACAGCCACAAAACAGGCAGACAAACATGACTCGCAAAAAAAACGGCACACGCACACTTTTCTGTAACACCATTCTCCCTATCTCTATTTCACTCACACACACACACACACACACACACACACACACACACACACACACACACACACACACACACACACACACACACACACACACACACACACTTTTCTGTAACACCATTCCCCCTATCTCTATTTCACTCACACACACACACGCACACACTTCTGTAACACCATTCTCCCATCTCTCTCTCTCACACACACACACACACACACACACACACTTTTCTGTAACACCATTCTCCTACTCACTCGCACACAGGCCAACTTGACTTGAGGAATGGAATTCTTTTTGTTTATTACTCTCATTAAGTATTTGTAAGTGCTTTTGCTGTTCTTTAATGCTTCACTTCATTAGTCTTTCGTGCGTGTGTGCGTGCGTGCGTGGTGTGTGTGTGGTGTGTGTGTGTGTGTGTGTGTGCGCTTTCACACACAAACAAACTGAACATACATAAACAAACAGACTCAGCTATTGGGTGCTTGAGAAGTGTTTTGTTAAGTAATTGTCTGTGTGTGTGTGTGTGTTTTCCAAATTTCAATAGAATTGCACCCTTATCACTCAATCTTCCACAGTATTTGATACAATCTCAATTCCTTCATGTGAAACAGATGTGCAAATGTCAAATTCCTCTTCCTCTGTTTTTTGGACTCCACCTAAGGAGCTGATTCCCCCAATTAGTTGAGTTCTTAAGCACCCTCATTAATTAGCTTGGCCAGATGGTGAAGAAGAGAGAGGGAAGCCTCTCCCTGCAGAAACTGAAGTCCTCCACCTCTCTCTTAAAACTAATTTCAGCTCTCAGCATAAATGGCCATGGGAGTGAGATAATAATATTATTAAACTATGGCAGACTTGAGCTTCAGGGCTTCTTTAAGGCCAGAGTGGGAGTCAGATGTGGTGTGTGTGTGTGTGTGTGTGTGTGTGTGTGTGGTGTGTGTGTGTGTGTGTGTGTGTGTGGTGTGTGTGCGCATGTGTGTGTGTGTGTGTGTGCACGCCTCTGTGCATGCGTGTGTGTGTGTGTTTGTACTTAGTGGCCGTCGCATCTATGGGGATTCCCCTAGAGACCATGTGTTCAGAATAGGACAGTTTAAAAAAAAAACACTTAAATGTTCATTTCAGTAATAGAAAGCTCACATTAAAAAAGAATGAATAAAGTCTGCTTCAGTTACCAGCAGCACCACCTACATCCAAATAATAACCAACTGTTATGATCTGCACCATAGTCTCAGCAACAGTGTAACTACTCAGGCTTAATTAGATGCTATCTGAAATGCCAGGGCCTTTCCAGAGTTTCACAGCAGTGGCAGTTCATATTACACACACACACACACACACACGCACGCTCGCTTGCTCGCACACACATACAGACTCATTTACCTCAGAGAGCTCCCTTCACTTTTGCATGCCAGTCATTAATGAGACACGGGTAATGGGGTTTACTTTGGACTCCACCTGTTTGTGCTGTTTCACATTACAGGCCGGCACCGCTGCCATTGTTTCTCCTCGGCCATCTTTGTCCAAACACAAGCTGTCCTTTATTGTCTCTAACACCATTACTCTCTCAGTCCTAACACTTGATTCTCTTGCTTTCTTTTCTCCATTTGTAATTCATGTTATTCTCCTCATCTTTGCTTTCCTACTGATTCCCTTTCATATGGCAAAACTGTCATCTTTTTTTTTTCTCTCTCTCTCTATTCCTCCCCTTCTTTGTGATTTTGCTTTCTCTCACTCACTAACTCACTCGTACTCTTTCTCTCTCTCTCTCTCTCTCTCTCTCTCTCTCTCTCTCTCTCTCTCTCCCCCCCCCCTCTCTTTATTTCACTGTCGCTCACTCACACACTCACTCACTCGCTCACTCACTAACATACACTCTCTCTCTCTCTCACACACACACACACACACACACACACACACACCACCTGACAGTAATGGTGGTAAGGCTAACTGTCTCCATTTGGCTTGATGCAGCTCAGTACCATTCTGCATAATTGCCCTTATTTTCCCTAAAGCTGTCAGGGAGGGGGTGGGGGATGAAGGGAATGAAGGGAATGGCTTTCCATCACGCAAAGCGCTCCACTAAAGTCTTGAGCCTCGCAGGCTGGAATGCGCAGCGCAGCGCAGCCAGCCGAGGTGTTTTTGATCGCAGCAGTAAATTAGTTCGAAGCGGGCAAGAGGCGCCCTGATTACAACCATACCCACGCACTCATGCAAACTGATCCAGAGCCAGCCAGCCAGCCAGCCGGCCTGTCTGTCTGTCTGTCTGTCGCCCCGACTGCCAGCCTGTTGATGTAGCAGAGCCACGCAGCTCGCGGCCGGAGACTAAAGGCTGGTAGGGGGGCACAGTGGTGTGATGGATGGGTGGTGCCAGTCATCATAATCATCATGACAGAGGGAGGTGAGGAGTGAAGGCAGTGTGAAGTGATGGAGTTGCATGACTGTAGAGGCCAGACATCATCAACAGCAGCAACAGAAGCAGCGGACGTTCACTACTCTGGCCTCAGCATGCTCCAAAGTAGCTTTGCAAAGGACTCTGCCATTAAAAACATGCCTGACTCATTGCTAACCGCTCAAGAGTAAAGCCTCTTGGGCAGAACCAAACAAACAAACTTGTATTCATTATCCGTCATAGTAATTTCACAAATACACACACAAGCACACACCTGAAAGGTTTGTACCTTGTGTCTGGTGCCATAAATACAGTATAGGTTTATCTTGCGGTGTTAAGAACACTACCCATCGTGTTCAGAGCAGGTCATTAGTTGCAGAATTGATTAACTCAATATAACAAATGCACAAATGCACACTGGCAGGCACCCTTGGGAACTTCAGCCTTGAATGCAAAGTGTGGAATACTGTTGGACCTTGTTATTATGATTGTTAATCTTCTAATCTTCTAATTCGTGTGTGTGTGTGTGTGTCCAGAAAATCAAGGAGATCACGTATATGCACTCGGAGGGCATCCTGGCTGGCGAGCTAAAACACGGGCCGCTGGCGCTGGTGGACAAACTGATGCCAGTCATCATGATCATCATGAGAGACCACACCTACACCAAGTGCCAGAATGCCCTGCAGCAGGTGGTGGCACGACAGGTGAGGAGCAGGAAGGGAGGACAACTTCTAGAAACTTCCAGTCGCTCAGAGAAAAGACGGCTCATCGTGTCTCTCCTTCTTTCTTTCCATCACTCCCTCTTACTCGCGTAGTAATGCCAAACTAAGCTAGGCGGGATTGGATTGGATTTCTTTCATTTCTTTTTCTCTCTCTCTCTGACTCTGTCTGTCTGTCACCCCCCACCCCCATCTCTCCCTCTCTCTTCCTCTCTCTCTCACTCCCTCTCACACTCTCCCCCTCTCTCTCTCTCTCTCTCTCTCTCTCTCTCTCTCTCTCTCTCTTTCTTTCTCTAACTCTTTGTCATTTCTTCTTTCTCTCCCCCTCTCTCCGGGCCTGGCATGTGGATGGAAAGGCTTCAGTGTATTTGTAATGGCACTGTACATTTCTGCACTGTGTTTATTTTACACACCAATGAAATTTGAAAAACGTTGTGTGGCTGTGTCATACTTCAGGCATCTGAGCAACAGTTTCATTCCAAACCGGTGTCCATTTCTCCTCTCTGCCACATAGACAAACCCTGATTTTTCTCTCTCTTTCTTACTCTCTCTCTCTCTCTCTCTCTCTCTCTTCTTTCCTCCATGTTTTTTTTGTTTTTTTTCCCCCCTCCTCACTGATGTGTGTTGTCTGCTCCCTGCTCCTCTCAGGGCCGCCCCATCGTCATCTGTGACAAGGACGACTATGAGACCATCAAGAACTCGAGCCGCACCATAAAGGTGCCGCACTGTGTGGACTGTCTGCAGGGCATCCTCAGTGTCATTCCCCTGCAGCTGCTCTCCTTTCACCTGGCCGTGCTCAGAGGATACGATGTGAGTTCCAATCTCACACACACACACACACACACACACACACACACACACACACACACACACAGGCATGAGGACCTTGTCCAGCTATCCAAGAAAACTCTGAATTGAGTTATGGCTTCAAAAGTAACTTTTTTGAGACCAGTGATTACTCCTGAAGGTAGTAGGTCCTTACTTTTCACATGATGTGACAGTTTTACTTGAGCTAGTTAGCGCTGGCTAATGTCCTTATGCTGTATGTGAAAGGGTGCCAGGTGATGAGTTAGCTTAAGTTAGTTACCATTGTCTTGCCTTTCATTTTGTGGGGTGGAGTGGGATAGCTTTAGTTAGTTTTCATGGGCTTGCTTCTGCTAGCAAACTGTTCTTCCGCATTAAAAGCAGTGAGAGACCCTTAGTATTGTCTGCTGGTTAGCATCCACTATCCTCCATTAGCTTAATGTGATGGGTGCTGTACTGTTACTTAAATGGAGGCTGGGCTGCTATGAATTAAATGTTAAAAAACTGAAAAACTGAATACCTGTTTACTGAGGCCTTTGGTCTCTGAATTCCCCCTTCCTTAGCCCTACCCCTATGTAAAGCGGCCTTGGGTTTCCTGAACGGCGCTATATAAATCTAAGTTATTATTATTATCGTGTTCAGTGGAGAAACAAAACAAAAAAAACTATTTTTTTGAGTCCAGGGTGAGGTTCACATTGACACTCATGCATTTAGCAGACACTTTTATCCAAAGTGACTTAGAGCAACCTCGAGCAACACCAAGTGCCTTGGTCAAGAGACAACGGTGGCAGCTGGGATTCAAATCTATATTTTCCAGGCCACTAGCATGCAAGCCAGGTTTCTTAACTGCTACATTGCCATGGCCCTAAAGTTCTAGAGACAGTTGTGTGTGGGTAACAGACTGCATGTTCTTAATCTGCTGTCGATCAGTAAAATCCAATGCAGCCAAACGTGTCAGCATTTTTATGGACAGTGGTAATTAAATCATTGAAAGTTATGTTGACCATATGTTGGCCGTTTCCTTAACATACCAGCGTCATACCTCCCAAGGTTATCGTAAATGGTCAAAGATTCTTTAGTACTCTGGGGCTCCATTCCTGTCTATAATGTCTATTGTCATGGTTACGCACATGCAAGGGATAACTGGATCTCTGACTGGAGAATGACGCCTTGTCGGAGATGCTTGCATATTAGTGATAAACTTCTCACCATTCTTGTAACTCTGTGAACAACATCTGACATTGAGGAATGTCAGCTGAAACTATTTTATCACTGACTAGGGTTACATGCTGGAAATGTTGCGGTTCGAAATGGAATATTGCCAATATTCAGTTTGCGTACAACTCATGTAAACTCCTCATTCCGGTTGTCATCTTACAAATTTGTCCGTATTCTGGTTTCTAAAAACCCGAATAAACCCACCTGGTTTAAGCCTGAATTAAACAGAATACTGGGTTAAGTATAAACATTAATTGGAAAATGCTTCTGACTGGAGCGTTTTTTTTTAACACATATGCATGTTCGTGTTCATGTTCATGACGCCACCAATACAAGGCAACTTTGTAGGCTAAGTCAGTGACCTAACCGGAATATAGTCACTGCTATGTAAATGAGATCATTCCCATAGCCAGTTTCTTTTCCACACATGTGAACTGATTATTCATCTTATCAAACCTAAGCACAGTCAAATACTTTGGCTTTAAAGCATAATCGTTGACTTAGTTGATAGAGAGTCCCAAGACACATTTAAAATATGCGCTGAATCCCTGATAACAAAAATGCCTGAAGTCATTGGTGTGTTGACTGTGGAGCTGAACAGCACTCTTTATCTCATCCCTAATACTGAGGATGTGGCACTCCAGAGGATTCTAGAAGTTCAGACTGACCAAAAAAACTTAGAAACCTCTCACAGTCTCTCTTTCTCTCTTCTTGTCTTGTCCAGACTGCCAGTGCATGTCTATTCAGCGCTAGCCAAGTTGTTCAAGCTTCGCAAAGGAAGTAGAGTTGAAAGTGAAATGTCATGAATGTTTAAAACACCAATGAAGAAACATCCGAACTCTAGTAACCCCCCCACCCCTGCTCTCTTGTTCTCCAGGTGGATTGCCCAAGGAACCTGGCCAAATCTGTGACTGTGGAGTGAAGATGGCCCTCTCCTTCTCCACAGTCTCCCCCAGAGTGACCACACACACACACATACACACACACACAGATTGGTGCAGGATCTGATCTCACACTCAGCCAACATCAAGAGTGATGAGAAATCAAGTCTTCAACACATATATGCATTTTCTATGTGTTGCTTGGTCTGACAGGCATTTTTAAATGGAATTATTACTTTCATATACAGGATGTTGCAAAGCTTTTTTTCTTTCTTTCTCCCTAATATTATTGTTCATGAAATGTTTTTTTTGTCAGTTATGTATCATTTTTGTCCATCTTTTTTTTTTTTTTTTTTTTTTTTTTTTTAATTATTATTTTGAATGTTAGTTGTGGCATGGTATGGGTATGCACTTGGTTGGCATATAGCTCTCGTCCTGGCATAACTGGACTTGACCTTTTAACTGCTTTATCCAGCTGTCAATTCCTTCCTTCTATGGTTACAGAATGTGTGCTGGCTTTGAATTGCACATGATACCATTACTTATGACACAGTGGAAGTTGAGCCAGAACTCAGGGCGTTCTATTGAGCTCCAGGTTTTGGTGTTTAGGTGTCACTAGGGTGATCTGTTTCACTAATCAATAGATGTAATTGTTGACTACAGGGAGGGGATAGGGGCTACTATTCTCTCTGTTGCCAGAGGCAAAAATGTAAGAACTTGTTTGTAGTTTGATTGTTGCTCTGTTAGTAATCTATTTAAGAATGTAGACACAAAGTTGTAAAGATGTGACCATCTTTGTCATTTTGGTCATGTAAGTGTAGTAGATCTGTATAGAGGACATCAGGCAGCTAGAAGCTCGGTTTTTGTCCAAAACTGGATATTTACCCACAGTCCTAACATGTCTCTCTGCATGCGTGTCATTTTGAATGCATTCCACTGTGTGATGGAGTGCTTCCCACACAAGAAGGACATTTTTTGGCAACTCTAAATGTGTGTTCATTTCTTTTGGAGTGTGAGCCGATGGTACAGCCAGTGACCTTGTGTAAAAACAGTCCTGCCTACGAAGTACATGCTGTGTTTTTTTTTTTTTTTATATATATATATATATATTTTCAAGTAGAGGATACTAATGCAGGCGTGTCACTATTAAAGGGTATTTATTGGGGCTGGTTGTGTTGACGTAGATGAGGCCACTAAGGCAGGGACTGGTGCAGTGTATAGATCTATACATGATGTAGAAACACTTTAGACTCAGCAACAGTGATGAGGGCTGTGGTCTGTGCAGAGAAAATTTGTGTGAGCAGCTCTCGCCAACTTAAAACTGGGTCACCAATTTGAGAGAGAGGGAGAGGGAGAGAGATTTTGCTTGGAGATGAAGGCCAAGAATCTGAGAGACTGGTCTGACATTTCTTATTAGCAGATGACCAACCTTGTGAGTTCAGAGAAGTCTGGTCTTCATTCACTGATGTGTGTAGAGATGACCTCTGGTGCCTTGGTTTGTTTTATTTATTTATTTTTTTTCCTGTTACAGTACCAGAAGAACCTGGTAGTCATTTACATGCATCATGTGCCAGGCTGTGAAAATCGGGACATTTAGTTTGATTATTAAGGCCTGAAGAAGTTAGAGTTCGAGTTTGAGAGATCAGTGTCAACTGTTATTGCTTGGTTGTGTATGTTTTGGTAGTTGGATAGCTCTTTAATGATTACTATTTCTTTAAATCATTATTTATTGATTTTTATTTTGTCTTTCTAGTATGTTGCTTTGGGTGCTTTCTTTGTCTTTTGTTTGCCTTACTGGATACTGGAGGGGCCCCTGGTCCTTATGGGTGGGGTCTCATGTTTACAGTAGAACCGCCAACAGCAAGTGAAGAACCACATCTAATGAAGTTACTGACATTGTTTTTCACCCACACCAAGTTCGCCCATACCGTGCCACCCATTTGAATTTTGTTACCATGGGACCATTGCTTTATTTTCTATTGTTTTGTTTGAGTCTTGTCTCACTCCTCATTTTACTACAAAAAATTATTTTCAATTCTTTATTTTTGATCAATTTTAAATATTTCTTAAGTGTTTGTATGCTCTGAAACAATATTTGAATCCCAATGTGAATGTTACAAATATGCCCCTGGTTCATCCCTGCTCATGATCATATGTTAAGAAACGAATGAGTGAGAAACCAAAAAAGAACTATAACATGTACTTCCCAGTAGGGTACACAACCAAAGGTATCGTGTTTAAGGTAGGGATTGGTTTTGAAGGGGCTCAAATCTTAGAACGACACAGGAGGTAATGTCTACATTAGGTTGTGAAGTGTGTGCAGTGCAATGTGCAAGACAGGCAACAATCTGTGAAGGCCTCCACCAGAATGTTTGCAAGATTCATTTATTTCCATAAAAAAAAAATCATTCCATTTTTTTTTGTTTTGTTTTTGTGTGTGCGCTATTTTGACCTCAACCTTTAAGCAGTTGGTTGACAAATTACTGAAAACGCTTTTTATACGTAGTTTATCTCACATGCAGTTGCACCGATTGGCTGAATTCCAACATTCCCCCCTAAACCCTGAACAACTTACAATGACTTATCTGGCAAGGATCAACCTAACAATTAGATGATTCATGCTAGTTAAAGGAATATTCCGGCGCAAATCAGCCTATGGCCCTGTTGTTCTCCGAGTGTCGTCATTAGGAAAAAAGAACGACTGTCTGTCTGCGTTGCACCAAATGTTTTTTGTCATCCACTGATAGACCACAGGGCTTTGGGTTGATTTACACCAGAATATCTTTTATGCTCAGGGTTTAGCATAAGTGGGAACATTTGGATGGTCATTTAGTCAGTCTGAAAGTTACTTTACTTTACAGGAACAGACACCATGTTATGGTTGGAGACGAGGACCTATTTATGATTACAGCTGATGCAATAAAAAAAAGGTATACTCAACGCACGTTTCTCAAAGCATCTTATTATCTACACAGCAACTCAATTTTCTGAACAACCTCATGTTAAGCAAGTTACAAGGTTGATTCACTTGACCCTTTCTGTTGACAGCATTCACTGAATTGTGAATTCTGTCCACAGCTGGACTTGAGGTTTTTTTTTTGGTAAAGTGCCCTGGTAAAAATGCCAAAATTCTTAAAGAATTGCTATGAAAACAGATTAAAGAACACCAGACATGTTTTTATTACAATAAAACATTTGATTTTTTAAAAACGTTGAATTTAATTTGCAAGGCACGAGTTCATAAATTCATAAAATGTATACATTTATAAAATCTAATTGAAACATAACCATCTCCTTTTCTGAAACTCTACACAAATGTGTTAAAGACAAACACATTTAAACACACATTAAAATACACAACATAAAATACAACAAACCCCCCCCCCCCCCCAAAGTGTTTGACTTTTATGACAAGCATATCAATAGTCCCTTTTTTCCCTTAAGAGGCTTTTGGACTTTGAGTGGGCTTCAGTTCTATGGCATATCTTTTCAACTCCAAATCCTTGAAACCGCATAGAGCCCAAATGGAGATGATGATTGTCCTGGCACAGCAGCTCACTATCCACAGGAGAACAAGTACTGGCTTTATGCATTCACCGAGAGCCAAAATGGCTGCCCACATTGACAGACAGCACTGACCAAACACTGGAAGCACTCCCAGCGCACACTCTTTTAGTTTCCTTAAATCTCCTCGGAGCTGCAGCATAAATGGATGACTGAGCCTTTCCCGGGCCTCAGCCATGTCGTTCTGATTAGTCAGGTTGCAGGGGATCGAGTTCTTTTGTTCCATACTGGTTCGTCTTGGCTCCTCAACAACAGACAGCAGGAACCACATCCATCGGTTCAGCACCAGCATGGCAGATAGAAGATGTATGGTGCTTCTGGTGATCACCATTGAGGCCTCCTGCATGTATGCACAACACTGGCACCAAGCCATCGCGGCCCGCAGCGCAGACGTCGAAAGGCCACCGAGGGTTGTCACAGCGCTGCAGTCAGTTCCAAAGCGTTCATTATGCACAAGCGGGTCTTTCAACATCTGACCAGGTCTCGGTGTGGTCATAGTGCCCCGCAGACGTCTGCTGTTTTTGATGTCCTGAAGCGTTAGCATAGAGAAGATTTACATCCCCTTCAGACAAAGAGAGGTTATAGAACATGTGCTCAGAAGATGAGATCAAACAGTGAAGATTCTCTTCTTCCAGACAGAGAAAACACAGGCCGGATAAAGATCAGTCTCTGAGCCGTGTTGACAGTGCCCGAGGGGAACCGCATCGATGCTGTTATCAGCCGGTCATCAGTGCATTGGTATCAGAGGAAATATCCCTCGTGAATAAAATAAAGGAGCTTTTTTTTTGGTTTACGAGTGTGAGCTATGAAGGGGCATATGTGTGACCAGTGATTGGCCTTATTTGTTGAATCCCGCCTCCTCAACAGGTTAGCCAATAAGAAACACTGCTGATGATGATTTGACTTAATTGAAGGAAATCTCTTTCAGGAGACACAAGTGAATGTAATTGGGCAAATCAGTTCAAGATGATGTAGCAAAATGTTTAAAATATCACACAGGGATGAATGGGAACCATTGCAAAACGTTTTTGAAAAGTTGTGACCAGTGAACTCAGCCCAGTAGTGGAAAGAACCTAGAATCAGTTTTCCTCTTTGTCGTAGCAAATATCAGAAAGATTTGACTTGCAGTAAAAGTATTAAAAAAAACATTAAAATATCTGCTGTAGAAAACTCCAGTCTCATTTTTTTCAAAAACCTTGATCCTTCTTCCTTTTGGAAATCCAGAATCCTCTGTGGGTGTTCTTGTGGAACATATTACAGATGATTTAAGGAGGCACTTAATAAGGTATAGCCAAGGTAAAAAAAAATAAATCTGAGTCAATAATATGAAAAGTAAGAGAGGGCCAAATCAAGGCAACATGGTCTTTCCTTTCTCTCCTATGTCAGTTTACCCTCATATCTGAAATGAGTGTTTGCTCCAAGCTCTGATCTAATGAAGCTGATAAAATGGATCCAAATGTCAGAGATGAACAGGCGGACAGTGCTGGCTTGTTCCTAGCACTTGGCCTCAGTTTAGCAGGACACTGCTAGGTTGTCATAGCATCTGTGTAATAAAGGCCTGTTTTCATAGGCAGCTGGAGGTGTATACTCTCTGCATGGGAAGAGGGGAAAATAAGAATTGTGGCCAGCCCTTGGTTTTGTGCCCTCAACTGGGTGTTTTCAGCAGAATCTGGTCTCTCAGTGGTGGATGGCTGACTTTTATTGAGTTGGAGATTGCTTCACAGTACAACACTTTTTTTTTATTTAGATAAAAAATAAAAAGAGAGGGATCTGTTTTAAAGACTTGAAGCAAGAAAAAAACATCACCTTCCTAAAATATTCACCTAGTATCTTTTTTTTCAGTTTTTTTCAGGCATTACAAAAAATTATTTTTTTGCCAAAAAAATGACCGGCAATTATTTTAGGAAGGTGACAAAATCTATTAGTTTAGTCCCTATTAGTCCCCTTCTTTGTTGACAAGGGCTATATGATGTTGGCTTTGCTTTGATGTCGTGTTTGCTTGAAGTAATACCAGGCAAGCCCATGATTTTTTACCTCTAGAGCTCCCCCTACAGGCGCAGAAAAAAAAGCAACAGCATCGTGCATTCTTACCAATCCACGTGAATTTGTTTGCAGACCAAAGCATAGGAACCAGCGATGAACATTTTTGCAGAGTTATGTTGACTGATGAGGTAATGGAAACGATTTCAGTTTCATTCAGTTTAGGTTTTGTTTAACACGACCCGCGTTTTCAAACTACAAGTGCTTGTAACTGTGCGATTAAGCGATAGAGGGAGCCTTCATTCACCCTGTAATGAGCCATTTAACCAAAAATGTTGCCTGGTATTCCTTCAGAGTGTCATATTTGGTTGGTCACTCTGGTGAATGTTGCACCATAAACTTTATAGTCCTGTCTCAACATTTGGCACAGTTAAAAGAAATTTGATTGTGGCGTCTCTCTGCATTGGCGCGCATGCATCTCATTTATCTGTTTGTTTCCTTACACAGCTCCCCAGTTGCTCCCCTCCTGCGTTGAGTTGTTTTGTAACTCCCCTAAGGGGGGGGGGCTTGCTGGCTTCCAATTCTTGAATTTGAAGAAGGGTAATAAACATAAGATACTCTTTGTTTTCCCCTCCCTTAGAGAAACCAACTTCTCTCTGAAGATGACTGAAAATACAACCGAACATTAGTGTTAGGTCCCACTTCCTGATACTGACTCATTGCAGTTTACTGTTTCCATGCCAAGGCCTCTAAAAGCCTCTGGGGTTTTGTGCTTCTCTGGCACAGAACAACTTGACATGGAAAGATGTTCTGCCCCACCAAAATGTATTCACCAAAAAATATTTTCCCTGACTCAGGGAGCCAAATCAGAAAGCTGATCTTTTGTGGTGCTTGTGAATAACACAGCAAGCACGATTATTTGGCATGTCTGTCATGTGGGTGTGATGATGACCAAACTGTGTTGAATAGTGGCAAAAGCCCAGTTTACAGCTCACACCATATCTCTCTCTCACTCTCTCTCTCTCTCCCTGGCATTTTTCATCTCTTTCAACTCCTTAATAGTTATCTGGCAGTACTGTGAGTTTTAAATAGCCAGCTGTGTTGCCACTGATGTGTCAATTATTTCATTGGCTGGTGGGAAAACTAGGTCAGAAACAGAGGGGACTGCATGCGGCCGGCACTGCGATTCCTTTCATGGTTGCTCTGCTGAGAGCTTTCTTCCTCTTTCTGCAAGGAGCCTCAGTCTCTAACAACCTGTAAGTTGCTGCCCAGCATCAGTAATATTCACAAACATGAGCAAAGTCAGTGTTGGTATGTACATAGATGTGATTGCAGACTTATGGCAGGGGGGAATAGACCCACTGGGAATTGTACAGCAATTGTTTTTCCCGACAGGGACTTGGCTTTTTTGGTGTTGCACAGACTTTATTTTTCTGTTTGACTGCACCACTGAGGCATGTGTGCGCATGCAGAAGAGATGTCTCCGTTAACGCTTTTTGTGCCACCAGAAAATACATTACCCTTCCAACTCGCTCAGTCAAAGATGGTGACGTCTGTTTTCTTTTCCCCAGCTTTTTCAGCAAATTGGGTCAAACCGAAACATGCATGCATGCAGTTTGGGAAAATGAAATCCAGTCAGTCTCCACTCAGGGGAGAAAGGGGAGCGGGGTGGTGGGGGGTGAGGGAGGCGTGGATGGCTTTTAGCTCCTATTATCTCTGCAACAGGCTGCTAGCAGGGTCCACAGAAACACAGCTCGCCCAGCGGATAAGCAGTGCACTCTGCTAAGTGAGGTGTGGGGAAGATTGATGAGGCCTCGGCTACCTGACAATAAGCTCTCCACTGTGCTCCTGGATACTGACGGATTCCAGAACGAAACAAATGAAAACTCCTGCCAGATAAAACACCTCTCATGTCTGAGGCTATTTCGGAGGAAATGCTCAGATGTGGGGTGACCCCCACACCTGTTCTTCCTATTTCTATGAACTCGGCTGAGATGGAAAATTCTGAGTGTCACTGAAGTCCAAGTTTAGGACAAAGCACAAAGATACAAACACCCTAACCCTAACCCTAATCCACCCCCTACCTACTGCAGCTATCTGACTAAATGAGTGGACTAGTTGGTCCAGGTTCCTGAATATAGGTGAGCTGATGAGCAAATGCACACTGTTGATATGAACCACAGGGGATTGACTTTCTGGACTTGGGCAGTATTGCTCTGCTCTGCAGACAGTATAACAACCTCTGCTTTTTCTTACTGTGTGTTCACGCTGATTGCGTTTGTGTCTGTGTGTGTGTGTGTGTGTGTGTGTGTGTGTGTGTGTGTGTGTGTGAGAGAGAGAGAGAGAGAGAGAGAGATGAAGTGTAGTCTGCCCAGCACATACAATTGCATCAGGCAGAGAAATCATCTCCATGCGATTGCTTTTCACATTGCATCCAAAACTTTGAGGCATTCAGTGAAATGAACCAGATCCAACCACCTCATACCTTATGTGAGGTTAATTGCACAGAGAGATGGCAGAGGCAGATCATGTGTCCTTAGTCTTTCTTATAAGTAAAAAAGTGGCAATTATGTCATGTACAATTCGTTCAGGCATTCTTGTTTTTTTTTTTTTTTTTCAACACTACCTACATGTCAAGAGGATTGGATGGACTCTAATATTTTCCGAGATAGCTCATTCATATTGTGCATGTGACATAATGCAACACAAGGCCCATCTGGAGGCTATTAGCTCGGCCATTCTCTTTCCTGCTGCACACGGGAGAAGGACTGGTCTTTATATGCAGACGAAATGTCAAACTCACTCACGACGCCCATTTAGCTTTGCACCCCCTTCATACTTGTCCCCGTTGAACCTGGCCTACCACATTCTCTCTCTCTCTGCCTCTCTCTCTCTCTCAATCTCTATGTGTGACCTACTAGTTTGTTAAAGACGCCAAGACATAATTTTGAACTTCCGCCTGTATCTACAAAAAAGGAGAAATAAATAAATAAACAGAGGAGAGTCAGGCAGGCAGCTGTGTTTTGAAGAAGAAATTGTGGGTCTAACTACGTCAGAGCCAGAGAAGTCTTTTGTCTTTTCCAACTGACTTTTTTTTGTCAGTAAAAGCAAATTGAGAGGCGAATCAAGTCTAAATGGTTGGTGAAAACTTTTCCAAAAACGTGTTTTGTCGGGAGGAAAATGTGTTAATGTCATTTGGATCTGCCAGTGAGCATTTATGCAGCACCAAACTGAAAACTGTGGAATGAGGTGGGGCTACTGACAGACATTGGCTTACTATGACGAGCTCAAAGGCCAGTCGAAAAAATTGAAGTCCCATGTGCTTAAAATCACACACAAAAAACAAATTCTCTTTTTAACTCTTTGTTTAACACCTCACAAGAATGACATCTGTGTCTGATTAAATTCCAGTGGGTGTATATGTATTACGAGCCAGAAAGAATAAAAAATGATCACTTGACAGTGGACACTCACTGTCACATACATTTCATTCAAAGAGATATTACTCTGCCCGAAGCTGGCAAAATCACCAGGTTCACTTACTCTAAAAGCTGACATTCCTCTGCACAGACAGCCACTATCATGTCAGTACACATACATGCACACTAGGTGGCAGTGTGAGGGAGAGTCCGACTGAAAAAGAGGGGGAGAAAATGGAGGACTTTGGAAAGGAGGTGCTCCTGGTGACAGGCATTAAAGGTCTGCACCCCTGACCCTCAGCAGAAGTACGGTTCCTGATGGCGTCATCCAAATAGGAAGCGTTTTAGAGCCCCGACCAGGCCTCCAGCTGCATAGACAGATGGGGGACTTTTAATGAGATGGTTCAAACACATTGTGGAGGAAATGTGGCCTATTTTCACTTCCCACAATCCCATGGTGTCGAGCCCCAAATGTTGATGTTGATGTTGGCTCTGGCGGCCTGTGGAGTGACGGCTCGGCAATGCATGGCGTGGAGGTTGGAGCAGAGGGACATGAGGGCTGCGCTCGTGTATGTTCTCAGTGCAGCAGTATGAGATGGCTACCTTTCAGAGCTATATGTATGAGACGTATAGATATGAGCAGACCTCACTCCACTTCATTCCATATTTGGAAAAGGGATTTACTGAGGTTTCATTTCCCAGTGCTAGTGTCCTTAATGGCCTCTATATCCTCAAACACACACACACACACACACACACACACACACACACATCACATGCAAATACACAGATAGAATGTGTGTTAAAATAAAATCTTTTCCATCTTGGTTGTCGTGACCTTTGCAAGTAGGGCTGTCTACATCTCTGAGCAGTTTAACGACATCTCCCAGGGAGAAGCGAGCCAGATTTCCATGCATGTGTCTCCTGTTTTTCCCTGTAAGAGACTGGCCAAAATGGCTGGCATAAATTACATGTTGTTTGGGAGGACTTACCTCCATCTCCGAAAGTGGGGGAAGAAGCGGAAGACACCAAACAACTGACATCAAAGTCTGTGAACTGGTGCCAAACAAGCAGAGGTGTGTGTGTGTGTGTGTGTGTGTGTGTGTGTGTGTGTGTGTGTGTGTAAAACCTAATTTCCCCTGACTGCTCAAATTCTTTTAAAAAGACGGTGTCAAGCTCCCCTTCGTATGTCCAAAGTAATCCAAACAATCCAGTCATCATTTTATCACTAATAGTTGTATGAACCAACCATGTTTTTTTTTTCTTTCAGTTTCTGTTCAGAACCACGTTACAAGTGTGTGTGTGTGTGTGTGTGTTTATGTGTGTGTGTGTGTGTGTGTGTCCATGCATTTGTGTATGTGAAGGGGGGAAAAAAACTCAAGACTCGATCCAAAGGGCAAAAGTGGTTTAAACATCAATTCTGCTACATTGTGGTGTCAAATATACACAACATAATACAAAAACATAGTGTGCCAACACTGTGAAATAGGTTATTTGGTTGGGAGCCGGGAACACCCCAGGGCATGTTAAAGCACAAACTCTTATGTGATGCACTTGGTGTACCTAATTTTACAATCACTGACGGGAGACAAAAACTAAAACAAATAATGCGGAACAAAAACAGAAAGACAAAAACACAGAAGAGTAGTGTATATTTATATAAAAAAACACATTTATAAAAATGTATAAAAATGTTCTATGAATGCTAAAAAAGGGCACTTACTCATGCACTTGTACATTAAGTCTTTAAGCAAATGATGTGCTTAAACCTGAATAATAGTCTTCAAGTGATCCTTCAACATATCCCTGCATTGAACTGCCTTCATATTAAGTAATCTGCTTTAGGCCTTAATTCTTTCATTCTTTATTTATTTATATTTATCTACTTGATATTTGTGGTGTTTTTTTCCCCCCAAATCCATTCCTAATTCAAGCTGAACCACATATGCATCAGACTGATGCTGTCCTAATATCCTAATATCATCATATCCAATGTGTTGGTAAATGCAAGTTCAAGAATGGAAGAATGAATGTTCTTCTGTTTTCTACAAAGTGAGTCCCAGGTTGGAGGTTGGAAGTCTGATAAATGTCAGACCCAACCAGAAAAAAGTCTCTTCAAAGCAAACATAATCTATGTTGACATACACAGATGTATTCAATAACATTTTCCAGTTCTTTTTTTTTCTTTCTCTGTTTTTTTTTTTTGGTTGTCTTTAGTATAATTGTTTTGTGCAAGAATGTTACTCCACATAGATGAAATCATAATTTCAGCTTGTTGTGTAGAGTGGAAAATGAAAGCTTCCTGTGCATTACATCTTTCACCAAACCATTTGCTCCATTTGCAAAGACTATTTGCTTTTTACAAGCAAATATTACATGTGCATCCCACAAACTGTAAATCTTAAAAACACCCTCTCTAAGAACCCATTCCCAAGAACCTCAAGTCTTTAACGATTTAGCTGATGACAGTGAAGTGTTGTCCATCCCTCTGGATTAGTTTGAATGACCATTGGACATGCCTTGTGGCAACGGTCAGGTTGAGTGATCGACCTCACAGATATGCAGACATGACCAGGCATGTGGTGCTGCAACATTAATATAAGAAAAGTATTTGTGTAGGGTCTTGACAAGAAAAGTCACAGAAGAAAATCACAAGTTGCAGTGTGGATGGCAGTTGCTATCTTGTAGCTTAGGTGTAGTGACATGATGAATTTCTTAGTTTTTTTGTTTGTTTGTTTATTTGTCCTAGTAGGGCTATGGGAGGTGGTTTAATTAGCATGTGGTCACATGAACTGAGCGTACTGTAGCTGGTTTTGTGCGAAACAAGAGTAGTCTGAGGAGGGACATGTGAATGTCCTGCCCCGCTTCATGCTCCACTGATCAGCTGCTCCGGGAGGCAGAGCCTCTGCACGCACCAATCATGACAGCCGCCCTACAGAGATGGGCGTGGTGGTGGGCGGTCAGGGGGCGGGGCTCTTCCAGGAGGAGGGGCCTGTGGAAGCGGAGGCAGGGATCCAGTTGGCGACGCGGGAGGGGAGGGAGGAGCCACGGGCGGAGGGAAGTACAGGGTGGTCGGAGGCAGGGCCCGGTTCGGTGGTGGGGTGTAGGGTGGGGGGGTGACTGGAGGTGGGGTGGTAGGAGGAGATGGAGTAGAGCAGGGAGGAGGGGTGGATGGCAGAGGTGGGAGGGTGGAGGTCGGTGAGGCTGGAGGACTGTGAGATGGAGGGGGTAGCAGTGTCTGGAATGGCGGCGGAGGTGAGCTGCCATCTCGCGGAGGCGTGTAGATGGGCGTAGAATGGTTTCTGACAGCTGGGTAGCGTGGCGGAGGGCTCGATTTCACTCGGGTGAAGTTCATGCAGCGACCCTGTCGAGAAACAACATGACCAGAGGATGAACTCACTTTAAAGTTTAAAGTTTAAACTATTTCTGTGTGACTTGAAACACACAAAAATGTATTTGTAAGCACAGTAGAAAACACGATTATGTTATAACATTGTGAATGAAATAGTAATAAGTTTGTAATAAATATAATAATTTACACTACGATAAAAGCCACCTTATACAGTTCAGTATAACGGAAACAATTACTTTTTGCCAGAATCAAAATGTTGCTGAATTGGTGACCATATTATTCACTTGAGAAATTAAGAATTACTCGCTGGAACAATACAACTGAACTCTCCACTCACATAAAAATGTCTCCTATTATAAACAGCTACATATTAACAAACTAATTGCTTTTGCAGTTGTTCAGACAAGACTGTTTTTTTTTTTTTTAAGTGCACATTCCCTTGTGTTTGCTGCTTCCAAAATACACAACTCCCAACCCACAATATTTATATTGTGGTGAGAATACGATAATATGTTTGACATAATTACACTAATTTACTGCATAGAACTTCATACGTGGGATTTTTAAGATAGGTGCTTTAAAAACAAAAAATTGGATCTTTGATTTATTCTCAAATAAAATGAGATCCCTGATTCATTCTCAGTCATTCTCTTATAGTGATTTTTGCAGTCCAAATGTTATAGGCTAACTTTCTCTGTTGAGGAAAAACAAGAGACCAGCCCTCAAGCTCAAGAAGACAGAACGTACAGCACGTCAACCATAGGAATGAATGGTAACTGTAACAAAATGCTTCAAAACATTGCGACTACTGAACTTGGCCCTACTGTTTCCTGTGAAAAACCTATTGGTTTCAGGTCACGCTACTGTATCTCTAGGAGGAATGCGGCAGGTTTTGGAAGATCTGTCACATCATTTACGGCGTGTTACTGATTCAGTGCCTCACGCGGCTGTGGTCACATGAAGGAAGCTGTTAAAGTCTTGGGTGTATTTGAGCTCTTAATTACAACCAGAGCAGCCTTGTTTACCCACAATGCTCAAGGGGAAGTGACAGAA
The DNA here is from genome assembly GCA_015244755.2 of Tenualosa ilisha. NCBI lineage: Eukaryota > Metazoa > Chordata > Actinopteri > Clupeiformes > Clupeidae > Tenualosa > Tenualosa ilisha. Next base: position 1,195,892 of record PYXC01002553.1, on the reverse strand, counting down.
TTCGGGGCTGGCCAGGGCTCCCAGCTTTATGAAGACAACACTTTTCTCCTACACTTCATTACCATATTTCAGAGTTCCACTCTGCATATCTGAGAAGAAAAAAATATCGGCTCTAATATTTCCGTAAAAGTCTGACACTAAATCTGTTCTGTGCATTTTCTATTTCATAGAATGCTATAGAGGAACCTCCTCTCTGAAGAGAGTAAGGAGAATTGCAGGCAATGCATTTGACTTGTGGAGCTCCCGGGAACTGGGCCAGCAGTCCTTTATATGCTGGTCCATTTTCCGACCGCCAAGCCATCGCAACTTTCTACTTCATGATCGCATTCCTTTCATTGCACTTTGGTTGTTGCATAATCCACGTCTTGGTCCATATCTCTTTGTGCTGAGGGTTCTTTTCTTAAGGGATAACAGCTTCTGCATTTGTTGTCATAAAGCCCACCCACACCTCCTCTTTTTCTCATCTTTGCAGTGTCGCTTTGTTGTGAACATAACACTAATGGGCTTGGTGGGAGGCTGAAGCAGGAAACTCGTTAAGCCTCTACAAAGTTTATTTCACCACGGCTTTGATGTTCGTTCTCAAAGCATCCATCCCACTGCCCGTGGAAGACGCCATAGTTCACCCCCATCCAGAGGCCTGCCTGTTTCTCTTTAAAACCGTCACCACATCTACACTTAAGGAAATGTTTCTTTGTGGCAGAGACAATTAGTCTTTGTAGCATGAGATAGGGTGAGGTGGGGGGGTGGGGGGGACATTGACTCTGTCTGTCTGTCTTGGTACACAACTCGCAAGGCGACCTCAAAGAAACTAGGTCAGATTTTGCAGCTGGATGCTTTTGTTCCTGGCTCAAGTCCAGACGATGGACGTGGTCCCTGCGTGAGTGAGTTTTGCTGACTGCGCACTTGTTTTCAGGCCTGTTGTGAGGAATCCACATGGGCTTTGAGGATCAACCACAAAACAACTAATAATAATACAAAAAAGATCAGCATCTGATCCCCAGCAGGGGAGGACGAAGTAGAGGAAGTCTTCTGTTTTTTACTTCCTACACCCAGGCCATCATCAAAAATGTTGACACCAGTTGGGTACAGTGTATTACTCACACCAACAGCCCCCCGCCCCTCACACAGATACACACACACCTCCTTCAAAATGTCACATACAATACGGACATGATCACACTTTATGCTGCCTAGAAATGCTTTTTTTCAGCTTTTTGTGTGACGACTTTTCCAGACTCCAGTCTGAAGCCTTTGGCAGGCTTAATCATCAAAAATCATCACACATTTACCCAGCATCCTCTTCTGTCTGAACTGACTTTACTGCAAACATCTGTGTTGTTTGCGCTGCATTTTATCGGGCCTCCAAACTGGACTTGACGAAAGGGACTGTTTCCACCCACCGCCTCCCAAATCCAAGCCGAGTCCAGGGCAAGGCTAGCAATGGAGCCACGCCAATCTCTGGCTTTTTTTATTTTGGGGAGAGGGCGGTGAAGGGTTGAAATGAAAGAAGGGTGCAGTTATTGCTGTTTCTGCAGTGCATTCAGAGTCATAAATGACAACACCCCTTGCACCCCCTCCTATAGGATTTAAATGTTAACAATCTTTGCTTTAGTTTACATGAAACCTCTTAAAGCACACACGCATATTTTAAAAGTCCTCATTCTGTTTCTGGGAGGGTTTCTCTGAGGGAACGGTTTCATGTGTTTCATTCTCTGTCCAACTCCTGGCAAAGTTCCTTCATGAAATCCTTGGCTGCAGTTTTCTAAAAGCTTCAGACTATCTCCTGACTCCTTAGTTGTTTAGATTTTGGTCAAATATTACTCGATGCACTGTGGTTTTCCTAATGATTAGATAACTTCAGTGAAACATTCTAGTGCAAGCTGTGGTCTGTCCTTGTCTGTTACTGCTTCACCCCCCTTAACCCCAAATAAAGGATAGCTTGCACAATAGCCATAACACTTAACTGCAATGTATGTACTGTAATAATAAAATCAGATGAAAATGCTCTGTTGTTAGCAACTCCACCATGGAAATGTTTTACCACAGTGTTGCCTATAGATGTTGGGCAGTGTGTTGCCTAGCAAGGGACTAACACAAAGGTCAGACGTGTCACGTTTTCCTTGTGGAAAAAACTCAGTATTGAGTCACGATGGGCTGTTTCAATTACAGATGCATCATTAAAGACCAGAACAAAGCTATGGGCAATGCCAGGGATACGCTTCATTTAGTCTTGCGTACGAACAGGTTCCACAGCCAGGCTGACCTAACACAGCTGTGTGCATGTAAGGTCGATCATATGCAAACGGCATCCGTGCTGAAAACGTGTCAAACGTGTCAGGCATTCAGTAACGGCTGCTGGGGGAAAACATGTTTCCTGGTTTAACACGTTCGCCACAGGGGGATGAGTGGCTGACACACAACAACAGGTGGAATTTCCATCTCAGAGCTGTTTTTTGTTTTTCCGAGAGTGAGAGAGAGAGAGAGAGGGGACCAGGGGCGATGGGGTGCTGGGTAGGATGTGGAGGTTCCTTGAAGAGGCCTGGAGAGTTCATGTTTTGGAAGCTGCATGCCTCAATTTGGGGGAACTGATATTTGAGTTACACAGCTAAGCCCATTTTCAACCCTCCATTTTGTGTTGCTGCTCATGATTACTGTTCTGAAAAGTGTCTGGCTTGGTCTCATTCACAGAGAATTTGAATGCACATTCTTTACAATCACCTAAAGGAACATAAGAATAACTTCTTGCTGCTAAGACTGATAAAGCCTAACTAAGTGCAAAAGTCTATCTGGAAACTCCATGGTGCTGTTTTAAAGGCATATTCTTAACCATATAAACATTGTTATTATGCCATTATATGATGTGGATATTCATAATTGATTCTATTTTGTTTTGGGCCAACTTTTTCAAGGAACACTCTTTCACTTTGTGCAAAAAGTCTGAGAGCATCATGATGGGCATAAATTCACTTCCCAGTGGGTGTGCACTTTGTTTGAACTTTAAAACTACTGGGTCTACCTTCAATTCCTGTTTGCTGATTGGTCACGAAATTTTCTAGTTGACATAACCTGATATCTTCTCAGAGTAGCAAAGTAAAACACTGAGCGGAGAGAGTTATTTCATCTTGGTGATTTTGCAACACAATAACAAGCTTATTTTATTTGGGCCTAGATGATTTGGTGAGATATAAGTCTTACTTTGTCTCCTGGCTGTGGTCTCATGACTGATACGCGGTCATAGCCTTTCCTCAGCAGAACCCACAAAGCATCCAGCTTGCCCTGTTAAAAAAGGATAACGTATGTTATGATTTATTTTGACATTCAGTAATACCCGTCATCCTCAACTAGCACAAGAGAAGGTTTACATTTCATCTGTCTAACACTCAGGTTTTCCATTTACGACTGCATCCTCAAAGTTACATTGAAAGATTGCAGGTATTTAGCTGACATTTGTTTTTTGTTTTTTTTCCAAAGCGACACAGACTCACAACAGAGTGTTTTAAGGAATCAAACAGGGGTTCATCAACCTATGGTGCATAATGTTTGTCTCTGCACCGATGAAGCTGGATCTGAAGTTTCCAGAGAAATAGTGATGTGTCTTGTAACCCAGCTTCATTGTGCAAATGATATAGATAACAAATCCCAGAGAGAGCATCAGTTCCAGTAAGTTGATGAATAGATAGATTTGTGGTCAGACAGGGTGTAGTGAAGCAGTGGTTACGTCACTCAACTGATGTATTGGGTGACTCGGGTTTGATTCCCGAATCCCACGTTGCCAGGCCATGTTGCTTTGGATAAGAGCATCTACTAAACACTAGTCAACTAACTTCTAACTTTTAACACTTTCTGGTGCAGTACTTATTTGCATTAGGTCATCTGAGTTTGGTACTGAGCTAGTAACTACAGTAACTACAGTCTGTGCACACTAAAGGCTTTATATCAGGGTTATTAAACACTGGGATTCTTATAAGTGCACTAAGCTCTGATTTTAGGACATTCATAACTCCATTATCCTCAATAATCTTTACTCCTTAGCTGTTTTTAAACCTACAGCAGTTTGTACATGTCCACCTTTCTGTGATGCACTTCCTTGACCTCAATGCTAAAAAAGAACAAAACAAATCCTTCAGGGAACCAGCAGACAAAGCCAGATTAAATCATGGCTTGGCCGTCAGCTGTGTGGTCATATGCATCTCTTTCCAATGCCTTTGCATTCTCTTACTGTAATCCAATTTCACAATAAAACATCTGACCTCGATTTCAGATATATTCCCTTGTGTTCAAAATGTTATTTTGAAACAAATTTACGAACTGAACAAAACAGAAACCAGTGTAAGTTCACAGAGGGTGATAAAGGAGTGCCCCCCCCCCCCCACTTCCCCACTGCCCCCGGTCCCACTCAGCAAATCTGCTGCCTTTGCAACCGTCCTCTCCTGGAAGTCAGTCCAACACAGGCCTGTTTTCTGTTAGTTCCCCAGCTGACTGAGTTTGAATCTACCAACACAAAGCAGCACAATGCATTTTTGCATCCAGGCCATGGTTTCCATCATGGTTGCTAGCCTTAGAAGATCTATCCCACCAGTACTAGATAACACACACACACACACACACACACACACTCACACACACAGACACACACACATACACACACAGACAGGGCTACAGTGTTGTTGCTCCCATACCAAGTGTGGCCGGGTACAACCTGGCACCAGCAGGTATGCAAAGGTCATTATCGGTGCTCAGGCTGTGCTTAGATAAAGTGATGTATGTTGTGACATGTTTTGATGTTAATCATATGTCAGCATGTGTGTGTTTATGACCAGTTTGGTATGTGACTCACCCACTCTATCTCCTAAATGTGTTGTGCCCTCCTGGATCTTCTACCTTGACTTTAACAGTATGTCTGGCTGCTACTACACTGTCCAGCCATAATTCTTGATAACCACCCATGGACTGACTACCATGTAATGTTATGGAATAATATTCTGGAACTATTATGATCCTTAGCTAAAACCATGGACAACTTGTAGTCTATCATGGTTATTACTGATTGTGTTTTTCCTGCATTACTCCTGGGAGTTGGGTTAGCCTCTTGAGTCGTGGATTTGCCCTCCTAGACTAACTAAACATAAGGGGGTTTTTCCTTGCCCCTGTTGTTCTTGGGTGCTCCTTCTGTAAAGCGCCATGAGACAATACTTTTGTAAAAGACGCTGTATAAATAAAACTGAATTGAATTGAATTGTATCTCCTGCACACAGCTTAGAGTGAGAATTGATGACTCCTGCCCAAACTATTCCTACAGACAACGTTGGCTTCAGACATGATCAATATGTCAGTGTCCAAAGACTTTAAGTTTCCTTTCCTTTAGTGCTTTATTCTCACCGTTGTCACTACTTGAGGTATTTTTTTAATCAAGCAATTAGTTTTGGTGTTATCTTTAAATCAGTTTTGATGGCATATGCTTCTAAGAAGAGTACATACACCAGCCATGTACTATGCAGCTCTGTGTACCAGATAGGAGCCCACAGTGAAAATGAAAGGAAATTGTTCACAAGATGACCCTGATTGACTATATTGCCAACAAATACTATTTGTGGTAGTATGTTCTAGCAGTGCCAGTGAGGCTCAGAGGTGTTTTGTGTATCTAACTCACAAGCTTTCCTCCAAAATGTCTTGATGTGGGCCTGACTGTGTTCACTTTTAGCCTGTTTTGACCTCTGGGCCACACAACAGGATGCATCTGTGTGTTTGGATTGTGAAGACTTGAATAATGAAGGCTATGAATTCTCATTTCCGACGATGAATCTGCCTGTAAAACATCTATTGCAAATACATAAAAGATTTATCATTGCTGTTACCACATCCGTAAACTGTTTCAGCACAATGTATTGGATGGGGTCTGAAGCCTCAGCTGGGATGTATGTGTTATACTATAAATTTAATAGAGTGACAAGGCACTGTAGCACAATGATCTGTCACAAAGCCAAGGAATGTTTCATACATTCAGCCTCAGTGGTAATAATAAGATTCCTGGAAAGGATCAAGCATTAAGAGTTGCTATTAGAAAAGACAGACAGACTCTAGATGAAGCGTGTCTGGCAAAACTCAACTGGGGGCCGGCTGAGTTTAGGGCTTTACAGGGGGCTTAATATGAATGTGCCTTTAGCATGCTTTTCAAAGACCTTTCATCTGATGGCTACACACAGTGCACTACACTAGGGAGCTGAATTTGGGGTGGGGGTGTCCAGGGGATGAGTATGTGTTGGAATATGAAGATGTGGTCAGAATATATGCATATGCACACACACACACACACACACACACACACACACACACACACACACACACACACTGAAGAAAGCAGCTACAGAATGCATTTAACTCCTAGAGTCATGTGTTGTGCATGGTAAGAATTTGATATAATTTTATATGATTTCTTGTTACTCCTTTCTGACTGTCAAATGAATAATCCTCACCTGTGTACTGCTCCAAGTTATCTATCTAGCTAAGTCTGTACAAAATGTTCAGACAACAACTTGTGTAGCATGGTGGGGACCTTAGAGGTCGCCTTGACCAGTGAGTGTGTCTCTGAGTTATGTACTTATATGGAGTTCCGTCCTGATTTAGAACCTGTTCAAGTTTTTTTTCCACTGTTTAGGATAGATTTACGATTAGACTTTTGAGTACATGTAGAGCCAATTTTCTTTCACCCGGTGAGAATGATCCAGACGAGCTACGCTACTACATCATCAATCTCATGGGTGAGACAGAAGAGTTACTTAGTCTGATAGTCTTTAGACTTCACTCTGTTACTTCAGCTTTTTATTTCAGTTATTTCATCTATTATTCCATCCAATCAACAATTGTAATCCAATTTGTAATAAACCATTGATCCTGATCCAATGCAACTGAGACGTCCGATCTTTTATTCTGACGGAAAGAGAACACAACGCAACTTTAAGGTGAACAGTGACTTCAGGTGACAAGTCAAACTGGGAAAAAACACCAAAATCTAACAGTATGTGTGTTCATCTGTTCCTATAGTAGGCAAACAGATCCTCCACTGAAGATTTAAAGAGCAACTCCAGCTTTCAAAGGGCAACTGCAGCAGTGATCAACCTAGAGCCCTGTGGTTAGAAGTCTTTGAGTACTGTTGGAATAAAACTGCTATTGCTGGAATAAAACAGTGCACCTTTAAGGTAGCTTTTATGCTAGAAACAAGAATGCTAGCAAGCCTGTGGGGGCAGATGTTAATGACGATAATTTGACGGAGTTCCTTTTAAGAAGGTGCCATGTTGACATCCTACCTTAATAGGAGAGTACCACTTGCGAGGGCCGGGTGGTTTCCTCATGCCATTGTTCAGGATGCGCGTGGGTGGAGGCTCAAACTCCTGCTCTGGCATCTTCACCCGGGCATTCTTGGCTTTCTCCAGCTTGGCACCCTCCTCCGTGGAGCCCTTCTCTCCCCAACGCACCTGGAGAAGCACAGACAAAGACAAAGACAGAGACAGAGATGGAGAGACAGACACAAGAGAAAGAAAGAAAGACAGAAAGAAAGAAATGAAAAATTAGACACCAAAAAGAAAGGACAAAAAAGAAAGAAAGAAAAAAGAAAGAAAGAAGGAAATGGAAAGAAAAAAGGGAAAAAGAAAGAGACAGATGTTCATTTTTAGGGGGGAAACACTGCGACTGTTAAATGCAACTAAGCAGGAGAGAGGCTAAGAGAGAGCCTCCAGATGAGACTCTGCACACTGTACAACTGGTTAGCGGCCAAGTCTGTAAATTCCAGCCATGTCTTATCTTGTCCTAATGGAAAACAGCTTGGACATCCTTGGACTCACTGTGGGGACATAGTTGCTGCACTTAACGTTCACTGGAGTCCAACAGAAACCTAGATGGAATCTGGCATGAAATACTACACAATACTGTGTCTACTGGTGAATACTAAACAATGGTCCTATATGTGCTACCAAGTACTTACCAAGATAATGACTCTTGAACACTGCTTTGGACAGACACAGTAATATCCTTGTTATTAACCAAGGTTAATACATTGATTTTGTAAACTATTCTCAGCTATGAGGTTACTAAACTAAACTAAACTAAAATCCTCCCTATGCAGGGTTGACCATTCCCTCACTGTTTTCTTGGGTTGTGCTCACATTTTTCTCTACAGAGCTCCCTGTCGCTACGTTGTGTTTATAGTTAGCCAGCGCGTGTTTGTGTGTAGTGCTGCACAGCAATTCGTTACTTCATGAGAACCTGAGACTCCATAGAGACTTGGTTGCAGCCCGCCGGCTGAACTTTGCAATTTCCACATCTCCTCTTAGATGCTCTAGTGGGAGTCAAAACAGCCACCAATCGACCCATAAAGTATTACAGAACCACCACAATGACTCTTAACCCTGCTAAATTAAGGTAAATTAAGCTAAAATAGTTGCATAGTGCCTCTTTAATTCATGGGGGAGGACAATAAATGGCAATGCTTCTCTCTACTTTCTCAATACATCATGATCTAAGTCTGCTTAATTATAAGTAATGTTTAATAAACTTCACTAATACATGATACATGGGTGAGGTTTATACACAGCTTTGTGTTTTAAATTTGCCAAAAACTCAGTCCTGTAATTTCTGCTTATATTCAGCCAAACACTGTACATGCAGTACGACTGGTAAATTATGCTTGTCTGAGCAGAACTAAATTTTCATATGTCAGACCTCCATCCGTTTGATCCCGCCCACTCCTCGGCCACCGTAGTAGGAGGCGTCCACTGTTGGCCACTTTTTCTTGGGCATCCCATCCTCCTCCTCTTCATCCTTGTACAAAAACAGACCATTTTCATTTAAAGTTACTGAGTATGTGACTGCTAGAGCAGTTCTCCTTTAAGATCTACACTGTATGTATTTCCAATTCATCCAATCCAAGCCAGCATATCAACATGTCAAAAACATATCAACATATCCATTTTCCATTCCTTTTTTGAGTGGACATATATCCTTAAGCATGCAATCTGAAGGGGGAATCAAGGGTGAGGACATAACTCAGGAAAGGTCAGAGTTCAGAGTACTCAAGGGAGCAAAACTGCTCTGCAAAGGTCCACAGTAATTTACTGCGCACAACCAGCATCAACCCACCCGAGCCCAACTACTCGGTTGCTAACTACTGTATGTCTATGGCACTTAAATAGCCAGATCCCCTAAACTCATAGCCTAGAAATCTAGAGCAGCAAATAGTTTTGCTCAGTGGGTACGTATAGCCTCGCACCATTGGAGCCTTAGTACTGTAGGTCTACCATTGTTCTTACACAGGCTTGGTAACACCAATCACAACGCTCTATCTCTAGCCGATCAATGACTAGAGAGTCATTGGGCGGGCTTAGCACGATAGTGACAGGGCTGTGACGGTGCAAATCCGCCAAGGAATAGCAGCCATTTGAATCGGCTTTGGCATAGACTTTGGAAGAGGTAGATTTCAACTTTTCTCTGAAAGCTGAGCAGAAAAAGGTACTCAAGTCATTCGTCTCAAACAAGGACGTATTTGCTGTTTTGCTGACTTTGCTCTGATTGGTTGTAGCACTATCCAGTTTGAAAGACAACCGCTGATTCCACCCCTAAGATTGAGATCGGTCTATCGTTCATGGTCAGACTATACATTTTGATGTTATAGTCTGGCTTGTCAGGCTACTAAACTCAAACATTAGCTGTAAAAATGACTGTTAATTGTTTACAACTCAAGCAGGCTATACCAGAAGTTAAAGCTGTGACTTTTATCCTAGATGGGTATAAGAACCTATCCATTTCCCCTTAGAAAAGCCATCAGCCTTATCGATGCTTACCTATTTTAACAGCACATACACACTTCCCTGAGCGGTATAAGTTTAAACTGTGGAGTGAGTCTGCAGTTTTCAATCTAGCCATGGCACATGCGTCAGGGACAAAAAAAAGTCCAATCCATCTCCTTTCCCTGGAGTGCTTTATTTCTTATAAACACAGTTGGCCTCTTTTATGACCTAAATTTTCCATCCTAAAGAACTTCAATCCCCCCGTCCTCTCCCACCCTTTACCTTCCCCTCCCCCTTAGAGAGGCCATGCCACTCTACTCCTCCTCCCTCCCCCCACAGTTCCTGAGAGTGTACTATGTCTTGCATGTGTATAGCATACATGAGATTTCAGGAAATGACATAAAGGCAGCCAACTCAAGTCTGACACACTCATGTTTCAGGCTGTTGGTGGAGCCAGGCTGATAGTCCAGACTAATCTAATCTATCACCGCACAACAGTCAGACGCTGTCACGCGAGACGCTGACGTAAGGCACCCAGGCCAGCGCTCAGAGGGGGTTTCGTTGGGTTTTTTAGACTCTAATGCCCTGGACTAACTTATGTTCAAAGCTAACATGATAATGACATTTTAGAGTTGAGTTTAAACCATGCTATGAACTCCTACCGGCGCTTAAGGGCAGTTTCTTGTGCCCAAGACTACACAATAACAATTAAAATGAAGATTTGTTAATGACAACCCAAGCCTGCATATTTCTACAAATACAGCTATAAAAGTGATTTTATATATGGGAATTTATTTAGTCTTTTCAGTGACATCATTTAATGACTGAATGATTAAAATTAATGGGGTGACTCCAATATGGGTCTCATGGGGACATGACATGTTTCACATAAGTCAGTTTTGGTTATGGTAAGCTGCTTTGGCCAACTTCCTTCAGCTTATGGGGAAACATCAAACACCCACCAACAAATCCCTGAAAAAAGATACAGTGCATATATATCGTTTGATAGCTTGAGAGCATATGTCAGACCCAACTTTAATTTGTTACGCCAATTGAACAATTACAGCTAATATATCAAAGCTGTATGCTAGTTTTATTGAGTTAGTTACAATCAAAGCAAATGTGTGTGCACACATACACACACACACAAACAAATACATGATTCTATCAGAGAAGATCCTTTGACACTGTGTTCAGAGTACTCAAGGGAGCAAAACTACTCTGCAAAGGTCCACAATCATTTACCGTGCACAACCAGCATCAACCCACCCGAGCCCAACTACTCGGTTGCTAACTACTGTATATAGCACTTAAATAGCCAGATCCCCTAAACTCATAGCAGTAAAACTGGTATTTAAATGAACTATAATGCATAAACTTAGTAACTAAAATATATTATCAAATATTCAGATATATGCAATGTAGCAAACAGAGGAGAGCAGTAAGCCCACCCAGTATGAAACCTAGTATTACACGGTACCAAACCTGCAATCTGACCACAGCACAAAAGAATCCTCATGACAGTGTTCTATAACCTGTTCTACACTGTGTTAAACTGATTTTTTGTCTCAATGGAATTACAATAAGTTTCAAAAGTTCAAACATTTTTCAAGGTAAGCTTTAAAACCTCATGTGGGGCCCATAACACATGCAATAACATGACTCCTCTCTGACTGTTTGCATAGTCCCAAGAGTGTGGGTGATTGTGGATAAATCTGTATAATAATGAATTAATAGTGGATTTTTTTATTGATGTTGATGTTGGTGTTTATGACCAAACTTTTCCTGTTGAAATAAGTTCTGTGGTTGTAGATATTAACACAAAAAACAACAGCAATATAATGTGGACGTGTATCTTACCGAGCTGTCTTCAACTGGTGGTGGTGGAGGCTCATGGATAATCTAGAGCAGGAGAGAAAGTGAGAGTGAGAGAGAGTAAGAGAGACAAGATGAAGGGGAACAGCAGTAGAGAGGTTAAGGTAGGGGTTTCTGTATTTTAAGTCTCTCACGTGCGCTCAAGTTCACACTCCTGCTGGCATGTCAAAACTAATCCTTTCCTCCTCAGCGCAGTTTCAAATGCCCTTTCCATTAGCATGTCACCCAGTCAGTGAGTAATGTGTTCAGTGTGTGTGCCAAAACAAGGATACTCAAAAACACATGACTGAGGAATTGGCTCGCTTTTTTTTTGTTCCTCTTTCGCAGTGTTTACAAGCAACTTGAAATGACCTAGAAATCTGCCGTCCAGATACCATAACTAGAGAAGGTCAGAGGGGAGGGGGGTGGGTTTGGGGAGTGGGGATGGTTCAGGGTGTTGGTTCATGAAATATGGAGGAGAGGGGCTCAGAAGACAACAAGTAGGCGAGTCACATGCTTGTGTTTTCAAAACCGGGGTGTCATTTGGAGTAGGGGAAAAAAGGAAAAGTCATCCAAACTAGAGCACACAAACATCTGAGAACATCCCACAGGAATGCACACCATTAAAAACAAGTCTGATTTAACCTCTGTTGTTGTTTTTTGAAAGAGTGGAGCACGAGACAAGATGATGTTATCAACTGAGTTACCAAACACAACGCGGCTCAACTTCTTGTGGAGCACTACCATTATGCAACATGCAGCAAAACCCAGAATGCAAAGCAGGCTAGCGAAGCCTGATTTTTCCTTTGAGCATTTCCAGAAACTGAAACACTAGCTGCCTTCCCATAGCAACCTTCTCTTACTTTCCGAAACAGTTCAGGGCAGAACTATCGACTGGAAATGATTGTATATGGCTAAGATCTTTTCCCAGTCTCAGCCTCCAGGCTTATAAAAATACAACTTTATGAAGCCTTAGTTTCTTGCCTTGGGCATCTGATCTCTGAAGATCCCTGAAAACAAACACCATACATCTGGTCTGACAGATGATATTTGATCTAAAAAAGATTAACAATAACAGCGACACCTGTTCAGCATACTTGCATAACTTGCAGAGGTCAGTGAATGCATGCTAAAGTGACTAACAGCATTTCTCTCCATCACCTCACCACAGGACCTTCAGATGAACTCTGACTCAATTTCAGAGAGAGAAATCTCTTACCCTTCTCATTAAACAGTTGGAGATAATCCATCCAAATTCTGTATAACAGGCCTCTTGAGAGAGATGCTAGTGATCAGTTACCAATATAATCAAAAAAAAGTTTAATTATATACTGATACCAGCAGTGAGACTGAATAGATACTGAACTGAGACTCAAATCTAGAACCAAGTTATTCCCTTGGTGTTTCCCTGAAAGAAAGATTTCACGCCCTTGAGAAGAGTAAAAGGTCTGCTTTTCTTTTTTCCATCAGCCTTTGACCCCAACAGGCCAAAAGGTGCAGTGGGGTCGTCAGGCACCAAGGAGCTCAAAACATACTTTCCACCTGTCCATGACCTTGTGTGGTGATAATAGACTTGGGGGAAGGTCATAACAATCTATTACAGGACTAACAAACCAGGACCCCAAGGTCCCGTGTGACCACCATGTGACTACCACCTCCCACGCTTCATGGGAATTTGTGTTTGGCGCCACAGATTTCTTTCTCTCCCTCTTTGTCTACCGTTCCCACTGCCCGGCCGGCTCCCACACTCCAGCTCTGCTGGAAAAGAAATCACTCGAGGCGATCTGCAACCTTCAGCAAATCAAGACAAACACACTTGGGAAGAGATGACCTCACCTTTTAAGGAAGGCCAATCATCAGTTAGTGATGTATGGGGAAATGAGGTTGGTGGTTAGGGGGCTAAATCTTAACTGGGCAGCTGTTCACAGATGCTGGGAAAGGCTTTGTAAACTCGTTGTCCAACTAAGGGCAGCCAAGCCTGGACAGTGTGTGAAAAGTATGGCTCATCTACTCAGTTGAAGTGATTAGAGTGAACTTCATTTTTCTTGCAAGAAACCACTGCTGTGGGACAAAAAGTTCAGTAAGCATTTGCTGATTTTGAAGGTATTTTCCAGTTTTACGTAGCTGGTGTAAATGTCTTTAACCATTACAAAGAGGGAACTATAAATACTATAAGTTTTATGTATATTATTTCTATTACATTTCTATGATGACAATAATATTCTTTTGCACTAGTGTTCCTATATTACAGTTTTATAATATGTCTTTATATGTGTTTTATAATATGTCTATAATATATTTATAATCTGTCCAAAGATTCTATGACTTTCTAGGCCTTTTGAAGTGGACTTTTGTCAAGACTGATCTTAGCCAAAAATCTCATTACTGCTCATTCTTCTTAGAATTGCCTACTTTTACCTGCTTGAAACATTCTGCATACAAAAGAATACGTGGGTAAAACATTTCTCAAATTTTAGGATTCAAATGATGTTATTCAAAATATTCATGTGTTTTCAACAAAATGAAAACATAGCCCTTTAGGAAACCACAAACTTGGTTTAGCTGTTAAGGCTAGGACTACACTGATATGTTACAGAGGTGTTATGTTAAATAAGATCAAAATGCACGACTGGTTTATATTATTTTAGAATGTTCTCTCCACTGTCTCAGCTGGTGACTTGACCTGACCCTTCTGTGACATACCCAGTGAAGCCTCCCTCTAAGCCTCCCTCTCCCTCCATGACAACCACAGAACTGACTGAAAGAACCTACCACAGTGCAGCAGAGAGGCCAGAACCACCACAGCAAAGCCAGGATCAGGAGCAGCATCAGGATGAGGAGTGCTATGGCCAGGATAGTCCCATCCGACTGAAACAAAAACAGAGAATAATAATGGAATATTAGCGACAGTATTAATTATATTTTTCACATTAATTTTAATTGGATATGACAGTATGGTCCCAATAGGAATGAGAAGTCAGTGTGTGTGTGTGTGTGTGTGTGTGTGTGTGTGTGTGTGTGTGTGTGTGTGTGTGTGTCTGTCTGTCTGTCTGGGGGTGTCTGAACATCTGTCTGTCAGAATATCTGTTTGTGTCTGTCCTTTGTGAGCACAACCACAGAGTGCTGGCTCTTCACAGTCAGGTCTGTGGTTGATGACGACTTGTTTTTTTTTTTAAAGGATTTCAGGAGTAAACCTTTAATATTGTGAAACACTAGATGATTCATAACAGCTGGAGAGAACAGAGTAGACCTGGATTATGAGTTGTTTTCAAGAAAGCAAAAAGGCTCCGTGCCATCAGAGGTTACAAGGGCACTTGGATGACTGCTAGCTTGGCAGGTGCTATAATACTCATTTCCTCAGACACACACTATGGATTCTCATTGGCAAACAAGCAATGTGAGTTATCTCAATACTGACTATACAACCATCAGGACACTGTACTTGACTGAATCAACAGATGCCTGGATGAAAACTCTAAGAAGGAAGACAGACTTTAATTTATTTTATTTTTTTTTACAGTGCCAAGGATATCTGAGGATATCTATGCTGATATATTCAGTATCTATTTTACTGGACACTTTGGGTAAAAAAAATAGGCCTACAATATTCACATTTTGAAATAACAGATTGTATACACAGTATAAATTTGATATATCATTTGCGTTCTGAGACTGAATACTTACACATCCTACGGTGGTAATGGTGACAGAACTGGAGATGAAGCTCAAGCCTTCATTCATGCTAACATACAGGGAAGCTGCCCTGCAACACACACATACACAAGTCTGATGGGTTTCTGTCACTAACAACACCCAAAAGCAAAGCGCACACATAATGTGTGCATTAAAATGAAAAAAAAAAACATCATTAAATGTTAAACCGCAGATTTCTTTTTCATTTTAATTTTTCTTTTTTACATTTATTTTATTGCTGGGGTTTATTTACACATGTTTAATTTAATCTAATTCTTCACTAGCCACCTATATGGACACTATCAAGGAGGAAATGTAATAAACAATGTAATAAACCATCTACAAAGGTAGAGATGGAAAATAAATGTTATAAACATTTGCCAACAGTTGTATGTTAATGTGAACACTTACGTTCCTTCCTCTCTCAGCACTGGTGCGGGACACAGCAGGTATGTGTCCTCAACAATCAGAGGCTTCACCACTTGAGAAAAAGAAAATCAGAATAACACAACTGTACAACACCTCCCTCCAGAGCCACTGTAGAAACAGGTAGTATAACTCACAGGCAGTATAACCTAGCATCAGGGAAGGGTAAAAATGGCTTGTTGTTTTAGATGGAGAGCAAGTCAACAGCACTGAGCCATGAGAAAACCCTGCAGGGACCTGTTGGGAGAAGAAGCTGGCTCTGCCTTGCAAACAAGGAAATAAAAATATGGCCGCCTCTGTTGAAGGACAAAGCTGTAAGATATTCTGTTGAACTTCTTGGTTGGAAGGCAGATCCTCTACCCCAATACTGGCTGTTTACACTGGCCCTGGGTAGGCATACCTCAGCCCTGAGGAAATCTACACAACTGCTGTCTCTTTCCTGCAACACCCTGCTGTATGAAGGGATTTGGTTGTGGGAGGGAAACGGGGTGGGTGGACCAGCTTGAGCCCTAGCTGTAATATCAATACCACTGAGACAAGGCTGTGGCCAGGGCCAACATAAACTCATCGGGATATTACAGGCCTGGCATCCTTCATGCGGTCAGACACCTCAAAAAAAGGTGAGCAAGACAAAGGGTGAAGCCCTTGTTGAGGGACAGACTTCATACCCAGTCCCTGCAATGCCCCCCCCCCCCCCCCCCCCCGTACTTCCTCTGTGCTTAAGGGGGTAGATTTTGCCCAAGGCAGATCTTGGCAGTAAAATTCTCTGTCTCTCTCTCTCTGCATGTGGCCAGAAGTGTTGGGACCCTGGCAGGGAGGCTTGATGCATATCCTCAAATTCTTTATTAGCCTGTTTACCCACAGTGTGCAAGGAACAGGGTTGTGTTTTACCGCCTAACTGAAGACATGTGCTCAAGGTTGGAGAGTGCTTAATAAATTACCAGAAATTACTGGCCATACCGATCACCTCTAAGGCTCTCTCTGAGTCAGAGTCTCAGCATAGCTCTTCAGACAATGCAGCTGTCAGTAGGTGGTGGATTTAACTAGCTGTGAATTACGCTCCAACTAACTGTGAAGATTTACGGTAACAGTGGTGGTGTTTTGATGAAGATGTGAAGATCATGAGGTACACTGAAAAAAGAGCTGCACTGCAAAGTTTAGGGGCATATCTTCTGTGCAGATGTGCTTCCATGACCACTGACTAGTGTAGATTAAAATCTGGTGTTTGTTATTCCCAAAACCCTTCACAAATCCTGCTCAATACCCTTCACAACAACAATGAGCAGGGCTTGCATGTTAACCTTAGGTGTTTGTCATTTTGCTGAAAGGATCTGACCCATCTTTGTATTAAGTTAGGAGCCAAGGTTTTAGACCTTCAAGTCTCGTTCAAAACTCATCATCACATCTGCAGGCATATGAGATTCCAAGGTTCCATATGCCCTTACTAGCGAGTTGTTAGTGTGTCCAAGACATAGGCTCAGGCAGCCGCTCAGCTGTTCAACACATGTAGCAACACACAGCCCCTTCCTGCCCATGGCCTTTAATCCATGAGATATTTAGGAGTATTTTCAATGGGGAAGAGAGAATTAGGGAGATTTACGTTGAGAGAAATCGCCTGAGAGGACTAACACTATGGGCAAAGCAAAGTGGATATTTGTTGCCCAATGGGTTTGTGGTTGAAACAGGCAAAAAAGAGCTTGCATCAGCACAATTAGGGTCTGTTTACAACAGCCTCTTTTCTGCATTTGTATTTACCAAGCATAAACAAACACCACTGGACAGTGGAGAAACAGCACGTATTTTCAGCGGAATTACGGCGGAAAGCAGAGGGGGGATGAGCATGGCTAGGGGGTGAAGTCAGCGGATAGAGAGAAAAGGCTTTTCCCTTTTGATCTAGTGGTTTCCATAACCCTCAAGCTCATTCCCCACCGAGAGGTTTGGACACATAGTGTAAACGTTTACGTCCGGCGAAACGATGAGTTTGCGAGACACATGTTTCTAATCTGCAACTTATTACTTGTACAATATAATGATATCAGAGGCAGATAACTCTACTTTGATCAGAGCCTCAGAATTCAGACATGATTGCTATTCCTTGCAGCCTTGAATATCAGCCCTGGGTGCAAATATCTTAACAGGCCATATAGGCATCAGACTTTTATTAAAGACCGATGGCGGGAATTGCAGCTTGGATGCAGCTCAAGTATATTGTTCGTTTCTCGTCATGGCTTTGTGTGTGGCGCTGTTTTTTTTTTTTTTTTCCTGCCCCGCAAGATCTGCCTCACCTGGCAAACGGCCATGCTTTTAAAGGCTGCCTTGTGCCTTTTAAAAACCCTCCAACTACCAATCACGGCAGATCCAGGAACACTGGTGCGTGTTTGTAGTCTAGTAAGGCCAGATTTTGTCAAGAGGTTTCAGAGGAACAATTGCTCCGGGACACTTCAGAGACCTGCACAATGGCAGTTCCAAGCAGAAGTGCCAGAAAATTCCCCAAAACAGACCTTATTCGAGAGCTAATTATTCCTGTTTACATTCACATTAATGCTTTGTAAATAATTTTGCATCAGGCACACATTTTTTAAATAATTGGCCCTTGTTTATTAAAAGAAATAATTCAAGACTTTCTACTTGAATTGGTTTCAGTGCAGACCTCTAAATAGGTCCATATAATGCCAAAATGCTTACACACTCTGTGAACAATGCTGAGTTAATGGTGGGTCACTTTACACACCAAACATTCTTGTTTTATATAGAATCTAATTACTCCCCTCACTTGTAAAGGGAATAATAAGACATTTTCAGATGGTTCAGTGTGAAGCTCTAAATGGTTCTCCTTTATACGCTTAATGTCACAGAATACATACACAAGACTTGAATGAAGAAAGAAATTCTAGCTGGCTATCAATGATAGAGGCTGGAGGCTAGCTTATGTTGTACGCATTATACCCTAAGATATAGCAACTTACTCCTTGTGAGGGTGTCATTGATGCGGAAAGTGCAGAGCACTTTTTCCGTGTTGCGGGCATGGAGGAATCCATTCCCATGTACCACCACCTGGAACGTCTCTGCAGAGGAGGAAAAAGAAGAAGAAGAAGAAGAGACTGACATGAACTATGGTTAAAAACATGCACTCTCACACCACGGGTGGATTTGAAGGGCCCATCTCACTTAGATTTTACAGTCATCTTCAAAGAAAGGTTTTTGGTGCCCCGGGCAGGAAGAAGACCACTGATTTACGAGGAGCCCATGTTTTAGTAAAGCCCATTATTTGTTGAATCAGGTGGCTTGGCAGTATGGGTTTGGCTGAAGCCCTCTAGAGAAAGAGTAGCCTCTGGGACCATGGGCGGGCAGAACAAACATACCACACGTTGCCGTCAAACTGATCTGATCTAAGCTCTGAATTGGTAGCTTGCTAACTGTCACGCAGTGTCCAATCATGTGTCGATCCATAAATTTGCCTGCTTTGCGCTGTTCAGCAAGGTCATATTCTGTTAACATTGTACTTAAGAACCTCTTTGGCGTGACCGCAGTGGTTGCAAGACAGACATACTTGACTGAAAAACATTCTCTGAGGGGTTAGCCTGTGGCAAGCCAGACATGTAGTTGTCCCAACGAGAGAGGAAGGGTCCACCACAGAGCCAAAGCCACAAAAAGCCTGAAACCCTTGGGCTTAATTCCAATGTCCTCCCTAACCTTAAGCTCTGATCGCTGAAACCTTTCACAGGCATGAATTAGCCAATCATGAAGTTAATTCATGCCAGTTCAGTCTTGAAGGGTTCAGGGCTTTAGAGCTTATGGGGGGACATTGGGACTGAGACTTTGGAGAACATATCACGGAGGAAAATTGGGGCTCAAGTTCGCTCTGACACAGAGAATCAAGCAGCCGGCACCAGTCTGACGAGCAAATGAGGCCTGACAAGGTCTTATTTAAAGGTTCTTATATGACTCTTCTCAATGACTAAGTGAATGAAAAGATTAGCCTGTTAATACACGCTGGTGGGGGGTTGGGCACGCAAGAATGATGAGCCTTAATATGAGTGTGAAATATAAATAATGAACTAATATCAAGATAACCTATTATTATTTTATATGTAACGTATAAATAGAACATAAAGTTAAGGATTAGGATTTTACTCAATGCTCATGTCTAAATAAACTTGAATCCAGCTGACACTTCAAAACAAACCCTCAGTGGGACTTTGTTTTCCATCTGTCTCTCAGGATGGGGGGAAAGAAAAACTCACTATAAACAGAGAGGCCTTTGCAAAAGGGGTCACACTTTATTGGAAGACTTCAGCAGCCTTTGTAGAAATAAATAGCAGCCTACGAGATTTCTAGGAAAGCTCGGCTTGAGTTCGTAAAGGGAATGGAGATGTTCGGCACAACATGCTTATTTGTTTACATCCATGTGCAGCTACTGGGGGCCTGGAGGCCATCAAACTCTCCCACCCTGCTCAACCCCTAAAGCCAATGAGGTCAGGAGAAGCTACTGCTCTTCCTGCTACTGTTTCCCATCCTCTGACAGAAGTGAAGCTCCTCAGTGCTCGTGCATGCAGCCACTCAGCCTTTGAATTTCGTATCTGGATTAAGTCTTTTAAGAATTAGTCAGTCCTCTGTTCTTGTGTGTCTGTGTCCGTGTGTGTGTGTGTGGGAGAGAAAGTAGCCCGTGTGTGTGTGTGTGTGTGTGTGTGTGTGTGTGTGAGAGAGAGTGTGTGTGGGAGAGAGAGTAGCCTGTGTGTGTACGTGTGTGTTTGTGTGTGTGTGTGTGTGTGTGTGTGTGTGATTGTGAAAGTAGCCTGTATGTGTGTGTGTGTGGTTAGGGGCTTGGCTGGAGGGCCAAAGCCGATGAATGGTGTTGGGCCGGATGTCCGCAAACAGACTCCCCTCACTCACTCACTCACCTCCTGCACAGATACTGGAGGGTTCCGCGGCAAGGATCTCAATGCAGGATTTCCTGAGGATCTGAGGGCAGCCAGAGGGGAGAGAAGGGAGGAGGGGCAGAGAAGGAGAAATAAAGAAAGAGAGAGTCAGAGAGAGAGAGAGAGGAGGGAGGGTGAAAGCTGCTGAAAACTGTCATGAGACACCATGGCTACATGATTAGTTACTCCTGAGTTCACAACCAGTGTCTGACAACAAGCAGTCCATTAACAAGAAAGAGAGTAAGAGAGGGAAAGAGACTAACTGGCATACAGACAAAGAGTGAGCATCTGTGGTTTTATGTAATTGAGTGTTCATTTTGTATATGTTTACATGTGTCAGCTTGTCCACCTGTTATATGTGTATGTGTGTGTGTGTCTAGTTTGTCTCGCTCACTCCCTCCATCCACTCTTTTCAATAAAAATATGCATGCTCTCATAGGCCTGAAGATCCCTCTGATTTACGGCACACAATCCCTTGCCTCTCTCCCTGAAAGCCAAGTGCTTTCACTGGGCCGCTAATTAGCAACAGATGACTGGCTCAACTGACCCTGGCTAGAGTTAGCTAGCTAGCTAGCTAGGGGTGAGTCCGCAATGCCAAGCGAGAGCAGCTCCCGGAGAGGAACAAACCTGTTCACCTTAGCCTTAACACCCCATCCCCCTCTCCACCCAACACACACACACACACTCCACCCTTACTTTTCTGTCACTCATCGGATGGAGGAAGTAGGACTCAGTACCTCGCTGGAGAGCTAAAGGATACAAGCATAGGCTTTGATGTTTAGATCCTATTTTTGGGCGGATTCCAATAGTGTCTCGATCAAAAAGGGCTTGTGGGTGCGGGGGGTGCGGTGTGGGTTCACCCCCAAAAAATGTTCGGTCCTGGTGAGTTTTCAGGCCCCACTGACCTGAGTAGGCCAGTGATCTGAGTACGCCAGTGTTTGTGTTTCTCTCTCTCTCTCTCTCTCTCAGAAAAAGACTCCCCTTTTTTCCTTCATTTCCTTTTTCATTTTTCATTAGCCTTGGAAATCAGACAAAGCCCAGCCAGTGAGAGTGAAATACTTGATCGGAAAGTCTCTTTGAAGAGCACAGGCAGCATTCAAAAACAACAGAGGGAAACTTGAGGGATGTCTTTTCAATGCAGAATTCCTGTTACCATGTTACTATCTCCAAAACTGTGATACTTACAGAATCAATGACCCCTTGCAACGCCTCAAAGCCGCCATTCACTGGAAAAACGTGATCCTTACTGTCTGCTATCTTCGCCAACTGAGAGAAAGAGGAAGAAGGAACCTAAGTTAGTATTAGTTGAAAGTCATTTTATTAATTTACACTCCAAAAATGTGCACTGGGGGAGGATACAAGATTACTCTTTTGTCCAGTACTGCATTTTCCCACAGTTCTTTCATCTCACTATTAGACCAGCTGAGAACTGAGTCTTTGGCCTCGTCTAATGCCAGACACCATGCCTAATGGAAACAGAACACCCACCTGGGTCTCATTGAAGTCCTTCACCCCGACGCAGTAGACTGATGCACCCAGGCTGCGGGAGCGGTTTGCCTGACAGATATCCATAATAAAAAGACAGACAGACAGACAGACACCGGCATTCAACTTTAGCACACTGTCTCTCAAGCAGCACAAGCTCACAGAACCAGGGAGCCATATTTAATTGACTTAAATGAGGAAATGAGGTCTCGTTCATATAGACATGCAGGAAAAGGAAATAGAGGTCATTTTCTAAATTGTATTATTAAAAGATGAAAGTCAAGGTAACACATGCTGGCAGTAGACACGAGGGAAAAAAATAGTCTGGACTCATTTCACCTTATGCTTGCCAGTGAATGACAGTTAATGAGACATTTCAACAGTTTCATCTCCTGTTCCTGTCAAACCTTTTGACCACTAATACGCTTCTTACAATAATACTCTCAAAAAAAAGAGATCAGTGGCACCTTATCAACACAGTTAAAGGCAACAGGTGTGTTTTTTTTCTCTTTCGTTTGAGTGATAGATAGAGAGTGAGAAAGGGAGAAAGAGAGAGAGAGGGTTGGTTGGCACGTGTAGCTGATCAACCAGCCCTTTAACTGCCCACAGCTGCTCACGTGCCACTCTGAAGCACACTGGGGTGGAAGAGTTATAGGCTTCCACCCGTCTCCGCAGATGGGCCGTGCTGGCCACAGATGTGTCTGTGGTTTACACCCCCCCCCTCTCTATTTTAAGGGGGCAGGCTGATGATAAGAGTCTGCCCGCCCCACTGACCTCCTTCCCGCCTGTGACCCAGACTTGGATCAAAGGCACGCCAGTGATGATATATACAGTAATGGTGTTTGATCTGTGCCAGGCTCCTGCGGTACCCCTGTGCATGTCTGTTCATAATTTGCAGTCTTTTGTAAGTCTTCTGTTTTTTCTTTTCTTTAACTTTTCTTTTTTACTCTGTTTGAATGATGCCCTACATCTTTTGGGGCATAGAAGAAGAGCTCCTCCATTTTTAGAAAACCTGTTTTGAAGAAGCGCTGAAGTTTTATAGGTAGTGATAGAGCCCTATACCTCTCGCTCAGCATAGAAGAAAAGGTCTTCATGCAGTTCGCCGTCGGTCAGAGCAATGATGACACTAGCAGTACGGTACCCTGTTTGGAATGAGAGAGAGAGTGAGAGAGAGAGAGAGAGAGAGAGAGAGTTTGGTGTTAAAGTTTAGCTGACATTCTTACTGTTATAAAGAAAGGTGTGAAAGGTAGAAAAAGGGTCACCTTCCGAGTTTCCATAGTAAATCTGCTCACTTGCCTGTAAAAATGAAAAACCACAAGATGAGAATCATGAGCGGTCCGTGGACAGTGTCCTTTGAACAGCACATTCTTCAGGGCATAATTCATGTCTGTTCGGACTGCTGTGATTCCAAGCAGGGGAGTCAAAGTGCTCTTTATGCAATGTGCTATTTATTTGGCTGCTTGTTTGCATGAAATTGTTATCTTTTCATGGGTTTTCTTTATAGCACTGACTGATCCTCTTGCATGGAAACTAAGACTTAACACTGCCCAGCTTTACCAGGGATGACTACTGTATTGAGAAAGCCATTTCTTTTCACCACAGTAGAATTAAACAATGTCATTGCCTAAAACGGGTTGGCAGATGCAATGGTTCACAGGATTATAGACTCACCCGTTGAATACCCTCGTGCATGAAGGTGTCTCCACCTGGTAGGACCCTCTGAAGCTCCTCCAGACCTTTCTTTATCTTTTCCCTGAGAGACACACACACACACACACACACACACACACACAGAGAAACACACACACGCATGCACACCACGCAGACAAACACACACCACACATACAGCATTCTGAGATGTGCTGACAGATTTTAAAGTTCAGCACGAGTTCTTTCGGGAGAAATACACTTTGGTGTGTTGTTTCTACTACCACCAAAAGCTTTTCTACATTCTAATTAAATACAATGATACACAGCAGATGTTGTGGTATACATCAAGAGGAATAGTGCTGTCAGTGTGGGAGTCCGATATTATAAAATAATATGTACCGCAAAAGTCACGAGCAACTCTACTGACCTAGTCCATTAAAAACAACAGTATCATATGGTAGTTGTCACCAGACAAGACTGAGAGGTGCTGGACAGAAGAGGTGTTTAGATCTCAGTGGCTTTGTGAAAGAATGCATTGGCCTCTAGTTGAGCTGAACGTCACCGGACAATAACTGTGATTCTGGGCTCCGCTCGCTGTTTCTGTCGATTGGAAAATCCATCTAACTCTAAATCTTCCTGCCAGGGAAATGCTGACCCACCCAGTCACGACGAAGAACTCTTTTTGCTCTGTTACTTTCTTGGGGAGTTATTTGTTTGAATGCTTAAATGACATGTTAATTAGTTATAAGTTACCAAAATTGGGGTGGCTGGTGGCTGGTGTGTATTACAGCACATATCACAATGTTTATCTCCGGGGAGTTGTGCTGTAATTCTTCATAAGCCACTCTGATTTTGCTTCTGACACAATGAGTTCTACAATGATAAAGCATACAGCATGAGGCAGGGAAGCAGACCTCATGTGACAATTTGGCCTTTTCAAGATGACGCAGCTGGCAGACAATAAACAGTCAGCTGTTTTCACACGCAAACACATGAAAAAGGGACTGTCGATTCCATCTCCCAAAATCGCAAAAGTGACAGTTTAAAGATACAGCACAGCACATGTCGAAGTTTTTTGCTTGCACAGATCTCATACTTGGAAATGATGGTGGTGTCACAGCGGGACCTCTCAAACCAGATGTGCTTCTCTGCTGTGCTCCCAGTGCATTGATTTAGCCAGTGTGGGGATTCTGTTCAATTTATCTTTTTAAAGAAAACAGGCCAGGATTTGTTGGTCATTTATTTGCTCAGTGGAGCAGACAAATAATAGACTTCCAAACGGAAACAGCAGCGTGTGCTCCAAAATGTACAGAGTGTGAATTCATCAACTTGTTTAGCAGTGTTTTTTCTTTTCTTTTCTTTCATTCATGAAGTAAACTCTCTTAATAGAGACAGTATATGGTCTTAAAATACCACGAAACAAATATGAAAATATGGTTTACTACGTGAGGCAGGCTTTAGTTGTTACTGCCATGCCAGTACACAGTACCCAATACCATTAGCTCCTTATTGATGCTGATTTAGAGGATTTAAGACAGTCTGTCATTTTACAAAGCCGACACATGGGTTTGTCATATGAAGCAAAGTGTAAGCATAACCACTTTCCCAAATAGAATCTATTCCGAAATCATAACTTCAAATCACAGCAGCAAATAGGTCATTCTGAAAGTACGTACCAACAATTCAATAGCATTTGATTTATAGGGCTAACTATTGAGTCAAGCTGTGGATTCCTGTTTTATCATTAATCCAGCTGAACAATGTGATTCCAGATCCCTGATTGAAAACAGAATGTTTGGAAGTGCAGCTTCCCCTGCTTTGAATATATATAATCCCTTATAGTCATATTCATTAGATATAATTAGTAACATAAACTCTTATTTTATGACTGAACTCAACAGCAATTGGATGACCTAATATGACATCATATGTCTGAGCTAAAAACGCAAAATAAATCAAAATTTATGGTGCAGTGCTTCATGCATGTTGACTAGTACTGTTCACTGAAGAAAAGACCTGCCGGGAAGCAACTGGCCTACCACATCACCAGTGCAAGAGCAGGGTACCTACCAAGTTTTACTGCTGTTTTTAAACAAAGTCACATCATGCGATTCCTATCAGTCAATGGCGTATTATTTGCCCACCTCCATCAACACTCATCACTGATCACTTTGTTGACCACAGCAGCTTATAAACAGTTATGCTATTTTATTCATTCTGCTTACAGTGTACTTCTTTGTTTAACTTTGACCAACCCCCAATTTCAGAGAGAGCAAAAGGGGTGTTTGACATGAGGGGGAAACACACACACACACACACACACAAACGAGTACACACACACACACACACACACTTACCTGTCCTCTGTGAGACGCATCAGGATCCGTCCCTCAGTGGAAAATACAATAAAGGACATCCGCAGCTGTGGGCTGCATAGAGGGAGGGTGGGGGGGCGTAGGGGGAAGGGGAAGAAGTGGAGTGGAATGGAGTGGTGGAGAGTGGAGAGAAGACGAAAGTAAACAAAGAGGATCTGCAGACACATGGTCTTGCCTGCCAAGAAGCCATTACAACACATACAATCACAGCTCCTGCTTATATAACCCAATTTTCCTACTCTAACTAAATGAGTAATGGCCGGCCTCTATAAATGCATAGAGAGTAGGCCTATTAGCTCAAAGAGGAGGAGGGGGGTGGGGTTGTAGGGTGTGAAGAATACTGTTTGACTTTGTCTCATGGTTTGTTTTTTGGTGCATGTAGGTCATGCTCTGTGGTTTTGTACCTTATGAATTTATGTGCCAGATGTGCAACAAAGTGGTAGATCTCATTCCAGTGGTGCATCACACTGCCAGACCTGTGGAGGCAAAAGAAGAGCTCATACACTTCATCAGGGACAAGGCCATGTTGATGGCTGTTAGCTAGCTAGCCTATTATTAGCCAACATTTGTCAACATCAAAGACACTCGTTTGTGTAAAGAGTGGAAAATATGATATTCAGGTCAGTGTCCCACAGTCAGAGATAACAAAAGAGGGAATTATCAAGTTTCCTGGGGAGTTATCCCTGAGGGGGATTATGTTACATGTGCAGTATGTTCCACGATGAGTGTCAGTTCATGACCCGGAGAGTCGATAGGAAAAGATAGAAAATGCTTTGAGTTCTCAAAGACTAAACTACCATGTAAAAAATCATGCGGATCCAGGAAACAAGCAGATAACCACTCAGGTCACTCTTAACCTCTTAAGTCTCACTCCTTGTTACTCTTAGTGAGTTGCATACAGATATAAAAAGCCATTGTAAGAGTAAAGCAGTTTAGCATAAAAAAATGCGAAAAAAAATGAGATTTAATGGTGAATAACTTCCTGTTTCCTGCATCTTTTCCCTGAAGGTTACAAGCTGGATACATTAGCCGTACACTCAGACAAAGCCTTTGACCCTCTGTTTCACAAAAAAATGATTTATGATTGCCCCTCTTCTGAACGCAGAGTTTGACTATGGGTGAAATGATGATTTTGAAGCCCTGGTATAGAAATGTGTTATTAAAATACAGCATGCTGTAATAGGTCATGCAATAAATGACAGGCTAGGTAGTCTGTTCACAATTCCGGAATGATCATACAAGACAAGTGTCTTCTCTTTTTTCAAAGTGGCAAGTGTCATGTCTCTGTGTATCTGGTGGATGTACATTATATTGTATGTGACAACAGAAAAATATGATTTCAGTCTGTCACACTTCCATAGGTGATCTATAATTTCATGGGAAGAGTCACTTGAGACTAACCAAAAAGTTTTGACACAAAAGTCTGTTAACATTTCTCATAGCTGACTTTGACAGTGCACAAATGCCTTTCCATAGCCTTGGGTCCTCCCACTGCTGTCTGGTGCATTTATTCAAGTGGATCGAACAAGCCCACAACAAAAATCATAGTAAAGTTCAAGCACTTTACTGATAAACTAAAATAACAACTATGTGTGACACCTCTTCACACAATCTTATAATTTATTTATTTGTTTGTTTGTTTGTTTGTGTCTATTGATCAACAGGTGTGTGCTTTGTCCTTCTAAGTTAAGAGTTGCACTAAAGCAATATCCTATCAACTGCATTGATATGGAAATAAAGTACATAAGACCATGCCAAAATCACTGATGAGTTGGTGGTGATGCACCAGGATATAAGCACAGGTCGCTGGTCAGTTTCTATAGAGTTGACTGGTCTTCTTGTATTAGTTTTAGGGTATTTAAACACAAACAGCTGAGCTGTCAGTGCTCCTACAGTGCACACATCTGGCACTGATAATTATGTCTTCAGTGACAACCTACTCTAACTAAACTGTATGCTGACGGAATGACTAACTCTGGACAAAATTAAACTTGAAGGGGTGAGCAGCATGAATTGATCAGTAGCAGAACCCAGACCGTTTGACACAGTCACACCGAGAGCAAGTTGCAGAAGCACAGATGCTAAAGCCATAACCTAGGAGAAGAAGAAGAAGAAGAAGAAAGAAAGAAAGAAAGAATCTGAGTTCTGTTTTGCGCATCTGTTATTGTGGTATCCAAATAAAAACCCACTTCACCACTTCACTGGTAACAGTACCTTAGGGTCACAAATAATGGGACCCAGTGGCATTGTCTCTGGCTATAAGACATTGTCTCAAATCATGCCTATTCTTACTTCATATCTTCCCACCTACTTCTCTTTCCCCCGCTATTCTCTCTATGACTCCTCCAGCCTGCATGTCTGATCGCACTACTTGATCTACCGAATATGATTTAAGTTGAATAAAGCAGTGCTGTACTGCATTTTCATTCCCAGCTGCCAGTCAATGTCATATGCAGAAGTCCACATGCGCAAATCTATTGATAAACAGTGCAGTGACTGGATGGTGGTTGCATTAAGCAGAAAGATGCACAAGTGTTGTATTTAGCAAAGCAATAGTTAAGGACTTCATTAGTGACTTCATCTGTTTAATCATCTATGAGGTTTAGTGCATTTTTCTTAAATTAAGAAATAATAATAAAAAAAACAATCATTTGAGTAGGGCACATTAATCTTGATGTAGGAATGAACTCTGTGAACCTCCCTAGTTCTCACCAAGCCCTGGGATTTGACAACGTGTTAGTGTTTATCAGTGATGGGTGGAGGCCACTCATGCATCATCTGGAAACAGAGATGGCTTGAATAGTTATTTATTGGACCCGCTTAGATAATGTGAGCATCAGGGACATGAATCTGTCCCAAGCCAAAACAAAATGTTGCGTCTGATGGTTGCATTTGCCAGACACTTTTATTCCTAACTTATCACAGGACCCTTCAGAGTTCCACTGAGATTTCAGAGATCAGGTTCCAATTAACTGTATGGGCCATGCCAGTGCTCAGATATCCAACATGACCACTACTCACCAAGACTTTTTAAGTCTAAATAAGTGTAGACTTATTTTCAGCAGATGCTATTTCTAACAGTACGAGAAAAACATGAAAGTAATATAGCTCACATTACAGTAGTTTGATAATCTTCTCCTTTTCTGATTAAAGGAGCAAAGGAAAAGCAAGGTAAGGCCAAAAACTTAAAGTTACATCAGCTGTGAGCTCTCATGTTCTCATTGTCTCTCTCATTTGGGATTTCTCTACATGAGGTTGCCCACTGTATATTTGCACTACAATTGCAGAATCTGGCTACTGTGGCTGTGAAATTTTACAGCTGCAGCACTTTGATGGAAATGCAACACCTTGATCAGTACAATCTGGTAAATATGTTGGGCCTCCTCTTATATTTAGAAGACTTGCTATAGTGCGAATTAACATCATAACTACATACAGATGTGAGAGAAACTGAGTCAATTATAGCTTTTTGAGAAGCTTATAGACAGGGACAATGAATATAGTCACCCCTCTAGATATCTCCATGGTTTCATTTACTGACTGTGATGGGAAGGCTAATTTTTGGGCTATTATTCTCCATCTGTGCCAAGTATATAATGGAGGATCATCAGGCGGAGATGTCTGATTTGGGGAGGAGCGGGGGTCTCCTAATCAGCTGCTAGCCTCTTTTGCTACACGGCCTTGGCATTAGTAACAGTTGTTCTCAGCGTGGCCTTAAGGATATGATAAATCAGGGAGACAGGCAACGGCTTCCGCAGACTTCTTTTTTTTTTTTTTTTTTTTTTTTTTCCGCGGCCACATGTGCTGGCTCAACCCATAAACCCAAACCATAAACTGGAGCAAGGGAGAGAAATTACATAAGTGTAGGGATTGAGAGCACTGCCCGCAGGCTACTCACCAGCTGTTATTCCCTTGAGACCTGGAGGAATGGTTCGAAACTTAACCATGACAACACCACTAATGATGTCCTAACTTATAAATGAATGTATCTTTCTTAGCTCAGACAGACGCTGTGCTAAAACTCCTATAGCTCCTCATAATCATTCAATTGTTTTTAACACAAGCACAATGTGAATCTACTTGATATCTTCTGCACTGACAATTTGGGTTTATTATTAATTACTGGGCTAACTGTATCTGTTACAAATTACAAATCTGTGTCTGTTACAACCTAGTAATTATCTGACATAATTTAATAACAGTAATAGTTTTTATTCATCCTCTTAGTGCACTGAATGCTTTCTCTCCCATTTCTATTTAATGAAATTCTCTTGTTGCGCAAATGTCTGACTGCAAGGGCAGTTTGGAGACTTGGCTGGAAACTGGAAAAACCATCTGAACTTTTCAAAAGCCATCTGAACCTTTCTTCTAAAACTGTGTGGGAGAAAAGGAAGGGGAAGGCTTTAAACCTCTGAGCAAAAATGATTCAGCTCTGTCAAATTTGAAATCAGACTAGAGCAATTGAAAAAGATAACAAAGACATCTGATGAAGATTCCACACATACAGGGAGAAGGCATTACTGATTAGAAACAGATGCTGTTCCATTTGACTATCCATTAATTTGGTCTGTCTCTAGACTTGGCTCAAAATCATGTCTAGTCTGTCTTGTTTTTCTATTAGCTCTCTTTTTGTTGCTTACAAGTCCCGGGAGAGGGGCTTATGTTTTACATTAACAAAACAACCATAATACACATTAATACACGACAATGTGTTGAAAATGGCACAAATGATATAGCCCAAAATTTCAGCTTTTAGCCTGAGAGTCTGTGTCTCAGAATGGACCAGAATGACCAGAACTGACCGGAGACCAGACCTAATCTTGACCATTCTATATGACTATTAACTTATGAGACTATAGGGCCATGCCCACGTACAGTAAACAAAAACATGAATAAGAGCATTAGTAAGCTTACATTTTGCATGTGTCTGCTCTTTTTTGTACATGAGCATGTGCCTACATAACATGGTCTAGACAGACGAAGTAACAATGCTGAGTCCAGCATTGTAACAATCCGCTGCCAAGCAACAAATCACCTAATTTATCAGCATCAGCATCTAAATCCTTGCCCTGAGTCAGCACTATGACATATCCTTTCCTCAGAGGAGGAGATGCTATAAGTTAAGTCACTTCCATATGGGATTAAGTAAATCAGACTTCCCAACCGTGTCCATGTAATTGTTCCACCATGAACTGTAGTGAGACCTGAGCTGATGATGTCACTTACTATAGTCCAATGGCTTGGATAAATTCAGTGGGTTGGACAAATTAATCTCAAAACTCATCTTAAAGTCTACAAACATGTGTTTTGTTTGCGTGTGTGTGTGTGCGCGCGCGCATGCGTACATGTGTATATGATTTCCCCTCACACCAACTGTGTAACAGTGGCAGAGACTGGTTGGCCAGGGTGTCCAAAATATCAATATCTTTTTACCATGGTTGTCTTTACTGTTTTACTGTTTTCACACATCATCTGCACAACCATTCAAACCTCCCTTGTGTAAATGTGACTTGAGAAACTGAGACCAGGGCAGAATTTTTGCTCCCCTGACTTAATCATCCCTGTCTTCCTCTCATCAAATGATAGCAAGAGACTTATGGGCTCATTGTGTGCTGCCATTACACATTTCTAACACTATTTCAAATATTGCTCTCCACAACTCAAAACATTGCTTTCTCAAGCCTGTCTCTCACATTGCAAACACATGTTGTAGCCTGCTGCTGATGAGGAAATCAAATTTGTAGCTGAGCTTTCAAAACAAATGCTGATAGTAGCCTACATATCTGAAGACAGCACTAGCCCTGTCCAGGTAGAAGTAAGACATTGCGGAGATGAGCTTTGAGCAACCACTGGTAACTCATTCACCATCTGTGCCACTGACCCCATTTGGAACCAGCGAGTCTGTGTTTTTGTTTGAACCTCTGCATGCCAACTCTGCTGAGAAACAAAATGTGTGTGTTAGTGTGTGACTAGCAAACCAGACCTTGATGGACCCAAATTCGGAACACGAGACAAACGCCAAGGGAAAAGTTAAACACATCACCTTCTATTTACAAGCACTGTTTACCAGGCACCACTGTGTCCTCCACTGAGGACAATATAACCACTCAGCATTGCAGTTAGACCGCACATGTTTCTCCTGTTTTGACAATGCGCAAAAGTAAAGACTATTTTCCTAGAGCTTCACAAGGGGGCAGCAAAAAGGTGAAACCATGACACAGAAACCTCTCTCCCAAAGAAAGAAAATCGGTGATGGCAAATTTAGATAGATTTGAACAAAACTGATATCAGCTGCATCATATAGAACAAACAAACAAACCTTTTTCTCTCCACCTGCATTTATATGGCAGCTATTCGACAAAGTTCTGGATGGTTGCAACTATCTGCACATAATTTGGTGCTAAAAAGTGACGTAATATGGCATGGCTAAATTATCACATTTGAATGAATTAAATTTATCTTGGGAGGTTTGTCAATCTGCATTAAGCAAAAATTAAGTTTATGAAATAAGACAACAAGTCACAAGGGAGGTATAAGTGTAGCCTACTTGCAAAAACTGGAGTGAATTGTAGACACTGCATGCAATCAATTTCCCCAGGGTACTCTCATTTCTTTTTGCATGAAAATGTCAAGTATAATTAACATCGTAAACCTCATTGTAAATGTGTCCACAAACTTGAATGTGATCACTCAGTAAAGCTGGCAAGAGTCTTCCCAAACTCTCAAGAAAAAAAAGCAGAATAGTAGAGTGCATGCAGTGAAGAGTACCAATTGCATGATAAACTCACTTATCCAAAACAAAATAAAGGTCAAAACCCCCATAGCAGGATGGTCTCGTCTGCACGTTGTCCTCGCTGTGACCAGTGTTCCCATTTGTTGACACCACAAGTAGAGATCCCAGCAAAAATGCCATGCATATTCCCTTGCTGTCAGTTGCAGACATGATCCCGGCACACAGAGAAGTAACAGCAAACAAAAATCACAGCGTTGAAAAAGAAGTCATCCGAAAAAAACACACACAAAAAAAAAAACAAATAAGTCCTCTGAACTTTATTCTCCCCTCTCTCTTACACACACTCTCTCTGTCTCTTCTTTCTCTCTCTGTCTCTGTCCCCCCTCTTCTCTCTTGAGTGTAGAAGAGTATTCTTTGTTGCAGCCAAAGGCTTTTCCAGTCTGCTGAAACATCCACTGTCCAGTCTGGTCCAGTCAGTAAATCCAATCTGGATCAGGTAATTCAGTAAATTCACAAGTTAAGAAATCACTGCGAGTCCACAGGGCATGCAAATACACACTCATTCACTCCCCCATAAAACAGCTGCATGACCCTCAAACATACTTCTGCCGTCAGTCTCACTCTAGGGACCTGTTTGCAGATGAGTGGATGGTGGCATGTGTATAACTGCATGTATGATCCAGACAGCTTCCTAGAAAGCTAATGTGAGTGTGTGCAACAGTCGATCAACTAAACTCTATCCCCCTTCTCTCTCTCTCTCTCTCTCTCTCTCTCTCTCTCTCTCTCTCTCTCTCTCTCTCCTTTTCTTCCCCTTTTGGTGAGGAATAAAAGGGAGAAAAAAATTAATAAGGGGAGCATTTAGATCATTATTGTTACGGCGCCATCTAATGGTGAATGTTATTTAAGCAATGGAGTAGATCTGAGGAATTGACAAAAAAGAGAAAGTGTGATGGGGAGTAAATGGAGTCTATTCTGAGGATAGTATTGATTTCAATTATTTGCCATGGAAAGGCAAGTTTATTTATATGCATTTCATACACAGAGGCAGTTGCTTTATAAAATATAAAACCAAAGTTGCCTCATAAATTGTAGTAATGGAATGTGATTATACATTTGATGATGTTTAGTGAATAATACAAACATAAATTTTAAAAATGTAAACTTAATCTATAAAAATCAATCTAGCACTGATCAGGTCTACTTGTCTGACCTATTGACCTATAAGACTCATAGGTGATCAAAATATTACAGTTCAATTAAATTCAGTTTCATTTCTACAGCGCCTTTTACAATAGTATTGTCTCATGGCACCTTACAGAAGGAGCAGTGGCCAGACATAGTGTTAAACTCAAGGAGTGAGATGGGTCATGGGAGTAACAATAAGGGTCCATTTGACAGTGCCATTGTAGTGCAGTACAGGTTGCAGTACACTCAGGAGGGGAGGGTAAGAGGAGTCCGCCAGAAGAAGGCAGGGATGACACTCAGCAGAGATAATTGTGGACAGAGAAAGCAAATGAATTAGGCCAGGCTCACACATCAGTGAGCAAATGCGTCATT
This sequence comes from Tenualosa ilisha, assembly GCA_015244755.2. Taxonomy (NCBI): domain Eukaryota; kingdom Metazoa; phylum Chordata; class Actinopteri; order Clupeiformes; family Clupeidae; genus Tenualosa; species Tenualosa ilisha. Next base: position 1,161,421 of record PYXC01002553.1, on the reverse strand, counting down.
TGTGCATATATGTATAGACAGAGAGGGTAAGAGAGAGAGAGAGAGAGAGAGAGTTGTACAGCGTAATACATGAAGGTTTTGTGGTGGCACTAGGCTATAGCAGCATAACTAAGGTACGGTAACCAATTACAGACCAGGTTGAAGCTGATTTGCTGTCCTGATAGCAGACTTGCTCTAAATGTTGTAAAATGCTGAAAATAGAGCTCCAGGCCAAGAATATTCTATACCAACTGATCAGCTAGCCAGCCACAGACCTCTCAGTCAAGTCCTAATAACTCGTTCATTTGGAAACTCCAGTCCAGGTTTTCCACCTGACGTATGACGTCTCTAAAAAAGCGATTCAGTCACTTGATCCAGTCCGTGTTTTCAACTGGAGATAGCTGTGGCGCGTTTGAGAAACAAAAGGAAGTCAGCCATTACTGCTATTACAACCGCGGGAGTAGAAAATCCTTCACGGTAACACATGAAATTACCAAAACATTATATTCAGGATTACTTTCACAACAACACATAAAGGTCGACATGACACAGAGGCCATTTTGATCGTCGGAAGACAAAGTAAGTCCCTGAGCTTTGCCAAGAGCAGGTTGCTCAAACGTCGTCAACATTAGCTTACTACATAGCAAGCTGGCTAACGTTATCTTAGAAGATAAGTTAGCTGTTTCGAGTTAGATTGCAGTCCTACATAGTCCTACATGCCTTGGCCAAGTTAAACGTAGTTGGCGTGTTCATTGAAGGTCGGCGGGATCCCTTTTGTTTGTTGCGTAGGGTCATGTTGGCTAGACATATTCATGGTGAAGCGCTTACGAGTCAGTCACTTGTGAAATATCTACGTAACGTTAATGTGAATGGCAGAGTGGTGAGACATTGCAGCAACACCCAGCCTGGAATATTCCCTAGGAAACCTATTTAGCTATTCATTGTTTCATTGTGTAATTTAACGATAGGCAGTCATAAGCAGCCAATATTGTTACCATTAACCTAACAGACCTATCTAGGTCAGATAGAAAACTTTAGGTTTGCCAGCTCCATCAAGACGACGTGTCCGAGCGTTAACATTTACCTTCTAGATAATATAATGTTAAGGTTGACGTTAGCGTTTTTGTTATGCAACATAGAGAAGATGAAATTGTCATTAATCACAGTAACGTTACACATTACGCTGAGCTATGGGCGTGCTCCTCTTTTCAAGAAGCTGTCTACCACCTCAGTAGTAGTTCACGTTAATGTTACAATGATAACGTTAGTCGTTGCACCACTGCATCAGATTGTCAAGGCTGCCAGTGAGCTCTCAAAGTGGGAAGCAGACTTGTCATGTTTTGAGTTCTTTGTGTAAACAAAATGTAAAAGTGTTCAAACCAGCATGGAGGGATAATGTTAAGGCTTAATGTGAAAGGGTTTGTGATGCAACACAGGCAAGGAGATGGGGTCACACTGTGTGTTTGCTATTGACCAGGACATTCATTGTCATTGAACTGTTATTCATTCAATTTGATGCATAATCTCAATGTCTTTGGTTGTGACACCACAGCTCATGCACGTGCAGAGGGACATCCCTCCATTCCGGAGTATTTGGGCCCAGCCGTGGCCCTAGTGGACGATGTACCGTGCTGGCGAGAGGGACTATCAAACATCGGCTAGGAGAATGGGAACCTCCCTGCTATTCCAGTTGTCTGTCCACGAACGGGAGTTAGACCTTGTGTTTCTGGACCACAGTTATGCCAAGCCATGGAATGCACATCCGGACGCCAGCAGTGCCAGGCCCACTCGGATGCTGTTTGTCACACCTCGGCGACAGACTGAAGCTACTGCGTGAGTGTGGATCAGAAAGTCTTTTTTTCTTTGCTCTCTTAAAGATAAAATGAAGTATTTAGTGTTTAAAATTACTGTGAGTGTGTGAAAGAGAGAGAGTATGAGTGTCTGCATTCAAGACTGCATTCTGGTGCAGTCGGCGATGGCCGCAAGCAAGCCAGCAGAGGTCTGCTGATATCCAATCCAATCCAGTCTGCTGATATATGTGCGTAGCAGCACATACTGCTCAAATTTGGGCCACAGACACTCATTGACGGGCCTGACACTATCAGACGTCTGACCGTCGGTGAGGTGTGCGCACTCTATAATAATAGCCTTTGTCTTGATGTGTTGTATTGTTTCAACTTTGCTCGCCCCTGCTTTGCAGTGAGTCGGAGATACTGGTGGATGTGGAGGCAGTGACACCCAGCACGTTGCCGCTCTATGACAATGAGAAAGCGCGGACCGTGATGAATGAGTGTGAGCGGCATGTTCTCTTTGCCCGCACAGTTGCTGATGGACCTCCTCCGCCTGATGACTGGGAGGAGCACATCAACAAGTAAGTAAAGCTAGATTCATAGTCACAATGCAAATACGCAAACATTGCTATGGTGGCAAGCTTGGGCATACGTGGACGAGCAACGCAGGCTGCTCCATCGACTCCGACACTATTACACACGTTGCTGTGTCACATCAGGAAAATTTTCTCTACACACTTGACGCATCATGTCACCCTTGCGTTCGGGCTTGTGTAACTTGCATTGACTATGAATCAGCCCTAAGTGGTATTGAGTTCACATTCTTAACCCCCCTCACCCTACTTTCTGAAAGCTTCCAGTTTTGCATTACTGAACACTAATGGCTAGTGTCTGTGTCTTTTTTTTTATGTAGTTATCCGGAAAAGACATATATATGCATTGTCATGATTGGATGAGTTTTGAATCAGCTTGTGTGTGTTATTGAAACCTAAACAAACCTGGACTGATGGATAAATGTAAAATGTAATTGAACAAACACATCCGAGAAGTTAAAGGGTCATAGGTCATGTGCCATAGGTTGTTCAGCAGTTCACATGATGTAACAGATGTGTTTTGACTTGTACTCTTGTGGTTTGTCTTGTAGGACTGGGTGGTCCATGGCCCAGAACAAGCTCTTCAACAGGGTGCTGAAAGCTCTGCAGGCAGAGCGACTCGCCCGCCTGGCCAATGAAGGAGTAAGTTCACTGTGATGTAACTGATTTGCTAGGCTGTGATTGGAGCTCTTCCAACTCCTCCACCTCTATGAAGCCTCTTTGTGGTCATGGCAAAATATGTTGTTCCAATTATTTTGGATTTATCATTGAACAGAGATTGGTAGACACATGGTTGAATTTAAAAGCAAAAGCTGTCTGTTTCTACTGCAGGTGTATTTAAATTGGGCAGTAATTTAACCTTACTTTCTAGGTATGTTGCATTTGAAATTTGTGAGACAGCAAAAAAACATTGACTGTTGTATGCCATCACAGGCCAGCAATGAACCAGTTTTGAGGAGGACTGCTGTGGACAAGTGTGCAAGGAAGGTGCGCCATGCTTTGGCCAGTGTGAACTGGGACACAAAGCTGACCCAGTGGCTCCACAGTACCCTGGTGGAGTCACTCAGCCTGGCCATGTTAGCTGCCTACCTGGATGTGCTGCAGACCCTCAAGAGCAAGGTGAGCAAGAAAACCAGGAGACTGTCAGAGGAGGAACAGGACACCCCTCCCATAGTGTATGTTTTTACACACCATGAAGCCTTTGCATGTTGCACTGTATCTGCGTATTACTTGACTTGCATTAAATATTTGGTATTTCCCTAAAGAATTCAAAGTTTTCTTTGAATAGAATCGAGTGCACATTTTCCATCTGTGAAGTCATTAAGTGCATTTTTTGTAAACGAATCCATTTTTGCTGCCCTGAAGAGGCATGGGAAAACATGTAGTTGTGTTATTGCTCACCTTATGACACAAGGAAACACAACATCGTCATAATCCAAGCCTCAGACAGACATTTACAGTAGCTCTTCTGATCATAGCCATAATCCAAGCCTCAGACAGACATTTACAGTGGCTCTTCTGACCATTGTATAACCATTTGTCAGTAATATGGCATTAACCTTAAACTACTACAACTATAACTGTCTGTGGGATGTTTCGAATGTCAATCTGGCTTTACGTCCTTGTTTCAGGTGCCCTCACTGATTGACCGGATGCTGCTGACATCCTCGGTGAAGACAGGAGCAGCTGGAGCTGAGGCCCTCTCCCTCCTGCTCAAGCGACCATGGGACCCAGCAGTGGGGGTGCTGTCCCACAATAAACCAGTAAGTCTTGAGCAGGTAGCACCATAGTCCTTTGAACTTACTTAAAAATAATTTTACAGTGTGTTGAATTACACCATCATCCTTAGGGGTTACATTGGGTTAAACACAACAAGATTGCAAGAAACCTGGGTGTTATGATGACCAACTGACCTTTGCTGATCATGTTGCCTCTGTACCTCGGTCGTGCCGTTTTTTTTTTCTATTTAACATAAGGAAGATCAGGCCGTACCTCACCCAACATGCAACCCAGCTCCTGGTACAGACCTTGTTCATCTCTCGCCTTGACTATTGCAATGCCCTCCTATCAGATCTTCCAGCCTGTGTTGTGAGACTACTGCAGATGATCTAGAATGCAGCTGCACGTCTGGTTTTCAACCAGCCAAAAAGAGCACATCACACCTCTGCTCATTAAACTCCACTGGCTACTGTTAACCGCTCGCATCAAATTCAAAGCACTGATGTTGGCCTACAGGGTGATTGATGGACCTGTTCCCATCTACCTTATTACCCTCTTAAAGCCCTATGTTACCCTCCGACCACTTTGCTCCTCCAAGGAACGTTGTCTATCACAGCCAACACCTCGCACAGGTCAATCCAGTCTATTCTCATCTGTTGTTCCACGCAGGTGTAATGACCTTCCAATTGTTACCAAAGCAACAGATACTCTCTCCACCTTCAAGAGTTTCTTGAAGACCCAGCTCTTCCAAGAATGTCTCCTAGCTTAAAATATCTGAATACTAGGAATGCACCTCCTACTCTCGCTCTACACTGCACTTTTATTACACTCCTGCACTTTCATCTCAAAATACTGCAAATTTCATGTTGGCAGTATGTACTCCTAGTTAGTTTTTAATTGTGCTGTAGCTTGAATGTTCTTCTTTTTTTTTAGTCGCTTTAGATAAAAGCGTCTGCTAAATGCATAAATGTAAATGGTCACCTATAATGCCTGCATCTTCTTTTTAATGGAATGTACCAAATTTGTTAAGCATTCAGTTGTGTGCTGGATTTGAAAGAGTGAATTTTTGGTTCTCTTTGTTCAAATTGGGCTTAAAAAATGCATTTCTGACTACATGGTAAATTTAAATAGTAATCTCTATGGCTAGTTTATGTCTGTGCACACCACTCCTGTGCACTAGGCAAGAGACAAATAGAAAATTGATGGTCAGATCAGACTCTTTTTAAGGACTGATTAGCGACATCTTGCCGGGTGATTTTGTTAGGTTGCTGTGAACACCACAGATTGCTACATTCCAGATTATGTGCCGTTTCATTTTCTTCTATGGTTCTGTCTTTATATGTAGGAAGAATTCATAAAATGAATAATTCTTTTAATAGTTATATAGGTAAATTGGTGTAGTTGCTTTTACGTGTGTGTGTGTGTGTGTGTGTGTGTGTGTGTTGGATGGCCCTGAACAACCAATAATGCAGTCCCGGTGCATAATATAAAACTACCAGTATGCTGATTTGAAGTCATCATTAGTCAGCATTTTAGTACCCAGTGGTGTCATTCTGTTCTGTGTCTCATCTTGTATTGCTAAACCTCTGTGTTTTGTAGCTCAGCTTTGGGGTGTGTCTGAAACAATGGGCCTCTTTCACCAATATCTTCGAATATCTTTTCTCAAAAAACACATACGGACAGAGAAAACATCGGTGAATGTCACAATCTTTGTGAAAACTGCATAAATCGTGTGAGTGTTTGCTGAATGAGGCCCAATGGTGCTAAAGCAGTTGTTGATCATGAATGCAGCAGATCCAGATATGTGTATGTGACTGGAGTTGATTTGTAGGTGGGGGAAACTGGGACACTGCGCCGGAAATGACCGAGTAATTGGTTGGGACGTGCAGATGCTCATCTGTTTGTTATTGCTTGTTTTCCAGAGTAAACTTCCTGGATCTCCTCTCATCCTGCTTGCCCCATCAGGACCGACCAACCCGGCCTTCCCTACCTCACGCAGAATGCGCTTCTGGCAGTCACAGCTGTCCTGTCTGGGCAAGGTAGGCCTCCGTTCACTGCAAGTCATGGTCATGGAATTACAGTTAAAAGGAAAATTCCAGAGCGCATCAGCCCTTAGTCCTGTTTGATGTCAGTAACTGCAGTTGGTTGGAAAGAAAATGAGAGAGTTTGGTTCAGCATAGACTAAGAAACAAACCAGCAGCTAACACTAACTGAACAGGGCACAGGAAAACGAAACTGAAAGTATATTTCTGTGGCCTATTCAGTTAGAATTAGCTGATGGTTTGCTATTTTGTCTAATTTTCCTCCTGACAGCGCTCTGTGACCTCAAACAACAGGGCTTTGGGTTGAAATACTTATTTATTTTTATACAGAATAGTATTTTAGACATTTTACTAAGTGATGTCTGCTCTGGAACATATGTTTGTTCAGTTCACCCGAGCTGCCATTATGGTTTTGTAATTCAAATAAAAATGGTTCATGCAGGATATTTTTTGTATATATGAACGTGCAGTGTAGCCTATTAATTTTATTCACACATATAAATACAAATCCAGCATGACCCACTTTAGCTACATCATCAGTTGTTGTCAGAATAAATATTATTTACTCATTCTACTTTGCGGTCCGTGATTTTTGCTTTTGTTTTTCATTGTTATTGTCTAAAGAATGCCATCATTATCGTCACCATGACATCATTGTCCATTAGTGTCCACAAAAAAACAGTGTCTTCTGCTGAAAGCTAAAAGTCGTCTGTAGGCCTTTGGCAAGACTGTGCAGAAACTGTTGTTCTAACTTGTGCAAGAGGCAAAATAATAAATGTGATGTTTGGATGGATGATTCAGTCTTTATGTGTTTATGTTTAACAGGTCATCCCTATTAATACGCATGTGGTGAGCAGCGGGGCTAACATAGGCATCACCCAGTGTCTGGAGCACATGATTGGCACAGTCAGAGGCAAGGTCATGGAGGTGAGCAGATGGTTTTTGGCCTGTTTGGGAGAAATTACAGTAGCTACAGACGGAGCTTGTAGAGTATACTTTATGTGTGAGAATATATATTAACTTTTCCCTTAAAGAAAAAAATCTGGAGTCAGTCAGCCCATAACCCTGTTTTGTGAGGCTGGCGAGTGCTGTTGGTTAGTGTAAGAATGACAGCACTTTGGACAATGTAGTACTAGCGCTAACAGATAAGCATAAAAGAGAATGTGGCTTTTAAACTGAAAAAAGTATCAACCTTTTCCACAAAAGGTTCTCTGCTCTCTGCACTTTAAGCAAGAGTGTATGTTTATGTATTTTCATCCCCGAGATTGCCTGACGTGTTTTTTAATGTGACGGATTCCAGGTTCACAGCCATTTTCCCCACAAACCCATCATCCTGGTCGGCTGGAATGTGGGAGCACTCATCGCCTGTCATGTAAGCTTCCATACTTATGTCTTCTGGACCGTGTTGCCTGAAATCGTGGTTGAGCTATTTATATAATGTTAACTATGAAGAGTGTTCAAAATTCTGATCTCTCTGTCATTTAACTAGACAGCGAATCTTTGATTTTATGATGATGGTGTCTCAAAGACGCCTTCAGAAAATTGCTTTCCTAAGAAAATGTTTTCTGTTGATCTGCCCAGTCTGCCTGTCTTAAGTTTGGTCTGACCTGGACACTCATAACCTGAGATGTTGTCCCTCTCCTGCAGGTCTCGCTAATGGAGTATCTGACCGCTGTGGTGTGCCTTGGCTTTCCACTGCAGACAGTCAATGGACCCAGAGGGGTGAGATCCAGGGACCATCTTGGCAATAGGTCCTTGTGACCGACATATTTTGCATACCAAAGGGTTAGATTTGACCCTGTTGCAGGAAAAGATTGAAGATTAGCTGAAATTAATTCAGCCACAGATATTTGCTTTCGTTTGGAATGTCTTTTGGCATGTTGAAAACATCTCAAGAATCACAATTACTGTATTTCTGCTGAAGTGGTCTTTCGTTAGTATCTTTTGGTAGTCTAAATTTGGTACATTTATATTCTTTAATTACGTTTTAATCAACATGTGAAAAGCTTTCGTACCAGCAGCCTGGTAACCGCATGAAAAGCCGTGATCATCACGTTTCATTTTGTTCTCGTTTTGTTCCTGTCTGGATGCCGCAGGACGTGGACGACCCACTGCTGGACATGAAGACGCCTGTGCTGTTTGTTGTGGGTCAGAATGCCCTCCAGTGCGGCACCGAGGCCATGGAGGAGTTCCGTGAGAAGATCCGTGCCGACAACAGCATGGTGGTAGTGGGGGGAGCCGACGATAATCTCCGGTGAGTCTTCATGCCTGGTCACTCTTGTGGTGCACCGTGTCCCTTCCGGGCCAGTTTCGGAGCTGTTGCGTTGTGCAGTTGAACAGTGGTAGCATCGGCACATGAGAAAAATGTGTGGAATCAGAAATTGAGAAAAAATGTGTGGTTCTCAAACCCAGTGTTACAAGTCTTTATCGCTAAGCATTTAAAAGGAAATATCTGCTAAATCCTATTAGCTTTGCCTTTCAGTTTGTTGAAGGTTAAGCAAGGCCAAGTCTGGCTTGACTTTACATGACCCCATTAATCTAAATCTGACCAATATACAGGAAATGTGTAAGAGCTGAAGGAATTGTTTTTGTTGGTGATGGTGTGTTAATCCCTGTGAAAACAAGTCTGAAGTCTTGCTCCATGTTGTGTTTTGCGATTAGGATCAACTCCACAAAGATGAAGACCGAGGGACTAACGCAGACCATGGTGGATCGATGCATTCAGGTGTGTTCAAAGGAAATGAGAGTTATTTAATCTGATCAAGACAATTGCTGGGGGACAGCGCCTTCGTCAATCACTCGTAGCTCCACCAGGGGGAGCACATGGGTCGTCATCAAAGTCTGTGATAATAACAATAACTAAAGAAAGTAAATAAGAACGTGTCCCTTCATAGTTAGGCCAAGCATTCATTGTCACTATTTTCTCTCAAAACACACTCAACATGTAAAATAATTAAAGCAACAGCAAGGAGTTGCTATGAATGTAGCAAGCTAACTTTGTGAATCAGTAGAGACAAAGGCCCTGTCCCATTTCTACCACTTCCACTCGTTTTTGTCCCTAGCACTTGGGTTTCGCACGTTCATGTGAAAGGGTAGAGTGTCCCAGTACTTTCTTTTATTAAAATGGCTGCAGAATGGCACAGCCTGGACATGTGTTGAGTTTATTATACATTTGCTACCAGAATGAGTTTGATGAGTTGACTATGAAATCATAGCTGTGGTAATAAATTGCTGCGTAGTTTGACCTTAAGTGTTTCTTGAAGTTTTTACATGAAGATGTGTATCTGTATGTGTAGTTACGTGTGTATGTGAATGTGTATGTGTGTGTGTTTATTTATGCTTCCTCTCTCAGGATGAGATTGCAGACTTCCTGACGGGCATCCTGACACGTGCCGACGGTCATGGCCACGGCTCTGGGGAGATGCGGGACCTCGACACAGAGAAGAAGAAGAAGCCGCGCCGTGAGCTGCCCTTCGACCTGGACCGACCCCGGCCTTCCTCACCGTCTGTGCGAGTGCCCATCTCTCCCTCGGGGTCAGAGGTCAGGCATCCTCAGGTGGCCCTGGACACCTGTGTATCCCATTTAGCTGCGCACTCATTTCAGTGCAGATCAATCATTGTAGTGCCCCAGATGTGAATAAAATTAGTCCATATTTGTGCCGGAACTAGTGGAACTAGTAGTAGAAATTTTGACGCAGTGTGTGGACAAAAGTAAATGATAAGTCTTTTTTTCTGAAGAAATTGATTAATCTAGTAACACGTTTTAGACGATTGTAGTGTGCACGTTGCATTCACAACTCTTCTACTTCTGCCTTTCTTGACAGCATAATTATGATGTCTTGTTACTGACATGTATTCTGTTGTCCGAAAAATGAGCTACCCTCAGTGGTTGTCAATTTATCATCCATTCCAACCCAAAGATATGTGAAAGTTTATAGGGAATTTAGTCTAGAATTTTACCCCCAAGGACATTTTGCCCAAGAATTCCCAAAAATCCTCAAGAAGTCTCCAAGGATTATATGCTATGAGCCTCTCGCTGATGCTCTCAGATCAGTAGAGATTTTGCTTCCTCAAATCCCCTTCCTTCCTTTCTTTCTCCCTGCAGGACATGTCCAGCGTCTGCAGCAGCCCTACGTCCAGCCCCAAACCCAAGACCACAGGTCTGTCCCCAGCTCAGAAGTCCAGCCTCATCACGGCCACTCAGCTTCTTAAGACCCACATGCAACGCTCCGGGACCGTGCTCACACACAAGCAGGCGCAAGGTACTAAAACATGTATTGTCACCCCCCCCACACACACACACATACACAGAGCATCCATCCATCCACATCAGACGACCCCCCCCCACAAACACATAAGCCCCCGATACTACCCCCCACTGCATCACCGAACACACACTCACACACACACACACACACACACACACACACACACACACACACACACACACACACACAAGCCCCTCGATACTACCCCCTACTGGACCGAACCATAAACCACTTTTATGCCTTCTGCACTGGGCAACAGATACTATGTACAAGGCAATTTAAGTTCTCCAGTATTGTGCTGCAACTCGGGTGAAGGGCAGTTTAAAATGTGAATATAGAAAAAGTAATACATATAGCTTTGAAAAGATTTTTTTTGGATGGGATTCTCCTTGTTTTTTTTGCATAGGACTCACAAGTGCCATAAGTCAAGCTGCCTCTCAGATCCTAGTACCCACACTTGTGCCGTGTACCCCTACACACACACACACACACACACACACACACACACACACACACACTCCCTTCCTCATGCTGAAAGTGTGTGAGGCCACACAGACACAGAATGTGTCGGTGCTGGTGGATGGAAGAAGGCTTTGTTGAGAGTTAAAAGCGAGGAGCTATTGAGTGGGAATGAGGCAGTCCAGACTTGTTTGACACCCAAGGTCGTGTTGGAAGAGAGAAACTGTGTGTGTGTGTGTGTGTGTGTGTGTGTGTGTGTGTGTATATATGTGTGTTGTTTTTTTTCGCCCCTTTTGAAACCCCTCTCATGTTCCCTTGAGTGTCTCTCCTTGTATTCCTTTTTTTTTTCCTCTTTCCTTCCTTCCTTCCTTCCTTCCTTCCTTCCTTCCTTTCCTTCCCTTCCCTCTCTCCTGTCTTTGTTTCACTCGTTCTCTCTCAATGTGTTCCATTCTCTCCAGCTCAGTTTGCAGCTTTTATGAAACAAAACATGCTTGTGAGGAAAAGCCTTCCTCCGGGCACCCCCTCCTGTCTCTTCGGTGAGTAGCCTATTTCTCGCCCCCGCCTTTCTCTCCTTACTCCTGTCTCTCTCTCTCTCTCTCTCTCTCTTTTGCTCTCATTTTCTGCCTTTTGCTTCTTCTCTTTGCCCTCATGCACACACACGCACACACACACACAGAGGGTGATTAAGTCATAGTACACACACAGGTGCACACGCTCACAAAGGGTGAGTATGTTATGGCACACACACACTCAGATATTGTACACACAGAGGGGGATCAGTATAACACACACATCAGGCCATGACGCGCGCACACACACATCAGGCCATGGCGCACGCGCGCACACACACACACACACACACACACTCACACACATAAAGTGTGATCAGGTCATAACACACAGTCAAGTCATTGCACACACACACACCACACACACACACAGTCATAACCCAACTCCCTGGTTTATGTCATCATTGTAATCAGATGGAGTTGTTTGCATTTCATCTCATATCTGGTTTGTCTTTATGGTTTGGCTTCACTCTGTCTCTCTCTAAATCGTTGTCATCTTGTAACTGTTGTGCTTTTTCTTTTTGTTTTTCTTTTTGTTTTCACGCAAACTTGCTTTTTTTCTGGAGCACATTGAAAATGGAGTTGGGTAAATTTATCATTTATGCAGCTGTCTGGTGTCATTAGTTTGATATATGGGTATAGGCCATTTGAAGGGAGAGATTGAAGTGTCTTTGATTGGAGCTCATTAATGGAATATTTTCTGATTGTTCAGTTGTTTCACTTTCAAGTCAGCTAACATCCACCAAAGACATCACACCCTTCTCCTCTGCAAACGCACGAAAACTGCAAACTGTGCCTTTATTGTGAAGAGGCAACAAAATGGGACTTGGGTGGGAGTTGAATAAATGCACTCTAAAGGCTCATCGATTTCCTAATCTATATACCTTTTGTTTAGATTTAGACATTTAGATTGATATTCTCTCTCTCTCTCTCTCTGTCTCTCTCTTTTTACTCCCAGTCCCTGTGTCGAGCGAGCCGTCAGAGAGTCTGGATCGAGACGAACAGATGCGGCTGCATCTGAAGCGCCGGCAGACGCCCAGTCCCACGCCCACCAAGACCTCCAAGCGCGCCAAGATCAAAGTCACCATTGTGTCCCACGGCGACGCGGGGGGCGCAGCCATCAGCGCGGCCGGTCAGGAAGGTGAGTCGAGAGGGTTTGCGTCAGAGCGAGCAGGACCACTGCCAACAGTGGGATAACAGTGGGATATGGCTTGAGAATGGAGATGACCTTACTGTGTATTGGTGCTCCCTGTGCACTCAAACATGAATGGTTGTCTGAGATCGCATTATTTGCTGACCTACCGAGCTTTACCACTCCACTGCAGGACTGCTAGAAACGTCAATAAATCAGGGTTTTCTTTGGATAAAAACATCAACAGATTGCTACTGTTGCTGCTACTACTACTACTACTACTATCACTATGGCTGTTACTACTACTGATAATAATAATAATAATAATAATAATAATAATAATAATAGTAGTGATATTAACCTAGCCTAGAGCAGCATCTATGTGTTGTACCCCTTAAGACCTGGAGCAGCATATTTGTCACTTTCAATCATTTTGTTAATTTTAAGGCCTGTAACCAATGACTTTCAAAAAGTACACATGAAGATCATGGCTAAGTAAGTCAATCCAAATACAAGACAAAACTGAAGGCTCTCAATTGTTTTTCTATTTCATACTTCTGTCTGCTACAGAGCCTGAGGAATAAAGCATTTATAAGGCGTTGACGATTCTGTTGCCTTTTCTGAAAATCCCAGGTTTTAGGGTGTCTTTTTAGCAGGCATTTTAGGTCGAAATGGGTTAATAATAATAACATATGATATTAACATTAGTAATGGTAATAATTATGATAATGACGGCATGCGTTTTACTTGGTGAAAGAGGTGTGCATCAGCTGGCTGATGTTAAGGAATTGACCGGAGACATGGCAGACATGACGTTTACTTTCTGACGCTCCCCCCCGCTGGCTGCTGCCAATGTCCTCCTGCTGCTGCTCCTGCTGCTGCTGCTGGGTCTGTGTGTAGGGAGACGGACGAGAAATTTGCAAAAACCAAGACGATAAAAGTCCCTCTCAGTATTTGGAGTTCACAGTTTGGCAGTTGGCGCTGGTCCTGGAACCCCAAGGGGGTTCACCTGATTAATTATATAAGCTGCGACTCTGTTTGGACAGAACTGTACTATCGTATGTTTACACTCAGAGTTTAAATAGCGCCACCCGTACTCTCCCACTCGTCTTAGAGTTGGATGGGGATGAGAATTTAAAAGAAAAAAGAAAGATGAAGAAATTATACTTTCATTCACTGAGCCCTTGCTTGAAATGATTTGTGTGTAGCCCCGGTGAACTCTTGGTCCGCTTGGTGAATAAGCAAATATGTGAGCGGTGAAACTGCTCCCCCTGAATTTTTATGGTCCATTTGAGGCCAAGGGGGATTTTCCGGTGCGCCTGCATGGAAAATTTCTTGAAGGAAAGTGCCAGGGTGCAGTTTGAACCTCTCCGAGCCTGACCCCGTTTTCCTTCTGATTGTAGTGGGCTCGTCGGTCAAGCCGCTCACCTTGGCCATGGGGCAGAGCGTGTCGGGGGCCAAGGAATTATCCAGCCTGCTCGCCGCACAAAGGTAACAGTGTCTGCTGCTTTTAGCCTACACGGATAGCTTATACACACACACACACACACACACACACACTTTTGCATGCACGCATACATACACACATGCTTTTGTGTACATGCGCGTGCTCACACACACACACTCATATATAGACAGAGAGACTGTTCAGGTCTAAAGTTGCAGTTTGCAGTGTGGTTGGTGTACCAGAATGTACAGTATTTTCCTCCGTGCACAGAAGATGCCTGTTTAAAATCTGCTTTCAAAAATGTGTCGACCAGGCATTTGACTCAGCATAATCTTTTGAAGGGACGGTGAATCACTGTCTGCATGCACTGTACTGTGCTGTACAGTTCGCAGCAAGCACCAACAAATGGGTGTCCCAGACACTGTCTCCTGTGGGTTGTTTCATGTAGTAGGTCAACACAGAGAGAAACAAAGCCATGTAAAGGCTACAGCTCGTGGCCCGTGACAGATTCTTTGAGACGAGGGCTTCCTGTGTCTCGTCTGCAGGTCTGGTCTGGCAGAAGTTTCCGGCTCCAGTTTCCACAACATCCAAAGCTGCTCGTCCTCCCCCATCCAGGCCACCGCTCCTGCCTCCAGCCAAGGTAACTCACTGTCTACTTTCCTGTATGATCCCACCCACCTGTTCCCAGTCTGTGTCACCATCTGAGTTTCGAAAACCCTGTTTCACACTGCCTGCGTCGTGTGCTTGTGTGTGCTTGTGTGTGCTTGTGTGTGCGTGTGTGTGCGTGTGCGTGCGTGTGCGTGCGTGTGCGTGCGTGTGTGTGTGTGTATGTGTTTTGATATACAGAGTCATTTTTGTAGATTTTCATACAATAATGTGAGTTGTGAATTAGATCTGTATCTCAAATGGCAGAACGGATGCAGAGGAAACTCAATTGCAAGTTAACCATCATGTACACAAAACAACAAAAACCACAAAACAAAATGCAGACAGTGTGAAATGGGCCTAATCCTGTAGTTTACACTTTGTCTCTCAGCTTCTCACAGCTGTCTTGTTGTTTGTGATTTATCTCCCTTGACAATGGAATTCTCTCTTTCTGATTGGCTGAAGAGGTGGGAATTAGCTTTGTATTGTTCTGTTGTTAATGTGCATGATTCCCAAATATAAAGAAAGTTGTAGATAAAATTATGTCCTAAGTACAAATGGGAGATAAACGGGATAAGCGGGTCCTTCACCTCCACCTTGTCATTATTCCATCGAATTGCTCACCTCCTTGGCCATTATCCCTTACTTGTAATGGGGAAACATTACAAAGAACTTAAGTATCAACAGCCTCTAACCACAATCACAGACTGTACCTTTAAGTCAGATCTCTTCTCCCTTCCTCCTCTCTTGAGAAGATTGTGCCTTGCAGTAGTCTTAGCTTCAGTTATCCTGGTTACCTGGATGTTGGCTGATTAAACTGTGGTGTGTTGTAAGCCTGACTAGGTGACTGTCGCCTCTTTAGCTGTCCATATACATGTCCTGTAGAAGTAAAGATGTGTGAATCCAAGGTGATAATTGAAAGGGACAGACACAGTGATCAAAATGAACTCCAGCCACCAGCCAAAGGCTGGTACATTTTGACGGCTATAGATTTCAAACAAAAAAGTACAAATTTACTATCGAATAGCTGGTGAATTTCACAAATTTATCCATCAGTGGCTGGTAGATGTTCACATTTCAAATAAATGATTTTGACCCCTGGGCAGAAGTGTTGTGATGGGGATGTGAAGATACAGTCGTGTGACCGACTTTCCTCCCTCCATTCCTTCCTGTTACGCTACTCAATGTGAGCCCTTGTATGTGTGTGTGTGTATGTGTTTTACTTCCCTGTGTAGCTCCCTCTGCCAGTAGTCTGCTCCAGGGCCTGAGTTTCAGTCTGCAGGAGATTGTGACCAAGTCCCCCAGCCTCCCCTCCACGGCAGCCAGTGTGGCCAGTGGCACACAGGTAGTTCTCTCTCTAGTACAGCATATCACAGCACAGCACAGCACAGGGCCTCGGGCCTCGTTACAGAAACTTCCTAACTCTGACATCCTACTTCTCGATTTTAGGATGGCATTTAGGGTTTTTGGTGTTACTGTAACATGTTTCTTAAGTGGAGAAAAAAAAATCTTTCGTCAAGATAGGAATCTATTAATTTCAGAACCATCCTAAGTTAGGAATTTTCCAAGTTAGAGTCTGTCCTGAAGCACAGTACCTGAGCCTTAGGTCCACAGCTGGGCAGCGCATCTCATCCTGTGGGGTCATTGCACAGTCATGTACAGGCTTGGACAAGTGAGGGGCTTGGGAAGCTGCAGTAGTGTTAACAGCAGCAGGGATTTTGCCTCACCTATTTCAGAGAATCAGTTCATCAGAACCAAAAAAGAAAAATGGTAGGGATTGGAGATATTAAGGCCGCAGAATAAAAAAATTTGTTTTGTTGATTGTGACGCTCCCTCAGACATGTTCAGACAAATTCATTACGTTTTTATGCATTGGAACAAGTACCTGTTATCTCTTGGGGCTCAGGCACTTTCTGCAACAAATGATCCAATCAGTGGGTCATGATAATGGCATCTCCCGGCTGCACATGAAATGAAACACACTGAGAATGGAAACGCAATGAGACTGGAAACTTAAATACACTAGAAATCAAAATGAGCTTCTTTGCCCTTCCCCAGTGCCCTTAGTCTTAACTCAGTCTAGCCGAAGGCCTGTAGCCTGGTTGATGAAGAGGTTGAAAACTGCTGCCCAAGAGCAAGGATAGTTTATACAGTTTATTCATCTTCCATGTTCTCTTTGTCATGGCATAAAGAAAAATGGCCAACCATGTTGTCCCTAGAGTGTGTAGGCTTTCGGGGGCGGGGGCGGGGGGGGGACAGGACAAACGGGTGAGGTGTAGGACGGGCGGTGGGGAGACCAGGTTTTTAGAGTCTTGGCACATAAACTGTTTGCTCTTTGTTCCCTTCACAATGTCGATTCCACTCGGCTGAGAATTGTAAAGCAAATTTGAAACCGTCCATCGCAATCAATGTACAATTCCAATTTGTTATCGATAGTTCTGTTCTATGCAGTTTTGTTTTTCTTTCCTCACTGTTCTCTCAAGTGGAGACATAAATGACTAGTATTTTATCCCTGTTTTCCAGCTGCCTTTGTCAAAACAACATTGTATTGAACACTCTTTGTTAGAGCAGTTATTAGAACAATTTTTGAATGTTGAAAAAAAGTGACCATTGCACTTAAACAATGAAATGCCTTTGTCCGGAGTCTATAAGGTGCTGTTTGCTCAATAGATTAGTGTAGAGAAACATCGGGTAAACTCTTGTGTGTCCGGTAGAGATGTCTGCAATCACATCTGTGGGGATGGAAAAGAACTTACTCACGTACAGAACTCAAGTGCACTGAGTTGTTTTTGCACAGTGTGCATGGCTATTGTACAGCAGAAAATCACTCAGTAAGAACTGGTCTTCAGACTGATATTTGCTGATTTATTGACACAATGCTTGTGAACCAGAAATCTGATAATAACTTATTGCGTTTTATTTAACATCTAGAGAAACATGACAGGGTTAACTTTGTTCTCTGCTTTGTGTGTACTGCAAGAAATAAAATGTGTGCCCATGGTGTTTCAAGAATTTAAGTGTAATTTGGTTTCATCTATCTCCAAAATGAAGCTACATAGCGTCTCAAAGTAATTTGTGGGTCTTTCTCCTTTCCCAACTCAGGTCACCAGCGGAAAGCCCCAGGTCCAGGTGTTAGGTTCGCTGGGCGCGGCAGGTACTGGCACACTGGTGCGGGCCGTGCCCGTGGTCTCCACCGGCTCCAGCGTCAGCAAGACCACCGCCATTCACCAGCTCCTCACCAACGGTGGGCTAGCCAAGCTGGCAAGTAGTCTGCCAGGCCTGGCGCAGGTCTCCAACCAGGCTGCTGCCGCCGGTACGTCCCGATTGGCCAAACAACGCCGGCCACGATGAACGACATGGGGGGAGTTTTAAGTTGAGGTGGTCCTGGTGGTAACAGTTCCATGCCCCTGGTTCCCAAACACACACACTGAGCCCCCACCCTAACATGTATGAAAATCTCAGTCAATAGGCTGGCCTGGGGGTAGAGAGGGGTCAGCAAGGCATGGCGAGTGTACAAGGCCACAGTGGGCCAGTTCAGAGTCTGGCCACACATGATTGGGCTCCATCACCCAGGTTTCGGAGGGCACTGTGAAGGTGGCATTCTCGAGACGGGTGTGTAGTGGAAGTGTGTGATCGGGTAGGTGACAGCGTAGCATGCTAAGATATGTATTTGTATAGCCGGAAGTGTTGTGGTGAAACTTGCGAGTCTGTATGATAGTTAGTGTTTTGGGGCTCCAAAGAGGGGAAAAGATGTGCCTGAGCTGTCCCATAAACAAATGACGTGTCTCCATAGTTGATCTGACCACCCCACCCCAACCCCCTCTTTTTTTGTCTTATGTTAGTGTGCTTTCATGTTTAGTTTACCTTGTTCATTTGCATGCTATTGACCTCCCCTGTAAATTGTTGGACGTGTCACAGTGTTACAAAGGCTTTTGGAATGTCACATTTTGTGTTCCATCTTCAGCTCTTGTTTGTAACTTGAAACATCTCCTTACTTTGATTCCAACTGATGTTCTGGAAGGCTGCTTATTAAATGCCCCTCTTCTGTTGCTTTCTCAATGTTTTATTTTTTTGTGTGTGTCTGTTTTTTTTTCCTTCATGTAAATGTTTGGGACATGGAGCACTTAAATGGAACGTACTTTCTACTGCAGGGTTTTCCCTCATGGCCGTCAGCCATTCAGACAAAAATGAACCAACACTAACCAACTAAGTGTCTGTGTCCTCTTGTCCACCACAAACACAAACAAAGCCCAAATTTGAGGTTGAAAAGGGCATGAAAAACACAAAGGCACTGGTGGGCCAAAATGTCCCCTTCACATTTTTGTTTCACTAAAATAAAAAATGGCAAGAAAAATCATTGCTTTTGTTTTTTTTTTCTGTTGACAGTACAGCTGTTTTTTTGGACACTGTCCAGTTTTCATTAGGTAATTTTGAGGTCATTGATAGGAAATGATGTCTTCTGAAAATGATGATACAGTGTAGCAGACAATGACCTTTTTGATATTTAGATGAATCCTAATGACTAATGACCATTTGCGTTGGTCACAATATCTCTTGCTGACAATAAAGGTCGATAAATTCACAGCAGGATAACGGTCTATTTCAGTCTAACAGTCTATTTCCAGTTTTAAGTGTTAACAAAAAATAAACTGGGGCATTTCTTAAGGTGCTTAATGCACACTAGTTCCATTTAAGTACTCTTGGTTTTGCATTTGCTGAAATCATCCATTGGTTTACTTTGGGCTTCCCTTTATGTTCACATAAGCAACCTTCACAGGCAAGGGTTAGGTGACATAGGGTGGTGGTGGCATAGTGGTTAAAGAACCTGGCCTGGCCAAAGAACCTAGCCATGTTGGAACCTTAGGTTCGAATCCCAGTTGCCACCATTGTGTCCTTGAGCAAGGCACTTAACCCTAAGTTGCTCTAGGGGAGACTGGCCCAGATGCAAACGTCTGCTAAATGTGTAGATGTAAATGTACATTACATGTTGCTTAATCTCTTTGCTTACTCTCATTCTGATTCCTGTACTGGTACACATGAGGGAAATAAACAGAACATGTACGGAATTTTAAACCACGTTCTAGAATGTGGGCTGAGTTTCAAATTAAGTCATCTAATGACACTAATAGGTCATCCCTTAACTTCCCTTTTGGGGTAGAATGCCACCTGTGACTGTACTGAGGTCTTCTGCTTAATAGATGGGTGAACCAAAGGAATCTAGATGTCATGTGTTGCCCTTTGAACTGACTCTGTGAAAGTGGTTACCCACAACTCATTCCATGAACTAAACTCTCATTTTTACATTTGGTTTCTGACAGTCCATGTTCCATGGATTGATGAGATGTTTTTCTTGAATGTGTGCGTTCAAAAAAAAAAAGATTTCTATAGTACAATTTATAGTAGATGTCTGTAGATTTAATAGCCTGATATTCCAGATTCTTTCACATTGTGCTACAAAATATAATATTGAGTGGAGTTATTGTGGCGGTGGTATCCTAGTTAGTGTTAAAGGGATCCACAAAGCCAAAGGCCTGGAAGGAAACAAATAAGGCAGTACAGCTCAACCCCTGTGTCCCCCCAGATCTAAACTCTAGACCTTCAAAGACCTCACTGACATTCTGACAGTCAGTTTTTGCCAGCCAAGTCTTTGAAGGCTTTTGGCAGGACACTGGGATTCTGTGTGTGAGAGAGAGAGAGAGTTTGTGAGAGTGTGTGTGTGTTAGAGAGAGAGAGCTGCAATAGCAGTTGTGTTTACTGGTGTAATTCCCAAACTGCTCTGTGTTGGCAGCTGGGCTGAAGGCTCCCACCACCATCACTGTGACGCTGCGAGGCCAGCCCAGTAGAGTGGCTCCTCTTGGCCAGGCTGCAGTCACTTCACCCCCAGCCAGACCCCCTGACAACAAGGTGGGACCACAACAAATATACACACACACACACTAAAAACACACCAGCGCCAAAAACCTTAGGCAGCTAGAGCTATGTTTGCTGACAGTATTGCTGAACCACCACCATGATTACAAAAAGTGTTAGAATGATCTTTCTTAGTTGATGACAGTAGTTTTTCATTTGGTCAACAACAAAAAGTCATCAGTCAACAAAAAAGGAAAAGGAGAATGACTGAATTCTATCAAACTGAATTGGGATGCATTTTATGATTTATATTTTGAATCCAGTTTGAATGGTCCAGGGTCCGAGTTGACATTTCTTATCTATTAAATGTCAGACACTTTTATTGATAGCTTGAAAGTTTCCTGGTGTGGGCAAAGCTGTGTGTTTACATTTCAAACCACGTTGTCTACCCCCCCTATCCCCGTCTAACACCATCCCGTCTAAATCAATTAACTGTTGCCGTGTGTCAGACCCGTTGCCATGGTTACGGTGGTGCTGAGGAGAGAAGGTAATGAGCCTGTAATTATTGTGTTAATTACTCCTGTGGGTCTGACGACACGCTTGTCCCCCCTGCTCTCAATCAATGCCATTGCTGCAGTTCTGCCCAATAAGAAGTGACTTGTTTTAGAGAGAGCGATTGTGCCATGCCAGGTCTTAATGTCTTTTCAGTTTCAACGTCAGGTAGAATCCCACAGAAACAAAACAAGACAAAACTAAAATTGTTTTGAAAGATATTGTTAGCATCTTCATACCGTGTATGCCCATGTGCTCCCTTGGTTTATTTGATCTTGTTAAAGATATGTGAAGTGGAAGATAGACGCTAACAAACACAGGCAAGATCTTACATTTATTTAGAAAATGTTATGCTGTCGGCTAATCCAAAAGGGAAGTTTGACTCCGTTTTTTTTTGTGCCAAGAAAGTTACACACCTCACATTAAATCTCTCGCTAAACAGACATAAAACTGCCTGCTTGTGTTTCTCTAACATGCAGTGAACTATGTCTGGAATGTTAATGTTAGATACTTCATAGTAAAACCCCCTTAGAAGTACCTTGCTGGAATTGCAGCCTAACTTACTGATCACTACATTTCTCTGCAGTGATGAACTTTGACCTCTGGCATGTGTCTGCTGATGTTGACGCCCAGTCTCCAGTGACCATGATCAGCACATGGGAGCATCTCATAGGACCAGCTTAAAGACAAGAGACTGGAGATGACTCTTCATCTGTTCAGCTTATTGCCTACGATGGCGGTGCACAGTCCGGGCTTTGTCCGAGCTTCAACCGAAACGCTATCCTGAAGTGATCGCACAGGAGGTATCCTGGGAAAGGGGCATCTCTACTCTTTTGCTATTCATCTCAAGACCCAAAGAAAAGCCAGTTGATTCTGACCAAAGATTTTAGAGTGCTCCGCTCTGCTCTAGAATCTTTGGTCCTGACACTGGCTCTCAGCCCTGATTAAGTATGCTTCATCAAGCTTCAGCGACATCTCTCTAAGGGGTCTCTTAAAGAAAAGGAGGCTTTATGTTGGTGGTGGTTCTGATGAAGAGTGATGTCTGTTTGTAAGCTTAAGCCTTTTGATTGCAAGGCTTTTTTTTCTGTTGCACTCTATTGCTTGTAACCATTTCATTTGACGTTTTTTTCTTGTGTTTCGACTAATACTTGACTAATCAATGTGAAACAAATGGTTGGTTATGTTGTTCTGACTATTTGTGAAGTGTTATTCATTAACTTCATATCTCAAAAGGAGATTGAAGAGCATTGATGTCTGCTATCGCCTCTCCTATGGAAGGTTAAAGGAATCAATTATTGAAGGAGTCAAAGGCAGAGAATTTAACCTTGCATTAAAGCTAGGTTAGGAAAGCACATCGCTGCTTTTTCCAGCTCATCTTGATCTTGGTTTGAAAACCAAAAAAGAGCTTGTCAATAAATGGAGCATGTTTGGATAGAAGCCACAAGAAACCCATTCCTAATGATCCTTTTTTTCTGTGAATTTGATGCTTGTCCCGAAGCTGTGTATCTCAATCCATGCATTTTACTTCAAAGTGCCTCTGTATGAACTGGCTGGAATATCCTGTTACACCATAATAATTCAAATCTTTTTTTTTTTTTTCAGTATTTGTGACCAAACTGACAATAGGCTGCTTTTTGGTATAATGAAGAGTAATGAGACAGCCTGCTTAAGTTCATGTTTAAATTATTCTAAGAATCTTATGGTTTAACCTTGGTGACACAACTCCAAATTTAAGTGACGTTTTCCAGCAGTAAAGATCAAAGCATCCAAACTTCATGAGTTGATGAAGAGGCTGTATTAATGTGACTGCATTAATGTGTCAGATTACCTTTTTATTACATACATTCTGTCTTAAAGCAGCTTTCTGTCACTGACCTTTTTGTGAGGAAACAGGTGTGGTCCTCATTAGCTCTGGAAAGTGAAGAAAGTTTAAGGGAGATGCACATGTTTGATCAAGTCATGCAGAGTGTGTGTTGGATGTTAAAGCCAGAACTGCTTCAGGCTATCTCTTAGGCCTTTCAATGTTAGTATTGCAAAATAATCACCCTGTCCATTTCCCACATTAATATAATATGATGTCAAGTCCACAAAGCTGTCAGACTGCATAACAAGCCATGGGAACATAAAACTACATTCTCAGTCATTGTGTATGTGAGCTTTTCAATTGTTGCAAAACCGTTAGAGCCTTTTTGAATGCCACAGTCTATGCTTTGTAAAGAGAGTACCTAAATCAGTGGTTAGTGATAAACCTGAGTGTAAGGCATACAGTTGGGAGTAAGTGGTAAATCTCCTAATTGAAGACCCCCATAGCTTCATTTTACTAGCAAAACAAAGTCATAGGTCACTGCTTTTAGGGAGTTAGCGTTTACTCTGAGTTACAGTAGGCTGTTGCTTACACAGGTTTATCACTACCATGTATAAACCATAACCGTGTACTTGAAATAACCCCTATTTTTTATACCACTGGTTAAGTTTTGTACTGGCCTTCGGTCTCCTCAAAAGTGATTACGTTTTGTGCTTAGTTTCATGAATCTGTTCATTTTTGTTGGCTTAAAAGGCAGACTATGGAAACACTGTTCTGATTGTTGCTAATGGAGGGATTTGTGTTCATGTTATCAACTTTGTCCCTAGCAAAAAAATTTAAGTTGGCAATAAAAAGGCTTTGGAATGAGATGCAGATTCAGCTGAATATTGTCTCTAAACACTCAAACTAACTGTGTACTGTGCAGTGGATTAGATTTGCTGTTTGTGTTTATTATGGGCTTTGGTAAGGCGTGTGATTCATATATTACGAAAATAATTAGCCTGATCGATTCTGTGTATCAAAATTAGTATTATTTTTATTATTAGTATTATTTAGTCAATCATGTTTACTTTGCAATTTTATATAAAGTAAATTTTATATAAAAGCATAAAAAGCATCTGCCAAGAACCTATTGTAGTATAGATGAGAAATTTCATTTCAGCAGAGTTTACATTTATTTTTATTTTATGTTAATTTAATTTTCTTTTTTTGTGGTGGGAGGGGGGGGGGGAGTGGCTAAGCATAATACTCCACCACACAATATATAAATTTAGTCAGACTACATAGAGGAAACTGGAATTGCCTGAGAGGCCGTTATTTAATTGCACAGATGCTTCCTGCTCTCATCCAATTGCATTTGCTTTGGAGAAGGGTAATCTGTGTGATGATTATAACAGCTATGATAACAGTTGTAAGCACAGCGCTTGAAGGCAAAAGGAAAAAAAAACACAGAGCTGAGATAGTGACTTGGTCTGAGTCCTTGGTAAGTTTAATACCATCTAATTGACTTGAGCAGAGGCACAGCAAGTGACATGAAAATGTCAACATAGCTCATTAAATTTTAACAAGACGAAATGGATGGTTAGTTGCCTGTATTGAAGAACTGAGAGGCGAATGTACATCCATCAGGTTAAAAAATGATGAAATCCCTCTACAAAGAGTACAACATGAATCCAAAATGTACAGTATTTGTGTACCATTCATCCATCAAGATTTTTTTCTCGTCTAGAGAGACAAGAGAGAAACTTAAATTAATCTATGCCTTCAAGCTGTTTGTTACAAAAAGCATGCTTGGTGAATTGGTGAACAATATCTAATTATATCACTGAATGCATATATTTTGAACAAATATTTTCACTGTCATCAGATTTACTTTCAGAATCAGATAATCATCTGATCAAAGCATATTCATAAAATCAGATGTGACTGTGTGAACCTTTCTGAATATCAGACAGGACACTGCTTTCTCTAAAGACAGAAAGACTGAAAAGACCAAGCAAATTTACTATTAAAAGGTATCTTTTATCATGTATTAATCACACTAACTACCTACTCTATTACTGTTAAGTAAAACTTCTGCCTGTCTTTTGGATTTAACCATTTCACCATACATAATGCATCTGGACAGCATCACACAAGCATAGTGAAATCTGGAATCAGACTGAGAAATACAGAACCTTGTGGAATTTTTGTCAAAAACAGCATGACAGTTCTTTTTGTTGTCTACAGGTGGCGCTTCAAACTCTCAATCATACCTCACTGAGTATTTAATGATGAAGTGCCATACTGCCACATTAAACGTGTTATAATGGGGGCATTTTCAAAATATGCATGTGAATTTAGCTTCCATGAGCAGATTGTCTTAACATCTAGGCTACCCTGTTGGAAAAAAAAACAAGAGAGACATGCATCAGTTGATATATATCCATCTGATATCAGGAAATTATGATGATAACAGCCTACTTTTACAGGACATCATAGACAGCCATGTTGTGTTCCACACTCTGAGCTGGGTTAGTAGGTAGATATAGTTCAGCTTGCAAGAGAACACCAGTCCAAGTGGAATCTCAGTATGAAATTTAAAGCATAAAATGCAGTTTCAGTAGCCTACAACAACGCAGTAGCCTATGATATGTTTTTTCATTACCAAAATACTGCATTTCAGTTGTGAACAGCACATACAATTGCAAAATAGCAGTTTTTATACTCAATAAACTGTATTTTTGACAGTCATTACATGAGCCTAGAACTGTAGAACTGCAACAGACTAGCACTAACCAGCAAAAACACCTTAAACCAGCAAACCTTGTTAATGCTAGTTGTGATTTTTCTTTCAGTAAGATACAGTCAGGCCAGCAGTAGCTAGTTACAGGCTGGAGTAAGGGTTCATAAAAAGAGTGACTACAGTCTTTGGCTCCTTGCAAGCTGTCATGTAATCATACCTCTGTGTAACAGCATATCATTTCAGACCAGTAAAGACCATGTTTTTATAGACAAGGACATGCTCATCTTCCACATAGTTCTTTTAATAGCCTACACGGTGTCACATCTGCAAGTTTACGTCATAAGAGCAAGAAAAACAAAAGGCACAGGTGCTTATGTAGGTTAGTGTATGAAACCAGTGAAATGCCTTTAGCCTCTACGTTACAATATAGCCTAAAGCAGGAGGCAACTATGGATATTCTGTGTATACGACTTTTCCCACATGATAAAGCATCGTTTGACAACAGTAACAAGAAAACAATATACACATCCACACATTAAAATGATCTATCCAATCTCACGACAGTGTGGGAGGTTTCTATAGTAACAAACTCAGGGGGAGCATCGGCAAAAGGCCACAGACTGATACCTCACGTGAAGGACACCGTGAAAAACGTGCCACAGAAACAAAGCGCTCAAGCGCCGTGCGTAAACGCAAAACAGTAGGCTACACAAGAAAAGAATACGAAAAAGCCTTGCATGGCTCAAACAATTTCAGTGAATTTTTGTCATGCTGAATTGCACTCTTGGTATAGATCATAAGGCATTTCGAGTAGTCTAAGCACACTGGCAAAGAGATGGTCATATCCGCTGGCCATTTCATATGTACTACATGTCATTGAGAAGCAGACATTGAACAATTTCCCCAAAGCTGACTAACACACTCGTCGCACACTGACATAACAGAAGAAGGCCCACTACTGCCGTCACCACCAACACCGTGGGCTGGACAACCACGTCTTCGTCAGCTGAACAAAGCCCATTTAATTAACTCTTTCCAGCTGACTATTTTCCCTGGGTACCCAAAGGGAAGGACAGCAGAAGTGTTTGTTAGAGAGACGCTAAGTCGCCCTGTAGGCTTAATAAATGACAACCACATTACGCACAACTTTCCATTGAGCGCTTTGATAATTTAATGTGCCACCACACAAGGCAACTTACAAATGTATTAAATAGTTTCTTTTTTGTGCGCCACAATGTGTTCGTGCACGCAGTGATTCAACGTCGGCCTTTAAACTACAGCCTATCATACAGACTTCAGGCTCTCAAAGGTAGATGTGTCGACGCCGTGTGAGATGTTCCACGGTTTCTGTTTTGCAAACTTTGCAAGCTATGCGCTGGCCCAGAGCCCGAGTGAAAGAGCAAATCTCTGCCCCAGAATCAAGACATTGAAGGGAGGCAGAGCTGTGTGTTTAAACCCGCCCTCAAGAGAGATCTCATTTCCCCCCAAACCTCCCATTTTTTCTCTCTCTCTCCTCTCTCTCTCCCTCTCTCTCTCACTCTCTCTCTAGCTCATCCTCCTCTTTACCTCTCTATTTCTGTTCTTTCGCTGTATTCCCGACTTCAGAATCATGGATCTCACAACGAAGTGTTTGTTTCTTCTATTCAGCCTTCGCTTGATATTAGCGATCGATTTGGACGCTTTGGAGCCAACCTACTATGTGGAGCCCTCAGCTTCTTCAGAGGCAATCGACTACAAGGATCCATGCAAAGCTGGTAAGTCTGCGAAACGCTGTCTATTAATACGTGGATTTTGGACATGCCACGAAACGCTGTTGACTGTTTGCGGGTAGTTGGCATGTCTTTTGTGGATGACAGCAACGAACACAGACGCAGGAGCACAAAAAGGAAAAGAGTATTATCAGTCTTTTCTGTCGCTATTTACCGATCTTTTCCCTCCCGTTACTTAACGTTAACCAACATCAGGAGATACCATGAATATTTAAAATATGACAGTCCAGCAGACTTTAAGGCTCAGCTGTTACTTTTGATTGTTACCAAGCGCTGTGTTTTTGTTGGATAGCTTACGACCCTGTTGTCATCAGAACAGCTACCAAAAGTTTTTCAGTAATTATGGAATGATCGGGAAAACGTGAACATAAAGTAGTTTGAGGTGTAAACAGATGTGTAGCGTATATATTTGCAGTTGTCATTGATTAAACACTTTAGAGTTCTTTGTCCACCCTTTGCAATAGGCAGTAAATTATTGACATTGATGGAAAACTTTGCCATAACCCCTGATGTGACAAGCTATAGTATAGCTTACACTTTCTTCTTTGGCGAAATGCCACATTAAAACAAAAGGTGTTTTTTGTGTGTGTCAATGCATTCTGTTTACTTGTTTGCCAGCTGCTTCTGTCGTTATCCAAAGTGACGTAGATACAGTCCATCTCAGACAGGAAGAGAATACCGGCCATACGCGTCAACACTTACATCTAAGTAATAACAGGGGATGTTCTGTCTACACCTGTCTAAAAAATAGCCTTTTCAGTAATATGGCATTAGCCTACTCCGCATCAATTCACATTAACATGTCTATGTAAAGGTGTAAACATCATTCTCTAATGGCACATTGGCTAATATCCTCCATTGAGGGATTATGATCCATCCTGGTCCTGCTGCACCATGTGTAATTCACCGGTTTTGGCATGGTCGTTCGTTTTTGTTCATATTTCGGATACTCGGTAGAAATGGGGCACCAGTCAATGAGCTAATATAATTAAAGATGACGCGAAATCTTTGCTGAAATAGGTGAAGAAAATTAAACAATATTGTTTTTGCTGTAGGTGATTTGCAAACCACTTTTCAGCCACTTTATGTGACTTCTCTTTGTTTTTCTCTTTTGACTGACCGGACACAAGTTGGTGGCTCATAGTTATTACCAATTTCTCCCTCTAGGAGGTTTTGATGTGGCAGTCTGGAATGACTCCATCCATACACACGTCACACACATATACACACACACACACACATACACACACACAAAGTGGACGGGAGCAGAGGAGAGCATCCTGGGTGGGCTCCAACTAATGTCCGGCACGTCTCTATTCAAAAGGGCTTGTTAGGGAGACCTGATAAGTGTGCTAAACCAGCATCCAAGATTCCAGTCTCTATACACTTGGATTCTGTAGTGGCCTCCCCTCTCCTCTCTCCAAGCCTTTTCCTTTCTTGTTCTCATTTGCAACTGAAAAGCACCATGGCTGTTCATTTCAACATTTGCCCCGCACTTTGTGTGTGTGTGTGTGTGTGTGTGTGTGTGTGTGTCTGTGTGTGTGTGTGTGTGTGTGTGTGTGTGTGTGTGGGGACCACTTTCACTGATTATTGCCTTTTGAGACCATGTATAAAAGCAGGGGAACCAAATTTGTATTCCATGAGCGTTATACAAAGTGTCCCAGGAAAATCTCTATTCAGATATCTACATTGATCTCATGTAAAGATTAGATCTTTCAAGGATCTTTTCTTGGCGTCATTGTCCTGTTTGTCCCCACTTTTGAGAACCATCATCTATCCATGTATCCCAGATGTACTGTACACGGTGCATGGAGTGGATGGTTAAGGACTGAGAGGGAGGTAGGTTATATGTGGATGAGTCATTGCCAATGCTAAACAGCTGTTTGTGTTGTATCTCTGAGATAGTGCATTTGAATCCACTCAAAGCACTTGCCTCCTCATCGGCACATGAGTAAACAAAAGGTACAAGTTTAGACCTTTCACTTTAAACAAAGTGGCCCGCTGTCGTCACACACAAAACCAGCGTCACTACTAGAAAGATAAAGCGGGGGCCAATTGGGTGCGGGAAGTTGACATGTCATGGAAATGACGGTCGTAGTTTACTTTTTTGGGGGGCTCTCATGAGAGGCAGTGATCCAGGCACGATTTGATGTGTGTCTCAGAAAGTGTGCGCCTATTTTTAGGACTTTTCTCCAAAAAGAGAGAAAACTGGAGTGCATGGTCAGAAATTACTGCTTTTTCCGTCTGCAACAGAGATCGTTGTGGGAGGCCGCTTTTTCTCTCAGGACAGTGCACAGCTGTGCTTGCCAGTGTTTGCCGACAATGTAAAGTTCACTGTTACTGCTGTGTGTTACTGATGTGTGCTCATCAAAAAACTGGGCCTGTAAGTGTTATTATGCAACAGTGTTCTTTTAACTTGGAGCAGAGTGACAACAGCCTGTTCAAACAAGAGAAATAAGATAGCATTGAAAATGGTGACTCTAGTTATTTTGGTGTTCATCTCATTCCAGTGACTTGTTATCTCTTACATAAATTAAAAATGACTGGGGGAAATAACTGGGTTACCATGGTGAGGTCAAGAGCATTGTGTAAACCTGTGGAAAGTAAAGCACTACGCACCTGGTATTTTTTTTTCCAAGATTCAAGAAACATGCATCTATGAGAAAATGATTTTCCACACAATTGGCTGCACAGTATGCAAGGATTGTATCCAAAACGTTTTCTCTTTTTTTTTTTTTTGTTTGGAGTTCTTATCAGACCAATCCTCTATTTCATGTTGGAGCTGCAGTCAGTCACACACATCCATTGCATTTTCAGACAGCATGACAAACCTGGTTTTAAGGATGACAAAATGACTGGACCTGTAGAGACTGCGAGTTTAGGCAGCAAGCCGGCTGGTGAAAGTGTAGAAGAAAGCAGAAAAGTAGCTCAGTGACTGAAACTGCCTTTGACTCTACCTTCAGGACAAGAGTCAGTCTTTGAGGCATGTGTGCAGCAGATGTTGGACAGTAGACGTACTTGATGCCATATGAACTCCCAACACCTAGACACTCCACATCCTCACGAATGTGTGAGATCCGCTGTCTCTCTCTCTCTCTCTTTCTCTCTGTCTCTCTCTCTCACACACACACACACAAACAGACACAAAATCTTACACACCTTCTCTTTCTTTTCCTTGTTTCTATGGGTCCTTCAGAATCAGTCCTCACTGATTCAAAATACCACCACCACCACCACCGCAGCTGGAAATATCCCCCTTCCACAGAATGTGGCCGGTATGCTTTTAATAATCCAGAGAAAGGCACGCTCTGACCTGGATCCCAGTCTGTCCAGCCCCCCCACCCCCCAACACACACACACACACGCGCACACACACGCACACACCACCAACACCATCCCCTTCCAAATATGTGGTGGTCCTGGGAAGAACTTCTGGTGTGTGTGAGTTTCTCTCTCTGTCTCTCTCTCCCTTTCTGTGTGTGTGTGTGTGTGTGTGTGTGAGTGAGTTTCTCTCTCTGTCTCTCTCTATCCCTTTCTGTATGTGTGTGTGTGTGTGTCCTCACTGGAAGCGCCAGAAAAGCTGCTCGGCAAGGCGAAAACCACAGATGGGGAGACTGTGTGAGAGTAGTCAGTTCTGTGGCTCTGGTCCAGGAACAGTGCCGCTGCTCGTCATGCCCCCCTCCAACCCCCCAACACAGACATCAGACGGATCCCTCTCTCCACCGCGCCAGGACACGGCACGGCGGTAGTAGTACTGTGCGTGTGCGTGTGTGTTTGTGTGTGTGTTGGGAGGGCAAAGGGGAGGAAGGTGGGGGGTTTGAAGGTGCAATGTCAGGGCTAGAGGTGAGAGTCTAAGGTGTTTGGCCTCACACTGGCACGGACGATGACAGTGAAAGGACGCTGAGGGTGCCCTGCATTTGCTGCTGTGATCCAGCCGCACCAATCGGTCCCCCTTGTGAGAGCAGAGCAGAACAGAGTGCATTGTTTGGGCTGGGGCTGTGGGAGCCCCTGGTGAAAGTGTGCTGCTGGGGAGTTAATGAGATTATGCTCTAAGGTAAGCACCGCACTGCGCAGAGCTGAGCGGCGCTGCACAAGGCCAGACAGTGGATTCCATTATGTCATCCAGTAGAATTCAATGGCTCCAATCGCCTTTTTCCAAGTGAAATAGTGGAGTGTGTGTCTGTGTGTGTGTGTGTGTGTGTGTATGTGTCTGTGTGTGTGTGTGTGTGTGTGTGTTTGTGTGTTTGTGAGAGGCTGGCTGGCTGGCTGTTTTTCTGCATCTATCTGGGTGACTCTCCATGTGTATGTGTATGTGTGTGTGTGTGTGTGTATGTGTGTGGGAGGGGGGGGGGGGGGGGGGTTTGTTTTGCATCTCACAGCTAACCCAAACAGAGACATGAAAGATGCATCATGTCCACACTTGTGTGTGGGTTACACTACAGGCCGCTGTGTACCTCCAAGACCATTTGTTTGTTATCTGTTGCAACACTCATGAAAATAAGTGATACCACGATGAGTGATGAGAGAAAACAGGGTCATCAATTACGCAAATCTGTGGAACAAGTGTGATTTGATGATGAAAAAATGTAGGCCCATATTTACCATATATCCGTATGAGCCTTTCGATGTAAGCATTTCCAAATCTTCCTTATCTTGGAGAATGTCTCCTACCTGGAAAGTATCCCAGATACTGCTTCATGTACCCATTGAGATTAGAATCACTAATTTTCAGCATGGAAAATGAATGAAGCCAAGTCACGCACAGCGATGTCTGTCCCCCAGGCTTAAAATACAGCCCCAGTCCAGGAGGGAATCGTCAGGGCGGCTCCATTTCAGATAAAAGATTTATTTGAAGTCACCGAAGGAGAGGAGGTCTTTTCTGAATATTTTTATTGCCACTAGACTAGTGATCCAGGGCCAGGTTCTAATACTGCAGGGGAGAGGAGTAGAGTGGAGTGGATTGAGCTGATTTGGAATGCCAGGACTGTTTGAGGGTTGAGATGAGTTATGTGTGCATGTGCTGATGGCAGATCCTTGTGTTCGGTCTTGCTTGTCTTTTAAGACGATGAGAGGAGACCTTTTGGGTAATCATCACCCCTTGGGAGCCGGCGGCATCCCACGAGTCTTTCTTGTCTTTCAGTGCAAGAGGTTTTTCCTGTCCAACTAAAAGCACCGCCTCCAGCTGCCCCTCAACCCAACCCAACAGCATTAACACCACCCCCACCCCCACCCCTGCAGCCTCCCTGGCCAGCCAACCCCCCCCACCCTCTCCTGTCTCGTGCTTTCTTCCCCTCTGGCCGGCCGGCTGTGGTGGGCGACCGAGACTGAGCCCACAGACTGAGAGGTCATTCAGGCCGTGCCAGCCATGGGGGCCGCACTGGAAGGAAGGTGGGAAACATGCCTTCTCTCTCGCCACCTGCTGCCAGCTCTGGGACTGGTAACTGCAGGCCATTCAGCGCAGGCCCTGGTACCTCCTCCCCTCGAATGCATCAAGCCCCTGCCTGCCATGCCCTGCCCTGCCCTCAGCTCCTGGCTTGTATTTGTTGACTTCTGACATCATGATGAAGTGGAGATGGAAATGCCATGTGATGGTGGCCACTGTGTGGTTTTGGAGGTGGTGTTGGTGGGGGGTTGTGGAGGTAGAAGAATGTCTGCTTTTTTTGATCTTATCTTATTAGCGCTGGGATTCCCCTGCGTAGAACACAGAGGTCTCAGTAGGGCAACTAAAGACACATTCACACTATTCCGCAGGTTGTTTGGCTTTAAAAAACCTTGACTATTCTGAAACAAGAAACCTCACACTTGAGACTCTGAATTGACTAGAAACTTGACAAAGTAGATGCTTGATATTTGAAACATGCTCAGAGCTGCCGTGATATATTGTGTAGATTGAGTGCCAAAACACAGGTAAGGTAGACGGACCGCAAATGCCTTTGCCAATAAACATAGAACAGTTCAAATCATTCTGTGTCTCAACTGTAAGAGTATGAAGCTTCTCTGACATTTCATCTGAGTTCCACACCATTTGTTCAACTAATACTACCACAGGAACCTGATAACAACAAGAGGTCCTCAATGTCTTTAGCATGTGCGTGGGAGTCTGTGAAAGGCCACAGAGACGTACGTGTGCAGTGATTTGTCAGCAAGAGAGAAGAGCAAGCAGATGGTGACTAAAGGAACGTTAGGTTTACAGGAAAGAGAGAGAGAGGATAAGAGAGAGAGAGAGAGCTTTTTGCCGCTGTACGACTGAGGAAACGCTCTTCAGCTTGGCCTGGAGCTATGCGCTCTTCTCCGTCTGATGGTGTGGAGTTGGAGGGCTGCCATGTAGCTTTTGGGGTTTAGAGTGCCGCGGGCTGCTGCTGCTGCTGCGTGTGTAACTGGAAGGACACTTCAGATGTTTTTATTTCACTTTGCGCACCTCTTCCCGATTTGTGTTGTTGTTTTTGTTGTTCAAGTCTCAAGTCTCTCAAGCCAGTGAGCTATTCTCTCTGCGTGTCCAATAGTGCAGACACTGCCATTAGTCTGAAGTCAGGACGCATGTCTGTGTGATGGTATAAAAGAATGTGATTGCGCTAAACCCGAACACTGTTCTTATCAAGCGTGATTAGGCAGTAAAGGCCAGAGGTGGCTCCTGGAGGTTACGCATGAACTTTTACCCCGAGGGTTGAGGTTCACCCCATTTGCCTGACGATGGCATCCATCATGTGTTAAGGGTTAAAGGAGAGGGAGTCTTTTTGTTGTTGTTGTTTGATAGGTTAACAAGAACAGTGTGCTGGTTGTCAGCACTGACTTTCTCACCAAGCCTCCGGAGAGTGCCTATTTCAGCGCCTTTGCTCACGACCAATTAGGCATCGATAATGAAAAACTAAATGGGTGACAAAACAAACAAACAAACAAAAAACTCAGACTTCATTTTCTCACTCAAGTCTGCTGTGTGTGTTAACAGCAACAGCTGAAGATCAGCTAGATCTGTGAATTATTCAAAAGATTTCAGATACATTTGGATTCTCTTGGAGAAGTGTGCCAGAAATGCTGAGCTCAGTTTTTTTTTTAATTAATGTTTCTAAATTCAAGAAGGTGAGTATGTGTCTGTGTGTTGGTGTGTGCGTGTCATATGTGTGTTGTCCATTTATGTGAATGGGGCTTTGTCCCTCGTGTAATTAGGCTGTTTCAGTATAGCTGACCACAGCAACCTATTTGACCTTAGGCCACCTCTAAAACAACTACTTCTATTTACCTCAGGTAGACGAGTGTCTGTGTGTGTGTGAGAGAGAGAGTGTGTGTGTGTGTGAGAGAGAGAGAGAAAGGGAGAATGAAAGAACTGAGTGATTTTGTGGTGTCTGAATAATAAGAAAATCTATATATCTATATACACATACTAATGATTGAAAATAAGTGAACAATTAAACATTCCAGTGAACCAACATAGTAGGCAACAGAGTAGCTTCATTTAATCTTCTACATTGTAATATTAATGAAAGCAAAGTATAGTTTTTTTATTAACTTTTGACTTTCAGATTTAATTTGTGAAAAACATGTGCCATGGCACACCAACTTTTGACAATCTGACAATCTGACATTTTTTTTTGTCAGAAGGAAACTCTCGGGAACTGGGGTTGTGAAATGATCGACAGACTCCTGAGAGTTCTCTCGGCTCCATCAGACACAAGTCCTTCAGGTCGTCTGTGATGGAACTGACCCATTTAGCCCCCAACCCCCCTCCAGCTCTCACTTATTTTGACCAGGGCCTTAAGTGTGGCCAGCACTGCCCCCACCGCTGCACATCACCACTTATAGGAAAATAATCACCCCTTTGATTCTTGGGGTTTAGCCTGAGGCTAATCCGGAACGGTTCAGTTGATTATATGGTGAGATACCTTTGAAAATGTCCCACCGCCGTATGCCGATGGATGTGTATGTTTTTGTCGTCTTGGACTGCCTCGGGTTCAAATTGCAGTCCTTGGAAATGTCTAGGTAAGCATTTGCTGAGGCGGTAACAGCTGGGGTTGTTTTTACAAGATGGAGGAAGGAGGTGGGGGGGTGGGGTGTACAGCATTTACAAGTCTCCCACATCACCAGAGGCCCATCAACCTCTACCTAATTTGCCCCCTACGGTAATGTGGGGTGTGATATGATGTGATCTTAAATGCAAAGGCCATTTCTGACTCCGACAAAAATAAACGCTGTGCACATATAGCAAAATGTGGAGTCTTTGTGTATTTGTGTATGCACACCATGACTGCACGAGTGATGCGTTGAGCTGTAACTAGCATAGGTGGTAATCGGTCAGAGCCCAGGACACTGATGCAGCCTTCAATTTGAATGTAAATTTCAGGTCTGTCTGAGCAAAAACGACCCAACAGTGAAAGGCGTGGCCATGTCATTGTCATGCGTGGTCAACCGACAAACAGACTCCCATACACAGACACAGACACACACACACACACAAACAAACACAAACACAAAACACATGGAGTTCAAATGCTGTGGCTTTGTTTTTCCACTTCTTGCTTGCAGTTTCAAGGTTGAGCTGGACTTTGCAGACAGGGGGTTGAGTGGCTCCCACCCCCCTGGACCTGTCTGAACCTCTCCCTGCCTAACGGCCAGACTGCATCGTCTGGGACCCTCATTGTGGCGCTGCTGTGTCAGCGGTGGTTAGAGCAGACGACGGCTGTTTGGGTTAGGTGCTTGTCACTTCCAGACGTAGCAGCCGAAGGAAAGGTTGGCCTCCCCTCCAGGCCAGGGATAAACTGTGTTTCTGTTGTCTTTCTGCTATCCTCTGTTGAGACCTGACTGTGGTGTGGAAGAATGTTGTCCTTGTGTGGACGTGATGTGTGAGAGACACAGATGTCCCCAGCATCATTGAGTTCAGTAATAAAAACCACCATGGTCTACTGATGCTGTAAGGGAACAATGAGGCTTTATGTTTGCATGCTTGCTGCTGCTGCATCATCTGGCAGGGACTGTGTGAATGGAGTATGATGGTGCGTGTGTGCATGTGTGCATGTCAGTATATGTTGTGTGTTTTTGTGTGCATCTGTGTGGGGGAGTGTTTGTTAAAAAAAGAACTGTAGCCTGTGTGTGTGATTTGGTCTCTGTGTCTTGTGTGTACAAGTTTATCTGTTTGCACGCGTGTGTGTGTGTGTGTGTATGTGTGCATGCATGCAGCGATAGCAAAAAGATGAGCAGCAGTTCGATGAGATGGAGGATTACTCTGGTTAAGATTATCCAAACAACCCAGCTTGTATGACTGTGTGGGCGATAGGGTCATAGGGGTTTGCTTGGGGTAGGGGTGTGGTTGGGGGGGGAATTATATCACGCACAAAAGCCCAGTCAATCAAATGCCTCCTCAGAGGACTCATGTCTTCCTGTCCCCTATCTACTGGCTAGGCTGATGAGATGAGATGTACTTTATGTGAGCTGGATCCCAGCTGTAGGGAAAGTCCCCTATTCAGAGAGTCACCATGCTGGTACTCAGTGTTCTGATTTCCAGTCAGTTCTGCTGCTTTTACTCAGTATTGTTCCATGTAGGACCAGACTGATCCCAGGTCAGTTGTTTTTCAGTGGTGTTTGAACAAGGTTTGTTGTTTTTTATTTTTATTTTGTACTCTGCTCTTTCTCATCACTCTTACTTGACTATAAACACAGAAACACCTTGTGAAAACAAAACAAAACAAGCCATCGTTCTTGCTTGGGAATTAGTTGTTTGTGAATATGTCAAATTCCGCAACTTTAACTTCAGTTCCTATAAAATTCCTTCACCTCAAGAGACTAAGCTGCAGCTGTTGAAATTTTATGTAATGAATGCAATCTGGAAAGCGACCAGGCATACCGCAAGCCAATGCCAACGGCCATCTGCCCATGGTCTCCTTTATTAGATCTTTTAAAGCACTATTACTGTTATTATTATTATTATTATTATTTAGCTGAAGTGCTCTCATTTTGGAGACTGTCTGATGGGAGTTCATTAGTTCATCCCCACTGTCCTATCAACTTTTCTGTCGTCCTGCCCCGACCAACCCTACGGTGGCATGTTTGAGTCCATTCTCTCTCCTCTTACCCAAGATCACGTCTGTGCTCTATGTTGCATGCATTGCAGGATTGCTCTGTCCGTGGATAATCGGAGCCAGAAGACAAGGGGATTTATTGCAGATCCCCTCTGAGACCTCTGAATAATAATAATAAAACGTTACGTTGTCGCCAGGACAACTGTGAATGCCAGGGGGGCCGGGAAGGTCCTGCGGCAGGCTTGTTTGTCTCCTAGGCCTCCCCTCGATCTTGGTTGTTTTGTCAGGGGGAACAATTATACGCTGGATTAAAGGCCTTGCACCCAAAATGGTTGTGGATGATTGGCTCCAAACTAGGGGTGGGTGAGAGGCCAAGCTTTCACTGAGGCCTTGGCCAAGACCACTGAGCCGCAGGGCATTAGGGCCATCTCGGTAGTCTTGGACAAGGGTTTTAGTTGTGTTATTGAGCCACTGCAATGCAGATTGAGCCACACAAGAACGACCATCACACATTGTTTGTGAGCATCCAATATGGAGGCTTTGCAAGGGAACTTTTTACCCTTGCAACCAGCATTTAAAAGCGCACACACACACACACACACACACATGAAAAAAAACAAGCTCACGTTGCGTCACTGTGAGGGCTCCTCACAGGACAGTACCTTTCAGTGCCGCTCTCCTCCGCTTTCTCTTATGACTTGCGCGTTCAGCTCTAAATCCCTCTGATCGATTGCAGGTTTCCTGCGTGTGAGCTCAAGGTGATTTCACAATCGCTTTTGGCCCCCGGCGAGCAAGAAGCATTAGCATGTGCCGGTGAAACGTGACCATGGCCACTTAAGTCCCCCATACTGCTTGCAGCATTAGCTCTGTGTGTGCGCTAAGGCTTGGCCCCAGCACATCTGGTGGCCGGGCTGGCTGATCAGGGGTCAGCTGCCTGATCGTCGCCAGTGTGTCCCCTCCACTGAGCTCGACCTCAGTCATGAATTATGCGGTATGTGTCACAGGAATGCATTAGGACAACATAACAACCTTTCACTCCACAGACATAAAGACACACACACACACACACACACACACACACGCACACACGCACACACACACTCGCACACCTTCCCGCCTGTCTCCCAGTCTCAGCCACAGGATCCCAAATTACAGGATCCTCTACACTCTTCTCACCTCCTCTCTCTCTTTGTCTCTCCACTGGCATTAATAGCTCTTGTTGTTATTGCCACGTGTCTGGTCTTGTAGGGAGGGATAAGGGAATCTGCACCTTTTGTCGTGGCTGTCAAAATAGTTTCACTGCAGCCTATTACCTTGGTGTGGTGTCCATCAACACGCTCTCCATGACCTATCCTCCCCCCTCAATGCAGCACTGCGCTATGCTAGGTTCTGCTCTATTGATGGAACCAATGCTTTCATGGTTCTCCGAAACAGAACCGGGGGATGGCCTAAGCCCAGTTCTGTTCTCCTTCACAAAACATGATATCTCAACTGCCCTTTTTTTTCCCTTCTTCTCTTTTGTCTACTTCTATCTCTCTTATCATTTGTCTGCTGTTTTTTTATTACCTTATGCACAGTCTTGTCTTCATGAGGCTTCTTCTAAGGAAGATGACACACATGTACTGTCATTGGGCTTTTATCATTCTGGCTCTAAGGTATTTTTTTTTCCTCTTCTGACAAGCTGATACTCAGAATAGAAGCAGTCGGTTGGGATGTGTTTGCCTTGCAGTGGTCCGTACCACTTAAATTCAGAGTTAGTCAGCTCTCTCTTTCTGTCCTGCCTTTTTCAGGACAGTCTGTCATCCCGGGTCGAGTCTGTAACAGCTGACAGATTTGGACAGCTTGAATTAATTCGAAGACTTGGAGCTGGGGCTGTCTAGATATCTTAACTTTTAAGGCGACTTTTTTTTATGCAGTCTGTCTGGGCTGAGAAGTAGACTGGAGACATACAAAGAGGGACATGCAAAGGGGGGATTTCTTTTTGGCACGAAGACAGCACTTTTACCTTTTTGACTTTCTCACATTGGCTTCTCCCACGTATGGACTGTGGAAGTGATTTGAATACCTCGGCTCAGGAAACTACAAGCCTTGCTCAAACACATTTGCTTCCCGGAGGCAGTGTGTGAACACGGCGGTGCAAAAGCTGCCTCCCTCATTCCCATCCATCACACACACACACACACACATATATATATATATACACTCACACTCTCTTGCCTCTTGGAATGTGTCTCACCTCTCAACACTCAGACATCCAGTCCCCCTCTGCGCACACCACTCTACACACACACAAACACACACACACACACACACACACACACACACACAGAGTCCAGGCAGTAAAGTCAGCCCTAGCTAACTCACGTGCGGATGTTAGGGCCTGTAAAAACACTGCCTCTCCTGTCTCTGTCAGTGGCAGCCATTCCCTCACTGCCACTGGCATAGTGGGACTCCAGTAGGCAAAAAACCAGTCTTGTAAAGCTCTTTTCCTCCATATTAAAAAAGAAAGTGTCTGTGGACTTAATTGATCTCTTTCCCCTCGAGCCTCATTAAAATACTTGCCCTATATTCAAAGCACCCCACTGTACTCTGTTTTTGCTAAATGATCTCCCTTCTACCCCTTTTAAACAGCGGGATTGGGTTTGCCTAAGGAGTCTATGGCCGTGGGGTTCTACACACATGGCGGCTGGGTGATATGCCCACATTCTCCAAAAAACAACAACTAAGTTTACAGAATGAAGACCTCATTAACTGGAGACAGGTTTCTCTCCACTGAATTGAATGTCATGTGGACATTTTCTTTCGGTATGAAATGGAATTCAGTTCATACTGAACACCCCCTAGGAGTTCCTCGACAGACAGGCCTCCTTCCTGTGAATCAGGTCACATAACTGCCATTTTGGAGTGTGTGTGTGCATGTGTGTGTTTGTGTTTGTGTTTGTGTTTGTGTGTGTGTGTGTGTGTGTGTGTGTATGCACCCTAATGTGTGTTTTCGGTCAAAGGGCTCTGTGAACTCTATTACTCAACTGTTCAGATCCCTCAAATGAACAAACTTGAACAAACAGCTGCTCTGCACATAAACATACAGACAGACATTGACACTCACACTAACACTCTTGCTCTCTGTCTTTTTTCTTATGTCTGTCTCTCTTTCTCTCTCTTTCTCTCTCTCTCTCTCTCGCTCTCTCTCTCTCATAAGCTGCCTATCTGCAAGACTGTGATTGCTTTGCTAACTCTGTGTGCTCCTTATAATTAGTTGTACTGATCCGAAGGATATCCGCTCGGGAGCTTAGAGCCGTCAGTCAAGCACTGCCACTCTTCCCCAGCTGCAATTAGTCCCTGACCAAATAATTAGAGACCCTATACATATTCATATGTTCCATTTAGGTCACCATAAGCAAGCAGTGAGTGGTTTTATGTGTGTGCTGGAGGCTAGCGGCCACATTTGCTGCAGGCAGGCTCCTAAATGAGCTGCCCCACGGAGCTCTCTATTAGCTGATGAATTATTAAAGTGGCACGCATGATGAACTTGGCTGGATACGTTGTGATTGACAAGGTTCTTAAAATATAAATGAGCAGTGTTTGGCTGCCGGACCTTCTCTGCTGCAGTTATCTATATATATTTGATTGGTAAGGAAATATGGATTAGTTGGAGCAGCAGGACTCCTGATAGACAGAAGGCTTTACTTGAGGTTTCAGTCAGGAGAGACATAAACAGAAAATACTGGAAATGATTTGATTGTAGTCCTCGAAAGCAGACCAGCCAGACATTTCTTTTTTTTTTTTTTTTTCCATTTGGTGTGTCCATGGCTGTCGCAGTGGTTATGGAAGACCCTTTCAGACACAGAGTATGAGGTTTCAGATGCAGCCGCCTTGTAACCTCGGTGGCTAGTCGTGTGGGCTCACACCATTGTCTCCTCATGTGAAGGCTACAGTTGATGGTCTTAAATGAAACTGACCTCTTGTGGGGAGTTTTACACAGCTTTTGCACTCTTTGTAAACAGTGTCTTGAAAGAACAGCTTATTACTACCAGTTTTAATGTGTTTTTGCCAAGTCCAAATATATTTCAAATTAAGGATGTCACACAGCAGTTTTCAAGATGTTATGATGTAATATTAAACATAAAACCACTGTGTATTTAGCTTTTGTGAATGAAAACAAAAAAGCTGCAATTACTTGCAACCAGTTTTGATGTCTTAATCTTAACTCCTCTCCTGCCTTTCTCTCCCTCTCCCTAGTTGCCTACCTGGGTGATATTGCCCTGGATGAGGAGGACATGCGTAGTTTTAAGGTGGACCGGATAGTGGACTTAGCCCAAAGGACCGTGCAGACCTTCAACCACACCGGTTCAGGTAACAGACTTGTCTACCACTGTTTCTCATCCATGGAAACTCACATTAGTTAATGAGTTCAGTTCACTCCTACAAAGGTTACTGTTTATGTGCTGAGAATTTCTCTAAATTGAATATCCAAATTCCTAATTTTGTTGGATGTTTGTGGCATTGGAGTTCCTCATGGGAACATTAGACTCCAACCCCTTGTGCACAAGTGTTTGTTTGAACCAACCAAGCGTGGGAAACCTTTTTCCCGTACACACTCGCTGACGCGTCATAGTTGTTACTGCCCTATAGGCTGGCTGGTCAGAGCAGCTGCTTGTTGCTGTCCTAGTCCTGACCTCATGCATATGGCTTGACCCTCCTTTAGCGTTCAACAACATACATCAGCACAGCTGTAATCATGAACAAAGATGAAGTGCCTCATGTTTCCTCATCTTCCTCTTCCTCAAAGCTCTTTTCCCAAGTGTTTTCCAGAGCATATGATAGCCAGTGGTTTGGGAAAGTATTTTAGTGTTGCCATATTTTTTAAAAAAAAAGTTAGAAAAGCATTAGCATATCAGTGTGAGCGTTTTACTTCCCAGAGAAAAAAAAAAGTATATTATTTAAACTCTCAAGAGAGAAATTTTGTCATGCAAAGACCCTATTTTTGTTTTGTGCTCGTGTCCATCACAGCTAGTGCAGGGTTGTTGGTGTTTTCACAGTCTGCCAGGGAAGAATTCTTCCCTGGTGCACTGCATGGGCTTTGTGGGCTGATACGTAAACCAACAACCCAGCAGCCAGCATTCCAGCCTCATAACAAGCTCAAAAACCTCATCCTCTGGCCTCACGCTTCCTACTTCTGACGAGGCTTAAAGCGCCATTATGCAAGTACTTCTGTTTAATATTTATGCTCCCATTTTAGCGTGTCAGTGTCAAGCACTAAATAACGCTGCCAGAGGTAATTGTCTCAGGCAGCTGACTCAAAACACGCAGCTTTTTTTTGTGGCTTTGAAAAAAAAAATATGAGGAGATAAATGAGCAAGTGTGATTAGAGGATCACTTCTTTCTCTGAGTTTTTTGTATTTGCTGTGAGTCACATTTTGATAAAAAGGTCTTTCAAAGAGATGCTTCTTTTGAAAGGGAGCTGTTTTTCCCGAAAATTATAAAAGAATGAAGCACTTGAACACTTCCTTCTTAAACAGAGCCATGATGATGATGAACACTTAACAGATGCTTATAAGTTTATTTATTCAAAATAAGTAAATCGGTGGGAATGTAAACACGTATGTATTACTCAATCAGACATGTTCCCAGGCTTTTCTTGGCTCCAGAGTTCTCCAAAGCACCACCTGGTCTACAAAGCCCAGCAGGAAACCCTTAGGAGGGAGAGAGAGAGAGAGATTGGGAGCAAGTCAAATGAAATGTTCTGAAAGAGTACTAAACCACTGATGACCCAGTCATGGGTGTGGCAGAGTCAGTCAAGGGGAGCAGCTGCACATGCTGAAGAGAAACCGAAAAAGACAAAAAAGAAATGGAATCTATTTTTACAGTGCCCTTCTCTGACCAGACCTCAGGCTGGCAAAGCTGTCTTCTTTACAAATCCCCAAACTTTGTCTTTTTTTTTCTGTGTGGAGATGATTTATGTCGCCACACTGGAGTGAAGCTTTTTCAAAAGCTCCTTTTGTAAAGCTAAAACGTTTTTGTTTTATTTGTACAGTATCATTGTACTTTCATTGGGACTTATTTGAGTGCCAGATTTCCTGGGACAGATGTGACCTTGCCTCTTTGTTTGCTCTGTAATGTGAATGACAGCTTCGCCTGCCAATGAGACAAGGACGGTGCCAGATCCACCGGGCTCTCGCCGCAGGAAAAGGGCGGCGACTTCCAGGCCTGAGAGGGTGTGGCCAGAGGGGGTCATTCCGTACGTGATCAGCGGAAATTTCAGTGGTAAGAACCAGCACACTCTCCCTGATCATAAAGGGATGTCAGCCATGCCCTGGTGTGTGTGTGTGTGTGTGTGTGTGTGTGTATGTGTGTGTGTGTGTGTGTGTGAGCTTCTAAGAGAGAAAACACTTAAGAAGTGCCAGTCAAGCTTGCATGCGTATAAGCTATTGTGTGTTTATGAACTGTGATGAACATTTGTTGCAACAGTAAATCTTCAAGAAGGCATGAAATCTGTGTGTGTGTGTGTATGTGGGTGTGTATGTGTATACTTACTCACAGGGGGTATGGTTACTTTGTGCATTTACAAGTGCTTCTGACCCTAATCTGAGTCGAGTGAATAAGTTCCTTAAATCACTCAGGCCATGACCCGCAGCGTCGTGAGGAGAAATTCTTGCCAACCACTCAAAGATTTATGAACATGCACAAAGGGGCAGAGGAAATGAGAGTCACACCATGTCAGAATGGAGGCAGATGTATCTCAACTCCAGTATAAGAAGATTAAAAAGCCCTTTTAGATGCTGTGATCCAGCATGTGTTGTCATGCTCTCTAAGCACATATATATTTTTCTTCCTCCCTGGATCGGCAGACTCTTGTTATTCCTTCAACCATGGCTTGATTTAAAACAAAACAAAACAAAACAAAAAAAAACGTAACACTGTGAGCTAGTCACAAGTGTTAATCTCCCACTCTTGAAATGGGTTTGTCGCTATCACCCAAAGAAAGCATGACACAATGTGAGGA
The DNA here is from genome assembly GCA_015244755.2 of Tenualosa ilisha. Classification (NCBI taxonomy): domain Eukaryota; kingdom Metazoa; phylum Chordata; class Actinopteri; order Clupeiformes; family Clupeidae; genus Tenualosa; species Tenualosa ilisha. Next base: position 1,117,068 of record PYXC01002553.1, on the reverse strand, counting down.
GGGCCTTTTGTTTTGAATTCCGAGTTTTGAAATGTGGAAGGCAAGGCGCCTCCTCCCCCCTTTTGTGAGCCCCTGGAGGTGGCTGAAGTTCCTGAGCAAACATGTGAATCATCCCTGGAAGTCCATGCTGCCTTTTACCCTCGGTGCTCAGGCAACGCAAGCAACTAGATAGTGTCCAGAAAATAGGAACATTTATGACATAAGAAAAAGGATTTGGGCATATGAAGTTACTTTGGAAAATAAAAGGTCTTTTTTTATTGCCCTAGAAGCATAACAAGCACACACGGACACATGTCGATTTAGGCCTTCTTCACCGTAATAGGCTACTCACTGGCGGAAGTGAAATGTTGGAAATGTTGTGGAGAAATGTCATACATTTCATACGTGGACATTTGTAGTACATACGTGGACATTTGTAGGCTTTTGACCTCAGTGCTTTTACAAAACAAACTTTGCTTGGCACGTGTCAGCAGTTCTAAAGTGCACAAGTGTACAAAGTGATCCACCTCTTCTTAGATATCAACAGTATGAGTAGACAGACAAAAACAGTCTCCTACCCTCCATCCCAAACTGCACAGTGCATGTGACTTGTTTTTATCCACCCTGCACATGGTCCTGTTCCATCCAAATTAATTTGAAGATGGTGCCAAAACAAACAGTCTGATGATAAGGACACTTTAAATGGTGTTGAATTGTTATATAGTGTTGCATAGTGTCACTTCCTCTGATTAGAACGTGATGAGATCAAATTGAATACGATAAGTGAGCAAGTTAAAAGAGGTGCACTCTGCATAACAGCTAAGATGATTACACAATCAACCAAGTAAGATTTCAACTTCCTGTCACAAAATCATTTTTGTAGGCCGATAGTTCTCCACTTGTAGGCCAGTAGTTCTCCACTTGAGTGGGAGTTCTGAGTCACAGAATAAACCATTCAAATGAAATCAGATTTCATGGGAACATCGTCACTGGATCATTATTTTTTGCATCATACACAGACATTTTCCTGTATTTTATTGCTTGTTGCTTAAATGCTTAAATTATAAATATTACATAAATCTTGTGTCACTTTGATAATTGTAGTTCATGGTTACAGTAAGAATTTGGGGTCTGGTTGAAATAATGTCTTAAGGTAATGTTTAGAGGTAGCTGATTGTATTTTGTTTATCTCCAAAACTCAATAAAAAGTTAATCACAAAAAAAGAACTTGAAAAGAAACTTGAATCTCAACAAAACATTCAGTGAAGTCTCTGCAGGCAGAGTCAGACCGCTCACAAATTCAAGGTTTTTTTTTTCCCATGGCCAGTGATAAGAACTGCCCACCTCATCATTCATTTCACACCTGTCAAAGTCTGGAGATGGATTTCCCCTAAAGAGCACATTTCCATCTGAGATGGCCACGGCCTCCTTCCTCACCATCACTGAGCAGGTCAGCAGGGCTGATGTGCTCTGCTGAAAGTCTATTCCTGGGAGGGAGGTTGTGAGCGTGTCTGTGAAGGCTTGCTGAGTGTAGCCATCACTCATATTTCATGTCTGTGTGTGTGTGTGTGTGTGGTGTTCCTCTCTCAGGCAGCCAGCGGGCCATCTTCCGGCAGGCCATGCGTCACTGGGAGAAGCACACCTGCGTGACGTTCATCGAGAGGACGCAGGAGGAGAGCTACATCGTCTTCACCTACCGGCCGTGTGGGTGAGTAGACCAGAGTGCGTGTGTTTGTGTGTGTGTGTGTGTGTGTGTGTGTGTGTGTGTGTGTGTGTGTGTGTGTGTGTGTGTGTGTGTGTGTGTGTGACTTTTTTGATTTATTCAACCAACTCAAGTTAAAAAAGGACATGATACAGCTCTATACAGACCTTCACCATCTATTAAAACACACAAGTCAGGATTAGGCAAGAAAGCCCATAGACTTTAGAGACTTTGTTCCGTTAGGTGGGTGATTGAGCATGTTTGTGTTGTTGTGTTGTGCTGTAGAGCTGTGTATTTATGTTGGAAGAAAACTGGGCATGTTTTATGTTCTCTACATGTGTGAGTGCACGTGGAAAATAAACATTCGAAGCAGATTGTTTTGTGTAATTTCCTCTGTTTTATCATCTGCGTTCCTCTGATTGAGGAATGTCAGGGGATGGCTCAGATTGTACTCATCTTTCCAGTAAAGAAAGGAGGAACAATCCCACTCACTCGTTCCTCTTCCTGGGTAGCCACATCCATGTTCCCCCTCACTCTCTCCCGTTAGTCCCCCTGATTTACCGCCTAAGTGCTTTTCCATGCACTTCCGTCCACCGTGCTCTGGTCCATGCTCATGCAGGACACGTCCTCCCCTGAGTCGTAGTAATTGTGCCCCGTACCACCCCCCTAACTCTCACACACGCACACACAGACACACACGCACACACACACACACAGTGCCAGTCCTGAGTGAAAGCATTCCTTTCAGGTTCTGTGCAGAACCAACATTGCTGGCTCCATGGATCAGAGCTCCCAGCCAGTCTGCTCTGCTATCCCTACCCAGCTCTGCGCTTGGGTACTCGTGTTGCACATGTGTCCCGGACTCTTGCTCTTTGCCAGGAAGAGCCCTCCATCCAACCCCCCCCCCCCCCCCCCCTCCCCAGGAGAGAAAAAGAGAGAGAGTAAAGCTTCAGTGACTTCACTTAGCACCCCTCTCTAAGTGCCCCCCCCCCCCCCCATTTTTCACTTCTTGTTTCTTTCCCAGAAATACAACAAAAGGGATTGAGCGAGAGGGGAGAAAAACCCCACACATCGTGATTACATCAGTCAAAATAGATCCGTCAAATGAAACAAATCACGTCATGGAAGAAAAATCCGGCCTTAATCTAATTTCTGTGTCCGTGGTTAAAACATACATCGCACAGAAAGCACTCTAAAAGCCAACGTGGACACACTGGGACTGCTAGAGGGAATAGCAAAGACCAGGTGCAAGAAACAACAAGCCTGCCCCTTTTTTTCCATTCCGGCATGCCCAGTCATTTTTAGTCTGGGTGATTGGCCTCCCAGGGAACAGGGGGGCATTATATGCACAGGCGAGCGGGCAGGCGAGCGGGCGGGCGGGCAGAGAGAAGCGGTTAGCTGAGGGCCCTGTCAGTGATGCATATTCAGCAAGGCCCCCATCTGTCCTGTGCAAAGTTCAAGGCGAGTCTCTGGAGTCGCTGGCTGTGGGCTCTCGGTAATTAGAGAGCAGCCTGTCGGGCTTACACAGGCAGGGAGTGTATGTTTTAGTCTGTGTGTGTGTGTGTGTGTACATGCTTGTGTACACATGTGTTTGTGTGCACATGTTTGTGTACACGTATATGTGTGTGTGCATTTTGTGTGTGTACATGTGTGTGTGTGTGTGTCTGTGTGTGCTGTGTGTGTGATGTGTTGGTGTACTTGTGTGCAGGCATCTGTTTGTGTGATTGTGTGTGGCATAGATGCTGGTGTGTGTGTGTGTGTGTGTGTGTGTGTGTGTGTGTGCACGCATGCATGCATATGTATGTCTGTATGTGTTTCTGTTCGCATCTGTTTGTTTGTCAGTGCTGTTAAAGTGAACTCCCACAGTGACCTTTTGATGTGAGGGAAGAAGGATAGCGAAAGAGAGAAAAAGCAAGTGTGCGAGAACCCTCTTACCTCTGGCAGATGGAGAGACCAACATTTCTCTGGGGAGCTGTGAAATGCACTTCTTGTACCTGTGTCTGTGTTCTCTGTGTCTCTGTCTTAGTATATTTACTCAAAGGCTTTTGTGAACATTTCATTAGATAGATACACAAAATTATATGATAAACATCAAAGATTCCATCAGTCTTGCTATATCTATTGATAGGTACATGTCTGTGGACATGTATATGGACCGTTTGAAGAGAGTTTGATTATTAGAGTCTTATTACACAGCTCTTTATAATGCCGTAGAATGCGGCGTAAAATTCCCTTCAGTGGAACTTCTCAACGTTCTATGTTCTATTTCTTGATAATGGACTGCTAAGTATAACAGATCGCTGTAAAGGAAAGTGATACAGAACATTGCCATAAACAATCAGCTGATCTGTAAGTTGATGGACTACTTTTTTCTCAGCAGCGATTTATCTATCTTAATCATTAAAATTGCTATAAAAGCAATGATAAACAATGCTTCATTGTCATGTTATTGATATCTTCAATAGATAATAGATGTAAAGCATAACGTTCTGCGAGGCGGTCATTATCGTGGAATAACTCCCAACTCCATTATCGTGGAATAACTCCCAACTCCCTAAGTGGGTTAATGTTCTCCGCTTGTATGTCGGGCTCCCGTTTCACTCTGTTGGGAGTTATTCCACGATAATGACCACCTCGCAGAACGTTATGCTTTACATACTTCCAGCAGGGTTCCTGTGTTAACGTGGCAAAGAGACCCTTCTTGTTAATTTACTTTCATGTGATCTAGATGTAGAGGAAGTAGTTTGGGGACGTAATTAGATTGTTCAGACATTGTTTTTGTTTTCACCTTTGAAACGGTCTACACTTACCTGGAGTTTGTCTATTATGTCTACATCTTGTGTTGTAAATATGTAAGAAACTCAGTATTCGTGCAGTCTCTTACTGGAGACTCTCTGTTTGTTCATTTCCCTGACTTTACCCTTTTGTATAAACCACCTGAGTGAGTGGGTCTGAAAGTACGTAAGGTTTTGCAGTTTTAGTGCATATAGACTCTTTGGATCATGCTAGTAGGTGCTTGTTGTTGTGGCCTTCAGTTAGTCCACTTACTTTGGCTACTTAGCTTTCTTTTCTTATCCTTCTCCACCTCTTAGGTGCTGTTCGTATGTAGGCCGCCGGGGCGGAGGTCCCCAGGCCATCTCCATTGGCAAGAACTGTGACAAGTTTGGCATTGTCGTGCACGAGCTGGGTCACGTGATTGGCTTCTGGCACGAGCACACGCGGCCGGACCGTGACGAGCACGTCAGCATCATCCGGGACAACATTCAGCCAGGTAAGTCGACACCGGCTCCCTGCTCCCCTTTCACCTCTTGCCATCCATCCCCAATCCCCAGCATTCATCAGGCACCTTGATTCAGTAACGCAATCTGTCATCGTACCAGAACACCATTGCAGCAGCACACACAGCCTCCCAATAGGGTCGTTGGCATGTCAGATCGGCCGAGGGAGAGCTGCCAGTCACAAACCCTGGCGAGCTCATTAAAACGGGCGGTGGTGTGAAACGCCAACTGCTTCCAACCAAGCTCCTGGCAGCAACGGGCATTGCTGTGCCATCTGCAGCGAGAACGAGACTGAAGTCACCCAGGTCAACATCTGTGTAGAAAGAGAATGGGTTTTTGTTGACTAAAACGGGCAGCGTGAACAATGCCAGGTTCTGCTTTGAGAATTGAGTCAAGTCTATCTGCTTGCTATTCACACCCCTCCCCCTCTTTTTGTCTTGCTCTATGCTTTTCTCTCTCCATCTCTCCATCCCCCTGTATTCGTTACCTGTAGGTGAATCATTTATGAGCAGCTTTGGCCGGAACCTGCCTGGCAATTTCACAGCCAAGTCCCAGCGGAACCCAATTGTATTTTGCAACTAAATGACATGATCAAGTTCCAGGGCTTACACCGATACCAACTGTCTTGAACTAAAGAGGGCTATCAGAGACAGAGTTGCAGATGTGCTATGGAGTTCAAATATATTACAAATCGATGTGTCACACAGTAGAGTGACTGACAGCCAAATTTGCAGTCTCTTGGTAAATAACTCTGGCTGACTTTGAGCTAGTTCGGCATCCAGCAGAATAGCAGGAAATAGGATTACAGTGTGTTTCTGGCTTGATGACATTCTGTGGTTACTGATCATGAACTGACATGTCATGGCCTACTTACGTTTTGTGTAATAAATTAGGCCAGCTGGGTTGGGTGGTGGAGTGTGAATCATATGTCATGCCCTTCATTTTTCCATGTGGGAAGGTGAGTAGACTGTTGGAGACTTAATGTGTGTGTGTCTCTGTGTGTGCGCGCACACGTGTGTGTGTGTGTGTGTGTGTGTATGTGGTTGACTCTCTCAGGGCAGGAGTATAACTTCCTGAAGATGGAGCCCGGGGAGGTGGACTCCCTGGGGGAAACGTATGACTTCGACAGCATCATGCACTACGCCCGGAACACGTTCTCCAGGTAAGGCACTCCGCCAGGAAGACTCATTCTGTTCTCTGAGCTCTCACAGCGTTCCTGAAAAAAAAAAGCCACGTGGCTGCAAAGATGCCAGCTATCTCCTTGGAGAACATGCTGAGCAACTCTCCTCTGAAATATGTCTGACTCACTCTCTCAGCCAAGTGTAGCTCAAGGAGTGTAACTGCTAGTTAAATAACATGCCTTCAGGTTATAGTATCAAAACGAGAACAAGCAAGTAGGAACTGATCATCATTCCATTTGCTATATGAATTAGGAATTATTTGGCCATTTCAGTCCATATAATCTCACCCTTTTAAAATGATACTGCTTGGCAGAACAATAATCTACTTTGATGTTATTTCCTATGTCAAGTAGCTGACCAGCGGTTAGTTGACATTCGTGTCAGGAGCTGACATGTTTTTTGCTTCATCGGAGAGCAAGTTGTGTATGGATGTTCCACCTGGCCAAGAAAGTTCTTTCCACCCTCACTGACAGAAGGGATTTTGGGGATTTTTTAGGAACACTGGGGAAACCTCAAGAACAAGGCGCCAATGCTGTGTCCACATTAAAGTTTTAAAAGACCAGATTTAGAGATAGGAAAGGAAATAAAAGGGAAGGAAAGGAAAGAGAAAAAATGAAAATCACAGCTCCTGAGTTATGGGTCCTACTCTAGTGCTACAATACAGGTACAGAGTTTTGTTTACTCACATCAAGAGCTGCTAAAGTTGTAAAATAGTCAGAAGTAATTCACTTTTAATAGATAAGAGCAACTAAAAGAAGTTAAAAACTGCTCAACTTTATTCAAATTAGCGCTGACATTTTGGCTGTAAGTGAATGTCAATGGGAACATCATCATAGACTAGAGCGTCATGTACAAACACAAATTTTCTGAGTGACAAAAGCGATTTCACATCTTTAGTAGCTCTTGACGTGAACACCCAGTTAAATTGGTTGGCTTCCATACTCTCTGTCCAGCTATGTGTTCATTCGAGACCTATGAAATCAGTGCGGGCAAACGGACACACCAGGCATGCGTTTCTTCAAGAATGGAGTCATAATGATCTAGTTAGCAAGATGTGGGATCACTATGGAAAAATATTGCAAGTAGTACTAGACCAATAGATGACCTTTGTTTTGTCAAAGTGTCAGTTTTTTTACTTACTTTTACTTACTGTGCCTCAGAGAGATCCTTGGTACTTTACTAAAAATTACTCAAGTCTAGGATGCACAGAGTACTGTTTGTGTGTTGCAAAAAAAAATAATCATTTGTCATGTCGTTGTTTTTCTGGGGGGATTTTTGTTTTCTTTGTGTAAAGTCTGTTGTCTGATGATTTATGGGCGTAAACTCACACATGTTTACAGGAGACGCCCCTCAGTAATGTCTTGCACATTTTGCGCTCCGTCCTTTGCAATGCTGAAATCCCTTAAGAGAGCACATTTCCATGGCTTTTCATTGCATGCTGCAACCGCAAGTGTCGTATAGCCCACTCAGCCCCTAGGTTGGGTCGAAGGAGCGCACATTGAGTACAGCAGCTGTCTTTGTGACTCCCTCTGATTGCCGTCGGCTGGTGTGGGGGTGGGGGTGGAGGTCACCTTGAGAAGTGGTGTCAGCAATTCCAGAGGCTGATAGTATTATATTGGAGCATCTCTCTCTCTCCCTCTCTCTCTCTTTCTCTTTCTCTCTTTCTCTTTCTCTCTCTTTCTTTCTCCTCTTCTCTCTTCAAATGACTCTCTCTGTCTCTCTTTCATTCTCTCTCTCTCACACATTCTCTTATTCTTGCTGAGCTTTCACAATCATCCATTGTCCTTCTCCACGTGCGGCTTAGATTGTTGTTGAGGGGGGAGCCGTTGAAGGGGGAGCCTTTTAGGGGTTGAGGGGGGTGTTAGCAGAGGACTTGGCAGGCGCGGCATGACTGGCAATAGCAGCCATTTTAGCCCAGCCTATGCCCACGCAGCCTGTTTCAGTTAGCCCCTCCATGAAAACATGGCAATGTGCCATTGGAACCAGTGCATCGATCCTGTGTGTTGGACTGTAATGAGCATCACTCACACACACACCTTACCCAACCAGCCACCTCCAGCCCCCTACAGTCAGTCCTGCTAGCTTGCTGTTGGACCTGCAATCAGGCCTCCACTCTCTGTGGCGCGGCTTTTTCTTATAAAAACTGGGCCCTTTTTTTCATGTCGTCAGCTGCCTCATTACACCGCCGAAGAGAGGCCCTTTGAAGAAGCTTTTGATCATCGCTGGGCTGATCCAGGCGGCATTTTATTTGGCTCAGGCCCGGCATGACTGTCGTTTCAAGCCTCATAAAAACTGGTCACATGGAGGAACGCGCGGAGCTCTAACAAGGCCTGCCCTCTCTGGTGGTGCAAGAAAATAGTAACTCCCACCTTTCAGAACTGTTGATTGTGTCATCTGACTTTATTGACACTAATATTTGCAGTGTTCCTCCTTACAACCTTCAGAGAAAATCTCTGGCTATGTGTAATCGAAAAATCATATCAACTTTTTTGTTTTTCTTAGTGGTATCTGGTTTAAGGTGTCTAATTCAGCAGAGGCCAATGTTTCAGGTAGAGCAGATTTTTTGTTAACTGCTTAGATTTTTCTCTGTAAACATTCCAAATTGATTGATTTAATATTGATTTAATAGGGAAAATTCTGTATTATTTCAACCCATAGCCCTATTGTTCAAGGTCACTGATTACTGTCAGTAGGAAAAGAGCAATAAAGTTTAGCATAATATAGACCAAATAGCAAATCGGCAGCTAATGCTAACTGAACAGGGCTCAGAAACTCACTTTAATTTTCATTCTCCTCACCCTGTTCAGTTAGCATTAGCTGCAGGTTTGCTATTCGGTCTATGATTTGGTCTAGGTACCACATTTTCAAATTCTTTCCCCTTCCGGCAGGGCTATGGGTTAGAATGCTCCTAAATATGCCTACTTTTGCAAAGCATTTGTCTCTGTTTGTCTGTTCACAACTGTTTACAAGAATAAAAAAAAAAATGTTCACTATTGTCTGCTAATTTGAGCAAACCTCTGGTATCAATTCACCACAAGTCAGACTGTGAGCTCTTCCAGAGCCCATTGCTTATCAGATGCCTTTTGTTTAACTCAGCCTCCTTCATACACTGTGATGGAGTCTGCTGCTCATTAGGTAGCTTTTGTTTGACCCAAACTCTTACACACTGTGGTAGAGTCTACTGCTCGTTATCTAGCTTTTGTTCGATCCAAAGTCTTACACTCTGTGGTGGAGTCTATGCTTGTTAGTTAGCTTTTTTCGACCCAAACTTTTGCACTGTGGTAGAGTCTACTGTTTGTTAGTTAGCTTTTGTTCGACCCAAACTCGTGCACTGTGGCACAGTCTACTGTTTGTCAGTTAGCTTTTGTTCAACCCAAACCCAACCCTGGGCTGTGGTCGAATCCACTCCTCATTAGATAGCTGTTTTCGACCCAAACCTGCACTGTGTGGTAGTCTACCAGATAGCTTTTGTTCTAACCTGATTTTTCGTTTTCGTTTTACCCACACTCTGGTAAATTCATTGCTTATTGGGTAGCTTTTGCTCAACCCAAACTCCTTGGTTCAACCCAAATGCAGGCCCCAAATTCTGTGGTAGAATGCACTACTTGTTAGACAGCTTTTACTCGATCCAAACTCAGCAACAGTAACACCAGAAAGACTGAGTAGAAGACATGTGAAAAGAAGAGAGGCAAACAGATTACAGCTGCTAATTTCTGTCTCTCAAGTCAGTCTGTTCACAGCATCAGACACTGCATACCAACTGCACAAAAGGGTGTGTGTTGATTTTACAGAGGATAAACTGTCACTCGCAACCCTGCCTGGCTATCCGATTTATGCTGCCGCAGTGTGTGTCAGTTGACTTTTAGGAATGCCACACTGTTTTGCTTCAGTGTAAGCCACAAATGAAATTGAAACACAAACAGATGTTAACATTTAGTGTGTAACTTTCAGGCTTTTGACTTCAACACTGTACCTGATTAACTGGAATATATAACGTCTCAAAACTTAATTTAGAGACCACGGTGCTGTTCTGGAATGTGCCGGGAACGAAACAGTATGACAAAACTGTAGCCTCTCGTCTAGCCAAACGAAGAGTGTTTCTTGTCCGTTTTAGAGGAGGCCGCTTTAAGTGCCAGCTGACCTCGTTCTCAGACCAGACCGCTTATTACCTACTGCCTTTTGCTGGAGCTCCTCAGAGATGTGAGGCTCTCAGTTCACACGGCAAGCTGTATTTTGTTGTCAAAGGAGGAGTATCTGAGGCCTGCGCTGGCAAGCAGAAGCATTACAGCATTACAGGACACAGACCTATTTTAGTATTTGTTGCTCTCTGCACACACACAGACATACACTAACACATGCACACTCTTCCCACACCTTCTTTCTCTCTCATACTCACTTTCCCTCTCTCCTTTTTGAGCATGGATTCACAAGGAGGACGCCTTTTTTTTGGGACCTTCTCATTCAGATTTGGCATAGAGAGAGATAGAGAGGCATAGAGAGAGAGCAAAAGGAACGATGAGGAGAGAGTGACAGGGGAGAAGGTGAGAGGAATGATGGAGAAGAGCAAAAGAGAGAGGGAAAAAGAGGGGGGACAGAAATCAAGAGGAACAATGGCGGAGGAAGCATCTCAGTGTGAGGTTTAGCCTTCTTGACATTTGGGCGGGTGGAGGGGGGTGGAAAGCACGTCGTCTTGGCGGTGGAACACACCAGGGGTTGCTGTTAAATCAGAGTGACTGCTCCAGGGCTCTGCCCCGGGGGTGTGTGTGGGGGGGGGAGAGTGTATGGGTTTGGAAGGGATGCACAGACTTGTTTTTTCACGATTCCAGTGTCTTGGGCCAGGGGTTCGGAGGAACTCTGACAGCACGCAGCCGGAGCAGAGTTCCTCTGTGTGACAGTAACATGAGCTCAGGCACACGCAAGTGCAGATCGTGAGGCAAAGGGAACAGAGGAAGAGAGAGAGAGAGAGACTATATGTGTGTGTGTGTGTGTGTGGTGTGTGTGTGTGTGTGTGTGTGTGTGTGTGTGACAGAGAGAAACACAGAGAGACTATGTGTGTGTGTGACAGAGAGAAAGAGAGAGACTGTGTGTGTGACAGAGAGAAAGATATAGTGGAGTAGAGCAAAGAAGAACAGAAGAAAAGGCGAGGGGAACAGAGGAAGACAGAGAGAAAGAGGGAGAGACTATATGTGTGTGTGTGTGTGTGTGTGTGTGTGTGTGAGACAGAGAGAAAGAGAGAGAGACTGTGTGTGTGTGTGAGACAGAGAGAAAGAGAGAGAGACAGAGTGGTAATGAGAGCAAGTGCAAGGGAGAGAGAGAGGAGTAGTGAAAGAAGAAAGAAAAAAGTAAAGAAGAAAAAGAAGGAGTGAAAAGGGGAGGGAGACAGACAGCAAGAGAGGAAGAGTGAAAAAAAGAGTGATAAGGATACTGAGTGCAGGAGAAAGAGAGAGAGAGAGAGGAGGACAGTGAAAGACAGCCAGGCCAGGATCATTACTACACAACTCTAATATGAGAACCAGCTGTTCTTCAGGCCCCCTTCTCTTTCTCTCTCTCTCTCTCTCTTTCTCTCTCTCTCTCCCCCTCCTCTCTTCTCTCTCCCTCTGTCCTCCATATTCTCTCCATTTCTCAACTCAATTTCTCTCTCTCTCTCCTTCTCTTTCTCTCTCTTGCAGTGTCTTGAGACCCCTCATTCCTGACCAAACCCTCAGCTTCATGCTTCACTGTTGCTGTCTGGGCAGCCTCCTAAACTCTGTGCAAGCGTGGCAGAGAGGTCTGGGGGTTGGGGGGGGTTAGCAGAGAGGGAAATTCTTCTCTGTGCTGGGAGGCCAACACTGGCTTGACACTGGCCGCTTGGCTTCTCTGTATTTGTTCTCCGACTGTAAAGGGTGTGTGTGTGTGTGTGTGTGTGTGTGTGTGTGTGTGTGTGTTGGGGGGTTGGGGTTGTAGTCGCCGATTGACTGAAGATGGCTTTGGACTAAATCAAGTGCCGTCTGCTTTCGACTGCCTCCTCCCAAGTTTGGGAATGTTCTTGTCTGTCTGGGTGACTTTTGTTGAATTGCCTGATCCAAGTCTTCTGGCTTCTGCTTGCTCTTGGGTGTGACATTGTCTGAGGAATTTGGCAAAAAGGCATGATTGAATTATGTTATGTTCTCTTATGATTGTGTTTTTGTGTGGATGTGTGAGGAGGAAAATGGGTGCATGTTTTATGTTTTCAGATCTCTTCATCAGCACAAGGCAGCCTTTGTTGGGTGCTTTTTTTTTACTCTCTCAAGTCGCTGTGATGTTTGTGATCCGGCTCACGTTTTTGCCCTGTGCAGGAGAGGGTGCCGATTGGCTGATCTACCTGTCAACGCATTCAAACTCTCTCTCTCTCTCTCTCATACACTCTCACACACTCTCACACATTCACACACACTCACACACACACACACTCACACACACACGCACGCACACACGCACGCAGGCTCCTCTTCTCTCTCTCCCATCTCCCCTCTTTTTTTCCCATCAGCCCCCTGTGTGTTTGAAGAGTGCTCTCTACTGTAAATCTCCGTGGGAAGCCGGGCCCTTTGGTCTCGGGCCGTTGTTGAGAAGATTTCATGCCCTGCCTTCACGTTTTGAAGTGTCTCAGGGGGGACAAGTGCGGGAGACCTGCGTGTTTTTTGTCTGGGTGCATGTTACCCGAGCTCAGCCTGTCAACCCACCTCCCCCCCTCAGATTCCCCATCCCCATGCCCCCCCCCGCCCCAACCAGTTCTCCTGCCCTCTGCTCCCATACTGCCCCTTTTGGGGCATTTTTCAGGCTTGCTACATGGAGCCAGGCCAAGGTAAATAAAGAGCTACTAGTGTGCGCTTTGTCCGCGCTGACACCGGACCAGGGAGCGGGTGTCTGTGGTAGCCAGCGCCGGGGGTTGTTGGGGGTTGTTGGGGGTTGTTGGGGCTATGCAGAGCAAGTGCACTAGAGCAGCAGGCAAGGGGTGGAAGTGGCGGATCTCCTGCACTGTTAGCTCAGATCGTTTATGTTTGCACATGCCGGCTGTTGATGGGCCTGTCACTATGGGAACATTCAGGGGAGCAAGCCTTTGCTCGCTGTCAGCTGAGCGGGAAAAAAAAGAAAGGAAGAAAGACAAGGAAGAAAAAGAAAGAGGCAACGATAAACTTGCAAAAGTGTCAAGTGAGAAAGCTTGAAGCAAGAAAAAGAGAGGTGCCCTTACCCACCACCCACCATTGTTCACTGAGCCAGATCAACGATGTCCGCAACATGTTAAATGTTTAGTGTTTCAGTCCAACCCCTCTCTTGGATTGTACAGTCAGTGTTGCAATGTTCACTAGCCAAACAAACTCTGATTAATTACCCTGCTTTCTCAGAGTTGGGTTGTGCTCATCAATGTCAACTTCTGGCTTTAGGCATTGCGTGTTCTATTCCTGGTAATGTCACTGCTCTTACAATGTGCTTGGGAAACTTAGTCAACAGCACAGTCAGTCAGGTTCTCCTTTTTTTGTGATTCACAAGTTAAGATGAAATCTGATGCATGACTTCTTGTCTTCTTGGCACCCGGTAAACAGCCCTCCCACTACTTGACAGAACGTTCCCAGCACAGCGAGTCTCTGCGCTCATCTCTGTAAGCTGTTACTCATGCCCCAGAGACACAAGCCAGGGAGAGCCGGAGAGAACAGTTGTTTTGAAAATCAACTAAGTTGTTGTTGTAAATTCATGGCTTTGAGTCCAAAAAAAAATGTCCTCTTGAAAAGTGCATATATACTCTATATAAATTGTTAATGCTTTTGCAACTTGGTTTTTGGCTCGTCAGCTGGGGTTCAGCCCTTTTCCTGTCGCAGATAGAACTCTGGTGTTTTAGCTCCGCGTCACTGAGAGATTCTACGGCTGCTGTGGCAGATAACGGCCACTGGCCCAGCGCCCAGGCAGCTGCCTTTGCCAGATGAACTCAAACAAATCTGGGGCCTGTTGCCTCCACAGCTCGGGCAGTCACCGGCGTCCACAATGGCGCGGTGAATAATGGCTGCCTTCTCAGAGCAGGTGCAGATACCTGTTGAGATATTGCTGCCAGCGTCCTTATCTGCTAGGGCAGCTGTGAGGTGTGGTGTGTGTGTGTGTGGTGTGTGTGTGTGTGGTGTGTGTGTGTGTGTGCGTGCATTTGTGTATATGTGTCTGGGCTCGTGTGTGGGCATATGTGCATTATAGTCAAAAGGTGCCAAAAAAAAAACGAGAGATAAAATTTCAGACAAATGCGCTTTCGATCACTTTTTTTTTCACTCCGCCAATGGTGCTGTGTCTGATTGTAACAATAGTCAAAATTTGCTTCCTAGTTCAAACACACAGCCACATTCTAGTGGTTCCCCAAAATGACTGAAGAGAACATGCTCTATTTTCAGCTATGGTTGCATGAATGATCTGTTGTAAGTTTTACTCTAACCTCGTTTCCTTTATTTGTTCTTTCTCTTTCTTCAATGTAGAGGAATTTTTCTGGACACTATTCTGCCCCGCTATGATGTCAACGGCGTCCGGCCGCCCATCGGCCAGAGAACCAGGCTGAGTAAAGGGGACATCGCCCAGGCTCGCAAACTTTACAAGTGTCCAAGTAAGAACAAACAGTCCACCAGCAAATGAGGGTGTAACATCAGACATTAGTGCACAAGTAAAACATTCTTTGCCCCTGTTACTGTTTATTTTGAGGGATCCATGGTGCTCCTCTTTCTTCTCCCCCAACTGTACTTAGCGATGAGCCCTTATGCCACCGCGAGTCAATAGCCCGTTGAGAAAACCAACCCATCCCAGGTCTCTCGGCAGATATAGCTTCTGCCATCTAGAAATAGATGAGCCACCACGATTGATGTGGTGCGGTATCTTGGCGACGGTTACCGTGGCTTCCCCTGGGCAAGAGGAGGAAGGGAGTGTAAACAGTCCCCCAAGAGAGGAAGTTTGTCATTGCTCAAGTTTTTTTTTTTTTTTTCCTTTCTTTCATCCTTTCTTTCTTTTCTTTCCTCTCTCTCTCAGAAGGATAGGCAGGGAAACAGCAGGTCTGGGGGAAGACAATAAGAAAAAGAGGAGTGGTGAGAAGTGAACTAGTCCCAGCAGGCAGGCTCAACTCCCTGTACAGGGCAAGTGAGGGGCTGGAGGTGGGGGATCCAAACTTTGTGGAGCGCTAAGAGGGGAGCCGAGCGGCTCCACCACATCACCCAGGGAGAAATCCTCAAAGGAACTCTTGGTGCATATAAAGGCTGCTGGAGTGGCTTCTAGATATTAGTAGAAAAATAAACCTCTTAAGAATCAAGAGCAAGAGAGAAAGCCATAGCCTGTTGGAGCAGACTCTTTCACTTTGCTTCGCTTTGTGCAAAGATGGGCATAAATCTTTGGTGGGAGGGCACTTTGTTTGAACTATAAAACTTCAATATCTGTACTCCAACATGTCCACACTTACCGCTGCATTGCCTAATACCTGCACTGAATATTGCATTTCACCAGAAACGCCAGCGCCCACACAATGTCCCTGTGCTAGACTTACAATGGCTGTGAACGCCAAATCAGCCAATCACAATCAAGGAACCAAACAAGCGGTTTTAGAACCACAAACTAACAATCAAGCGACCTGAGTTCATCTCCTTATCTTGCCATTGTGAGCTCATATTGCTGCAGGCTGAGATGTCTACTAGGTATCATTCAATATCAGTCATAATTTGGTTCTCAGTTGTCGCCTGTGGGAGAGGTAAAGTGTAGTCGTGTAGTTGTGTGAGTGCAAGTGTCCTTCATCATATAATAGTCTCATTTCATTGCCTACATTGACACAGTTTGAATCAGAATTAAGGTCATTTGCACACACATTTGCACAGACACACACACACACACACACACGCACACACTCTCTCCCTTTTATTTCCTGTAAAGTCTTCATTGTCCGATCAAATAAAAAACAGAAAGTCCCAAACATAACTTTTCAAAAAGTAAAAGTTAGTTAAATTGTCATTCAGTTGAGTCTGTTTTATTAGAATGAGTCTACGTCACTCCTCAGCACTAGAAGAAATTGAAAGCCAACAGATGGTTCGCTCTAACAATTTAACCTCAGTGGAGCATACGCACACACACACACACACACACACACACACACATACACAAAAAAAAAAATATGACACAGTGGGCGTCTGGTCATGTCATTAGTTTTTTTTTTTTTTAAATATATATATGTGGCAGCGTGATGTCAGCGGGTTGACAGTGGAGTGTGTTTGAGTCATGCCTGTGGTCAGAGCTACTGGGGAGGATCAGTGAGCGAACAGAACAGAACAGAACGGAACGGAACAGAACAAAAGGGAACAGAGTGGTTCAGAGTTCTATACAGCTCTACTGGGGAACCGTAGGCCAGGGGGTCAGCGCCCATGTGGTCCACGTCGTCTGAGTGGTCAGTGACGCCGGCCACCATGGAATGGAAAGACACACGGCATACGTTCCAGAACTTCTTGTGTAGTGTGGTGACTGTAAAAGTGTGCGTGTGGAGAGAGTGTGTGCGTTTTGAGAGTGTGTGTGTGTGTGTGTGTGTGTGTATGCTTGGGCTGTCTGACCAGAAAGAGAGACAGACACAGCCACATGGCTCACGTTCTGGAAGTGGTCGGGGGAAAAAAAAAGAAAAAAGAAAAAGCAAGCATGGAATGAGTGTGAAAGATTCCCATTTGCAACATCATACCAGTGGGCATTCATCATCCCAGTGGAGCACCAAATCGCCTGTTTACACCCTCACCCCCCCCCCCAAAAAAAAAAAAAACCACACACACACAACCCCCCAGCCTGGTGGGTGCCAACTATATTCAGAGAAACAGAGAGTAAGCCCTCATCTCATCCCCCACATTTAATAACCCAACAACAGAAAAAAAGAGACATGTCTGTGGTGTGGTAATGAGCCTTAGGGAGGAGGTACTTTATACAACTTTTTCTTAAGTGCTAGAAGGTGTGTGTGTGTGTGGGGGGGGGTTGTAGTTGGGGGGGGAGAGAAATCCCCAATGTGTTATTTTCAAAAGGCACAATCACTGCAAGAATCTGTCGACTTGGTCTCTGCTCCAGCCTCTGGCTCGTTGGAATGCAAATGAACCTGTCATCAGATTGTTGTGAGTGTTTCATTCCAGGTGATGATTCTCTCTCTCTCTCTCTCTCTCTCTCTCTCTCTCTCTCTCTTTCTCTCTCCCCTATTGCTCTCTGTGTGTTTGTCTTTCTCTTGCTGTCTCTCTCTGTCTCCTGTGAGACTTTAAGTGCTTTCCACTCCACTGGAAAAAAAGACTGTTCCCAGTGGGGGCTTTTCTCATGTCTTTCCTTTTTCCATTTAGAATTAGAATCAGACTCCCGTTGTCTCCCCGCTCATTATGGTTCTTCAGTCTTCAGTCTCGAGCTCGTGTGGAATGTGTTGAATATCGAGTGCTTCTAATTTAATGTCAGCTTGACATTTCGCAGTGATCCGTTTGAAAGTTGCGGTGTCACTGCGAGACAAGACCAAAAAAAAGCACATCTCTGTGTCTTTGTTAATCAGGAGGCTGTCTGCCTTCACCCCACGTAGTTACACACAGCTGTGCATATGGTACTTCATCTGTGCAGACAACCAGAGATTACCTTTAGCCTAGAGGTGTGGATCATCTTCTCATGTCATTGTCTGTGTTTGCTGGTGTGTCTGTGTCTCGGTGTGTGTGTGCGTGTGTGTGTGTGGTGTGTGTATGTCTGTCTGGCTGGCTGGCTGGCTCTCGGTGTGTTTGTGTGTGTGTGTTTGTGTGTGGATCTGCCTATCTTTCTCTCTACCTTTGTCTCTCTCCTTCTTTCTGTTTCCCTCCTCTCTCTCTCCCTCCTTCTTTTTGTGTGTGTGTGTGTGTGTGTGTGTGTGTGTGTGTGTGTGTGTGTGTGTGTGTGGAAAGGATGTGGTGATAGCCTGCAGGAGAGCAGCGGGAACTTCTCCTCCCCAGGCTTCCCCAATGGATACTCTGCCTACATGCACTGCATCTGGAGAATATCAGTCACACCAGGGGAGAAGGTGGGCCACGTTGTACACACATTCTCTCTCTCTCTCTCTCTCCCTCACTCACTCTCACACACACACTGACAGACACTCATAACACAAGCATGTCTGCCCAGACCTTCACATAAAGATAAACAGGCTGATTTTGTAGGTATGTGCACAAGCTCACACACACACACACACGCAAATGCAGACACAAACATATTGCACACAGATAATAAACCTGCACAACTTTGCACACACACTTTTTTTTTTTTTACTGCCACACATACACACACATGTACACACTCATAGTTGCACATAACCACATCGCAAAGAATCTCTCTCTCTCACACACACACACACAGATAAACAGACTGTTTATGTAGGCATGTGCACAAACCATCACACATACACACGCATGCACATATACTGTAAATGGAAACATATTGCACAATTTTACTGTCACACGCATGCAACCAACACACCAACACACACACAGACACAAACACACACACACACACACACACACACACACACACACATTAGATGTGTTTGCATGTAAAATCTTCCCCCAAGGTTGTAATTCAGCCAGGAATGACTGGGATATTAAGCTTTATAGCCGTAATGACTGTTTGGGGTACCCTTGCTGTAAACTGCATTCACTTGTCCAGAGGCAAAGTCACTTCAGCCAGCTCTGTGTGTTTATTAGAGAAAGAGAGAGAGAGAGAGAGTGCCACAACCCTGTGTCTTTGTTAGAGAGAAATCGTGTGACACAGCTCTCTGTTTATTAGAGAAAGTGTGTGCCACAACCCTGTGCCTTTATTAGAGAGAAATCGTGTGACACAGCTCTGTTTTTATTAGAGAGGTAGAGAGGTAGAGACAGAGAGGGTAGCAGAGGCAGTGTGCCATTACCCTGTGTCTTTATTAGAAAGATGGTGAAAGACTCAGCTTTGTGCATTTATTAGAGAGGGAGAAAGAGAGAGAGAGAGAGGCGCATAGAGGCAGTGAGCCACTGAAGTGCCTAATTAAGCCCAGAGGAATGACATGACTGCCCAATCTCTCACTGGAGGAGAAACTAGCGGGGCACCCTGCTGGTCAATGCATTGTGGTGTATGCAGAAGCATTGAGATGTCACTCCTTTGGTGCTAAAGGTTCAATAGATTTACGCAGGTTAGCAGCACTCTAAAATAAGTCCTTGAATAAGGCCTGGACAAAAAGGCTCTATAATGTTAATGCATTCAAATCCCTTTTGCCCGCTAATACCTTGTGCTTATTGTTTTTTTGATTTGTATGTGTGTGTAGATCATTCTGAACTTCACCTCCATGGACCTGTATAGGAGTCACCTGTGCTGGTACGACCATGTGGAGATTAGAGATGGCTACTGGAGGAAGGCCCCTCTGAAAGGTGAGAGAAGGGACAAGGAGACGGGTGCATTTGGGAGCAATTCAGCACATAGCCCTGGTGTTTGATGTCACCGAGATGGGTTTAAGAACAAGAAATTGTAATAAAACATTGTAGTCTATGTTGTACCAAATTTTCCAGCCGTTCTTTTTCCGACCGACAGCACTCGGTGACAGCGAACAATCTATCCCTCCACTGCAAGCCAGTGTTTGAGTCCAAATGCATGTTGCACACCCAGTTTTACTGCAAGCCACACCTAAGTGATACACAAACCTAATTAGATGAAGTGAGGCGTTCAATTAACTTAATGTTGAATTAACCCTGACAAAGGCACCAAATCTCACTCAAAGCCACACTTGAATGAAACAGGGTTCAATACATTGCCTAAAGTATAGTGAGGGTACAGTGAGGGGCTGCTGTCTTATTTTATTTAAGGTTTATTCGACATGGACAATGCATAGTAATAAACATAAAATGTAAATATGCCAGAATTAGCTGTTTTACATCTGAACTATATTGAGAGAAACGGAGAGTTAGCCCTCTTCCCCCACATTTAATAACCCAACAACAACTTGTTTGCCGTGTTTTGGGTGTGTGTTTATGTGTGTGTGTTTATGTGTGTGTTATCTATATATTCATGTATGGGCGGCTTTGTGTGTGTGTGTGTGTGTGTGTGTGTGTGTGTGTGTGTGTGTGTCTCCACTGTGTTCTAACAGGTCGATTCTGTGGAGATAAGCTGCCAGAGCCCATCATATCTACAGACAGCCGACTGTGGATTGAGTTCCGCAGCAGCAGCAATTGGGTGGGCAAGGGCTTCTCAGCTGTCTATGAAGGTACTGTTCTCCACTGCACACAATCACACATGCACAGACACACACACACACACACACACACACACACACACAG
This sequence comes from Tenualosa ilisha, assembly GCA_015244755.2. Taxonomy (NCBI): domain Eukaryota; kingdom Metazoa; phylum Chordata; class Actinopteri; order Clupeiformes; family Clupeidae; genus Tenualosa; species Tenualosa ilisha. The sequence continues at coordinate 1,096,640 of PYXC01002553.1, read as the reverse complement.
ATGTATACACCCACAAACACAAACACAAATACATGTATTAACATACACACACACACACACACACAGATGTATACACACACAAACACATACACACACACACACGTACACACAGACTGACACACACACACATGGCCAGCTGCTCAGGGAATGGAGCAAAAACCACAACATTTGGTTGCCATGATGCTGCAGCTCGGTTAATCCCCCTTTGTTCCCCAAAGACAAATACCACAATGGCCTTATTTACAGGCAGACAGAAAACGCCAGTCTTGAACTAATCACTCTGTTTACCTTCACATACATCAGACAGCCATGGCTTTCTTGGTGAGGAGAGGTGGGGGTGGTTGCATCTCCATCTCTCTATAGGGTCTCCAGGCATCTCTGTTCACTTGCAGGCACATATAGCTGCATATAGCTACCATGTGATGCAATAACCATAACTGTATGTATTCCTGGGGTATTTGTTTATGTCAGCAGTACACAAATCATTCAGACAGTGCTTGTTACAATCCTGAGTATTTTTGGCAGATAATCTGCTGTTGTCTGCAGCCCCAAACACACACACACACACACACACACACACACACAAACTCCATGTCCTCCTTATAAAGGCTTATGTAGGATTTCACCCCATGCTTGAAGGTCATCTCAGTAATAGGATTATAGATAAAGTCAAATGAAAGCATCACAAATACTGGAGATGGTGACCTTTGAATCACTTGGGATTGAGAGGAAGACAATAATGGATGATGATGATGATGATGATGATGGTGATGATGATATATGACAGGAAATAAAAGTAAAGTGGTACAGGCACTCATATAAGGGCTAATTTTTATTGCTAAAAACACCCAGCATGTATGCACGGGCTGCCACCAAGGCTGTAGCGTCACAGAAAGGCAGAAGGAGCACCAGAGCATCCATTGAGTTTCTGAAGAAGAGCCAGGTGATACTTGTGATGATGGGATGATGACCATGTATGACCATGACTCTCATCATCCTTAGCTGCTAGCTGCTTTATGTGCTCTTGAATAGGATGAGGATGAGGATGGTGGTGGTGATGATGAAGAAGATGAGGCAGCTCTTTTTATCATCTTTCTCATGTGCTCTTGCTGCTATTGCTTTGAAGATGATGATGATGGTGATGGTGATGAAGATAATGATTATCATGCTGCTCATGATGATAATGATGATATTTATCATTTCTCTCCTCATTCTCAGCTATCTGCGGTGGTGAGGTGAGGAAGGACAACGGGCAGATCCAGTCCCCCAACTACCCAGACGACTACCGGCCCAACAAAGTGTGTGTGTGGAAAATCACCGTTGCCCAGGGCTACCACGTCGGCCTGACCTTCCAGTCCTTTGAGGTGAGTGGAAACTCTGGAGACCCTAAAGGTCACAGAGACCTTTTTAAAAGAAAACATGAACGTCATCTGACCCCAGTAGGGGAGCTTTTTAGGCAATTTAGTCTTAGTCGCAGTTTAGTTTAGTGTTTGTGACATACTAACAGTATGTCATTTACAAAAACTACCAGATAACAACAAGGTCTTTAAATAACCATGGCGTACAGCATTTCAGAAGGAAACAGGCAGGTACTGAATGTTATTTAAAAATGCCATTTGTGGCTTTGTGGCTTATTATGGTATGTTATTTTAAGCACAAGTTCCTACACATGCACCCGCCGCAAGTAGAGAAAAACCCTGAGAGCAGTCCACATGAACTAACCCGTGATGGGAGAGATAGTCGTGCAGCATGTGCAATGCGTTTTATCCGGACATAATTTGATCTTGTCACCGCTCAGGGCAACCACTGCCTACCCAAAAAAATAATATACTAAAAAAATAATGCTACATTTTATCAGTACATTGACCAAGAGAGAGAAAGAGAAAGAAAGAGCGAGAGAGCGATAGAGAGATAGATAGAAAGATAGAGAGAGAGAGGGAGAGAGATGAGAACTCCAGATGAGAAAGGGAATTAGTAAAGAGTGATCATAAAAGAGTGTAACCAGGGTTCCAGCTGCTGCGGTATAGATCCTCACATCTGCATCTGTTCCTGTGGTTGGCTCTCAGCTGGCAAGGACACACACACACACACACACACACACACACACACACACATATATAAACCACATGTGCATATGGGGTTGATGAGTTTAAAGCAATCAGCACATGAGCCAGTTCATCCAAGAATTGTGTGTTCGACAAACTGACTTAGTTTTTTAGTCAGAATTGTTCTGTTGTAATGGCAGGAGAACCAGTGTCTTTGTTTAGAGTTATGAAATGCATCACATGTGGTTGTTTCATAAAAGTAAGGTTAAAGGTCAAGTCTTTATGAAAAGACTTTTATTGAACAAGATGAGATGTCTCAGACCATACAGCTTACAGCAACTGAGAAAAGATTAAGGAAAAGGATTTCTACTTCTCATGCCTAGTTTATTGTTATTTTCACACATTTTTAATCAAGAATCAAGCTTTGATCCCTTTTTTCAATGGTTGTCATCTGTCTGACAGTCTTCATCTTTGTTTTTCTATCTTGTCTTCTTGTTCCCTTTGCCTCTCCCTCTCTCTTGCCTCTCTCGCCCACTCCTGTCTCTCCAGATTGAGAGGCATGACCACTGTTCCTATGACTACCTGGAGGTGCGTGACGGCAACTCAGAGAGCAGCCCGCTGTTGGGCCGCTTCTGCGGCTACGACAAGCCGGACGACCTCAAGACCAGCTCCAACCAGCTGTGGATGAAGTTTGTGTCGGATGGCTCTGTCAACAAGGCCGGCTTCGCCGCCAACTTCTTCAAAGGTCAGATGTCAAAGTTCACTTAGCTTGTCAGCCAGCGAGGATGACTCATTGTTTACGTCTCTTGCAGATGTTCTGTTCTTCGTCGTCAGAATGACTAATCTTCTGTTCATTCTCAGGAACATATTGATACAATCAGGTGTAAATATTATTGAGAACTTCCATCAGCTCATCTGACGACAGTAATATCGTTTGGCCTGTAGAGGGCGACTCATCAGTTGCTGCTGTTGTAATTTTTTCTTTCTCTGTTTTGATGTGTAGAGATGGATGAGTGTTCTAGGCCAGACAATGGCCGCTGCGAGCAGCGCTGTGTTAACACGCTGGGAAGCTACAAGTGTGAGTGCGACGCGGGCTACGAGCTGGCCTCGGACAAACGCAGCTGTGAAGGTGAGCCCCAGAGGAAATGTTTGTGATGGAGAAGAGCTGGGAAGGCTTCCCCTTCTCCCTCCCTCTTACCCCCGTCTCCTGAAAAAATCTTATTCTTCAGTTTCCATGCACTTCCTCTTCACAAAACTCCAGTGACAGTTTCCAGGAATGGCTCTCAGACTAAGGCTCCATTCAGAATAAACACATACGTCTAGGTCAAAATACTTAACACACACATGTTAAAAAGGAATGCTTTGTCCCTCCATATTAACTACATTCATAATACTAGTGTTGCCACAGCGGTGACTGGCTTCATATTTCACTCAGCTAGTATATTAAACTAGTAATAGTATATTCACGGTCTCAAGACTACTAGGTGCTGATTTTTATCCGCCCCAAACCCCCTTGTGTTTGCTTCTGGCATGGTTCCATATATCATACACAGTGTATCAACCAGAAGTCGGCCCTAGAAAGGCAAGAGCTATTTCAGGGACATACACTGAATGAATATTTTTTATAAAGGTCAGACAGTTATCTTTGAACAGTGGAGCTACATTTTTTATTCTTGGTTATATTCAGTAGCTGCCTGAGGAACCAATAACATATGCCCTCAAAGTCAACGAGGTCTCATGAATTAATGGATGTCAAAGGAGAAATCCAGTGTGAATCAGTGAAAAAGTCACCGAGTGCTGTCAGTTGGTAAAAGAACAAGACAACTTCATGCACCATAGACCAACCAGGGTATTGGCAACTAACACTAGCTGAAAGGGGCACAGAAACTCACTCTCATTTTCAATTTCCTATGCCCCATTCAGTTCAACATTAGCTTCCGGCTCACCATTTGGTCTCTGTGGAATCACATTTTTGGCTTCTTTTTCCTTCAGTCAGCACCCGGCGATGTCGAACGGGGCTATGAGCTGATTAACAGGGCTATTGGATTTCTCATTTAACTAATTTTATTACCTCATTTAACTCATTTTCATGCAGTTCTAGTGACATGCTCCATAGTTTACTCACTGTATTTAATTTCATTTCATACATTCATTGAGATGTACATTATTTAGGGGTAAACTTGTTTGTTTATTTTGTGGGTTCCAGCCGCCTGTGGAGGTTACATCACCAAGCTGAACGGCTCCATCACCAGCCCCGGCTGGCCCAAAGAGTATCCACCCAACAAGAACTGCATCTGGCAGCTGGTGGCCCCATCTCAGTACCGCATCACCCTGCTCTTCGACCTCTTCGAGACGGAGGGCAACGACGTGAGCACTAGGGCTTTGGTTGAGAGTGGGGTGGGTCGTCTGATTCGGTTTCAACTCAAACTCGAACGTGTGGTGGCGCTTAAACTGGGCACAGGAGGTGTTAGGCATTGATCTCTCTGGAAGACGGCTGTTGGCATTTAAATGGCATTATAAAGCAAAGCCACACTGGAGGTTTCTGCACTTTTCATTACTAGAAAGCAATGTTATAGCACAAGACTGAATTTAAAGGAAAGGTCCAAAGTAAATCAGCCTATATCCTTGTTGCTGGAACTCACAGACTGCCTCTTTCGGTTAGCATTGGCTGCCGGTTCGTAAATTTGGTCTTTGTTCTCTTTCCTCTCTCTATTGACAGTACTCTGTGAGCTCAAGCAACCGGGACATTCACGTCTCCTTTCCTTTAAGGAAAGTATTTTTCTCTCCACTTTAGGAAAAGGCAAAACGCCATGAAATAGTTTCTGAGGGTGGTTCATTATAATTGAAATAATCTGAAGTTTTCACATTCTGAAATAATGTGTATGTTTTCCCTAGCGTTTCTGTCATCCAACGTACATTATTCCTACGTAGGTATTTATTGCTCTTTGTAAGTGTTAAGATGCTAAATGTTTGCATCTGTATTTTCTGGACAGGTGTGTAAATATGACTACGTTGAGGTGAGGAGCGGACTTTCTGCTGACTCTCGGCTCCACGGAAAGTTCTGCGGTGCTGAGAAGCCTGAGGCCATTACTTCTCACTACAACATCATGCGCATTGAGTTCAAGTCGGACAACACTGTCTCCAAGAAGGGCTTCAAAGCGCAGTTCTTTGCAGGTTCGTCCCCATGGGAACTCCATGGAGTTTTCCTCCTTTTCTGTATGTGTGTGTGTGTATGTGTATGTGTGCATGTATGTGTGTGTTTGTGTGTACCTCTTTCTCCAGACCGCACAGTGATTACAGGGTATGTTTGTGAGTGTGTGTTTGTGCAAGTGTGCGTTTGTGCAAGCATCTGTTTAAAAGACAGTGAATATACTACTGTCTCTGTATAAACAGAGAGTGACCCGTTGTTGTCGTCCAGCTAAACACAGAATAAGTGTTGTCCCGGCGTTCATCTTCTGGATTGTTCTAAATCTGTTTGCATGTACACATCTTGTCAGTCTGTCTGCTGGTCTGACCGTCTGTCCCCCTCTCTGTCTGTCTGTCTGTCTGTCTGTCAGTGTAATCAGTCTTTTCAGATAAACACCTAAAAGCATTTCTAAACTAGAGCAACTGGGATTTGCACCCCTTGTTATGCCCAAAGGCTTCTAAAGTCATTACCACACAGATGAGAAAGATGCAACTGCTGTATACTCTGTGTGTGTGTGTGTGAGTGTGAGTGTGAGTGTGAGTGTGAGTGTGAGTGTGTGTGTGTGTGTGTGTGAGTGTGAGAGAGAGAGACTGGTTTGGGACCTCACAGTGGAGTGTTGTGTGTCCCTGCAGACAAGGACGAGTGCTCCAAAGAGAATGGCGGCTGCCAGCACGAGTGTGTGAACACCTACGGTAGCTACAGCTGCCAGTGCCGCAGTGGCTTTGTGCTGCACGAGAACAAGCACGACTGCAAAGAGGGTGAGCACACCGAAAAATTCTCCGCTTACACACACACACACACACATACACACACACTCTCCAAGCCGCTTCCTATATCTCAGTTGTGTATACAGAGTTTGTGTATGTGTGTGTGTGTGTGTGTGTGTGTGTGTCTCTGTCTGTGTGTGTGTGTTTGTGTGAGAAGACACAACATAGAAAGCAGGATGAGAAGGAGCGGGTATGCAAGTCCACACCAGCCTGATGCCAAAACCAACAGCCATGCTGGCCGTCTGATGTCTGAATAGCAGGACTGGCTGGCTGGAACAAGAGGATAAGAGAGAGACAGACAGAAAGGGAGAGAGAGAGAGCAAGAGAGACAGACAGAAGGGGAGAAAAAGAGCAAGAGAGAGAAAGGGAACAAAAGAGAAAGAGAAGGATAAAGAGAATGAAAAAGAGAGAGAGACAGAGAGAAATAGAAAGGGAGGGAGAGAAAGAAAGGGAGAAGGTGAGAGAAAAAGAGAAAGAGAAAGAAAGAGAGACTGCGGGTGGAGATTGTTGACTGGAGATTGTTTTTTTTTTTGCAGCGGGCTGCGATCACGTCGTGAACAGCGTGAGCGGCACCATCACAAGCCCCAACTGGCCAGACAAATACCCCAGCAAGAAGGCATGCTCCTGGGCCCTGGCCACCACACCTGGCCACCGTATCAAAATCGTAGGTTCCTCCACTATCCTACAGTAAGGTCTTGGGCATGATGGTGCGTGCAAATCTTTGCGTGAGTCTGTGTTTGTGTGTGCTGTATTGTCAGATCTGATTAATTTTTTAAGGAGTGTCAGCATATGTTTGTGGGTGAGGACGCAGACCATTATGCTGTCTTCTCCATCAAAACCTTGAGTGTTTTTGTTAATGCATGAGCCAATCTGTTTGACTTGTCAGCACTGAACTTACCGCTGTCAGCCGTGACTATGTTTAGCACACATATTAGAAATTTGCATTTTTGCTTTTTTGATAGAGAGAGAGAGACTGATTATTTGAATTGTTATGATTATGTCTCGGCTTGTTGAAATGCCTGAAGGCGATCTCAGGCTGAAGGTTTAGACAATGCTGTTTAGCGTAGACTCGCATGTGTTTCACATAAAGCCATATCCTGTTCGCCTGGTCTACACCCAGGCTACAAAACCAGATTTCCTCCCAGTGGGATGCTTTTAATGATTTCAACGATTGATTGATTCATACGATTGATTGGTTGCAGGCGTTCAACGAAATCGACATGGAGCCGCACGTGGAATGCGCCTACGACCACATCGAGATTTACGACGGGCGTGACGGAAAGGCGCCCAGCCTTGGACGCTACTGTGGCACCAAGAAGCCACCGCCCATTGTGTCCAGCGCCAACAGGATGTTCATCCGATTCTTCTCCGACAACTCAGTACAGAAGAAGGGCTTTGAGGCCTCACACACCGCAGGTGCATATCCCAGGGATAAAGGATGAAAGAAAGAGAGAGAGATAGAAATGTGTCTCTCTCTGTGTGTGTGTGTGTGTGTGAGTGTGTGTGTGTGTGTGTGTGTGTGTGTGTGTGTGTGTGTGTGTGTGTGCGTGTGTGTGTGTGTGTACATATGCATGTGTCTGTGACGGAGAGAGATGGAGAAAGTGTGTGAGAGAGAGAGGGCATAAGACAGACAGAATGAAAGAGAGAGAGGGTTGAGAAGTGAAGACAGAGGATGGAGTGAAACTGGTGGAGAGAAACTAAAACAAGACTAAAAAGAGACCCGAGGGCATGTCAGTGTGGCTGCCTGTGCAGTCGGTTCCCAGAGTCTTTAAAGTCCTAAGTAAATCTCATTCTACATGGCCTGTGTAACACACTGTGACCAGATTATCAGAAAGAGACTCCAATAAGGAGGAATATTGAACGAGTGACAAATGGATTAAAAGAAGTGAGAGCTGTGAGAGAAGTGTGGATCAGATGAGTGCCAGGGCAGCATGTGGCAAAAGGGTTGTGCCAGGACACCGCTCTGCCCCTGTGTGCCAGAGCCCACAGAAACGCCAGCAGACACATACTGACCAGCCTCCTGCCCGTCCTCTGTGACCAGGCTTTAGCTGCCCGCAGGGACGGTCAAGATCACAGCGTCCGGCCCAACTGTTTTAGTTTTTCTCTCTCTCTCTCTCCCTCTCTCCCTCTCTCTCTCTCTCTCTCTCTTTTCCCAGTGTAATTTCTCAGCTCAGCAGTTGTTGTTTTCGTGTGGTCCGCCGTTGGTTATGCAATGTGCTTACAGCATTAAGTTTCTCTAACAGGGGGGATTAGGATTAGGGCCAGGGCCTACCTTTGAGTTGTGTGGTCCTTTCATTTTTCATGCTGATGAAGGCTCGAGGCCACGCGCCGCTGCCTTGTTTACTTGGCTGAGTCTCGTCGGTTGGGCATACAGTGGACTGGCCAGTGCTCTCCTTGGAATGTCGTGCTATGTTTTAGGTTGTTTTTATATTCATTGAAACCAATGAAATGTCTGACTGTGCTTAAATGTTTGACTGTATGCTTACACTGAACTGGACATTGTGATAGATGTAATAAACAGTCAAGCAATATTGAAGTAAACCAGAGGTATCTGTTGACATTATTTTTGGGAGATGATGGTGTGCAAGTCTTAGGCATTTTTGGTGGAATTTTTTTTAGTCTTTTGCAGTATTATGTTGAAAGTATACATCTGTTTGTGTGTGTGTGTGTGTGTGTTGGCAGAATGTGGCGGCAATCTAAAGGCTGAAGTGAAGACTAAAGACCTGTACTCCCACGCCCAGTTTGGGGACAATAACTATCCTGGTGCCTCGGACTGCCAGTGGACCATCTCTGCAGAGAAGGGCTACGGCGTGGAACTCATTTTCCAGACGTTTGAAATCGAGGAAGAGGCCGACTGCGGCTACGACTACATGGAACTCTTTGATGGGCCCGACACCAAGTCCCCAAGACTGGGCCGCTACTGTGGCTCTGGGGTAAGACTGGAACAAAGAAATCTATTGGAAAAAATATATTGGAAAAAATATATACATCAAAAAGGAAAGAATACGTCTCAAACTGAGTTTGTTTACGGGGCCAATTAATTGAATATTTTTTAACTATTTGACAAGGACCCTCTTTCGTTCACATTCTTTTGTTCACCACTTTGAGCATGCACCTACAAGTGTATTTTTTTGTACATGATTTTTTTCTGTACACAAAACTAGCTTTGCCAAAAACCCCAGAAACCCATTAACATTCCTGTCTGGAGTGAGGGAGCGTGTCGGTCTCTGAGAGACTCGTACGCTTAGTTAATTAGCTGGAGATAATAACAATATGGACCCATTACTTTGCCAGCCTCTGTTCCTGGGAATAAATCAGATCTTTGAGAGCTCTTCATTAGCAGAACCGGGTCAGTGGGTCGGTCGGGAGACCTGTAGGTGTTGCACGATTGTTCCACATCTTGTAATCTACCAGACAGCGACCCAAATTCAAAAATAATCCCACATGAAAAGAGGAGCTTACTTTATAGTTTGTATTTGGCATGGCAAGGTGGGTGTCAGCAGGGTCCCACACAAATCTATTCCTTCACGCATTCCAGAAAGGTAAAGTCAGTGGCTGTTGATGGAGGATTGTTATTGTTTAAGCTCATCAGGGAATCAAATTGTACCCTTTCTTTGTCAAAATGATGAAGTGTTGTGTTGAGTGGCTGGAATTTGGAGAGCGAAGATTGTGTACAAACACCAGGGTCTTTCTGAGTGCATATTCAGAATCTTCAATGGAAGGACAGTGAGGAGGGAAAATCAGGGCAAATTTCATGTTGTTTATTAGACTTGCAGACTCCACCCTGAAGGAGCTTGGGGCTGCCATGCACAATAATGACCTGCGTGGCTTTGTTCAAACACTGATTCAGACACTGATGCTCAGATTAAGTTGATGTGATAGGCTACTGGTAATTGGGACGCTGATAATGGTAATTGGTACGCTGAGACACTCCTGTCTCAAATTAGTGATGACCAAGTGTCCTGGCATTCTTAGTCTGTTTGCTCAGGTCAGGAAGCGGGCACTGCAGTTAGCACATACAGTGTCATAGACAGGCATACACACAAAGAAAAACACACAGACACAGGCAGATGCAAACACACACATTCATGCACAAACACGCAGACATACAGACAGACACACACTGAATGAAAAAAGTTGTATTCAGGAGTATAGTAAATATATGCGCCAATATATTTGCACATATATGGACATTTACTATGTCTGTATACTCCAGGACACACCTCTCTTCACACAGTGATGCAGTAGCAGACACAGACACACACACGCACACACACACACACACACACACACACACAACTCCACTGTTCCGAGCCAGCCCCACACACCCCTGCACACCCCCACCTCAGGACCAGCAGCGTGGTTCCATTCCGCTTCAGCTCTCCAGCCACCTCTACTTGTTTCCTTCTGAAGCCCAGCCACAGCAAATAGGCCCTGGCAGGCTCCACAGCGCCCAATAATGTCCAAGCTAATGAAGGGACTGATCCTCCCATTAGTGCTCCCATTTGGTAAACCTCCTGCCGTGAGCCAGGAGTAGAGAAGCTCCATGGCGCGGTGTTGTGGTGGGCAGCACTCGCTGGGCACTCGCGATGCGGATGTGATTAGTGGCAGTGGCAGCGGCAGCAGTCGAGCATGGCGTGAGACTGCCCATGTGTTTACACACACACATCGAGCTGGAGCCGGCTGCTTGTTTTGTTCGAGCAGCCAGACACAATCCCTTTTCTCCTCTTGTGTCTTAAAACGCCAGCACACACAGCATACTGCTCTGTACTGCACTGAGATGCTGCATATTAGAGTCTAACCAAAGGAGGCTTATACAGAACATTAATACCGATGACGTTAATATGCTCGATTACAGTTCAGTCATACACCATGCACTCATGAATAAAGTGGCAGGGGTTGTGTAAGATTCAGTCAAGCAGGGTGCACTACAGCAGGGAGATGATGACAAATTGTTCAAAGCTTCAGTGCCTTCTGTTTATTAATAGGTACAGTACAAACTGTACCGTCTAATGTGTTCCAAGCAACAGAAGCCTTTCGTAACACAGCAAAGTATGCTGCAATGTAATCTTATAACAGTATAGTCATTTTTTTCTGTTTTATCATCTTTCTGCTTTTCTCTTTCTCTTATTCTCTCTCTCTCTCTCTCTCTCTCTCTCTCTCTCTATTTCTATTTCTATCTCACACACACACAGCCTCCTGAAGAGATCTACTCCGCCGGCGATTCAATCGTCATCAAGTTCCGCTCCGACGACACCATCAACAAGAAGGGTTTCCACGTGCGTTACACCAGCACCAAGTTCCAGGACACGCTGCACTCGCGCAAAAAGTGACCCGTGGGGGCCGGGAGGGGCCGACCGGGGCCCAGGGAGAAGCGCAAGGGCCCCAAGGGGAGGCGCCAGCCCGTCGCTCGGAGACCCCCGGCCGCCAAGATCACCCAGACTGGACGCAAGACCAGCCGCAAGACCGCCAACCGCACCTCAGTAGTTCCCAGGGGCTCTGGCGCCCCCTAATGACTGTGAGGAGTATAAGCCATTCCGCCGTAGACCTTGTTTTTACCTTTTTTTATGGTTATGATTGGGAAGGGGGGAGGGGAGGGTGGTGCAGGTGTGGGGGTGGTGTTTCTGGGTTAGGTGCAGCTTTGGGGGTGGGTTGGTGAGGGGGGCAAAAGAGGTGGAGAGGAGAATAAATTGACCCCTGGATTGTTTGTTTGTTTATTTGTTTGTTTGTTTAATTTCTTTTTTTTTTTTTTTTTTTTTAAAGAACAGAAAAACATAAGCCTCCAAAAATGAGAGCAACACGAATAGACACGTTTCTCAGGATCTCCAGGATGATGGCCAGCAGGCTGTCAGATTCCTGTGCTAATGCCGGGCCAGTCCAGCACACCACACCACGAGGGGGGAAGGGTGGGGGGCATTTGGGGGGAGGGCAAGTGAATAAGGGACGGGGTAAAGAGAAGGGCAGTGAGAGGGGTCATAGGCAAATCGTCACCTCCATCCCTCTGTGGTTCCTTCCAGAAAGTTCCCCCTCGTCTGTCCACTCTTCCCTGTTCGTTCCTCCGCCGCAAAAAGGAGTCTGCGTCCAGAGACAAATTTTTGCAAGAAACAAAAAAACATGACTTGAGTTTTCTTTGACACTGTTTGTTGCAGCAGAGATGCATGTATTTACTGCTCGGAGAGACCAAGAAATAATTGTACAGTGGCAGTGGCTAAGGCGGTGGAAGCAACGGCAACACCCCACCGTCACCCACCATTTGTAATGACCGGTTTCCTGGCCATCAGTTCCAGGATGTCCTCCTAAGTACCGTTAGCAAGGCAAATGAATGAAGCAGTTACCGTATTAAAGGACTAACAAATGAAACGTGGCCCGTGTCTGCTGGCTATTAATTGCTTTCCCATGAAGTGAACGTGTACGTCAATGTGTTCCGTTGTCACTTGGCACATCTGCACACGCTTGTGTTTTGTTGAAAGGGCCCCCGTAATTCACTCTCTGTGGTTTTCATCACGGAGGGCGATGAATGGTGTGTGCTGACAGTAAGTGGCTCGACTGAGGAGGATAAAATGAACGCAGTGAAAAAATCGCTGACGATGGATGTTCATCTTGATTGTTGTCATCCATTGTTCATTATAATACCTCTCTTTTCTGTTCATGTTACTGTGGGTAGGTATCTGTCGGTTTTCACTCTGGGCATTAACTGTAAGAGAAAAAGTGGAATCAGAGGTAGGTAATTATTTTTTAGTCAAACAGAAGTTTGATGGGTTATACTAATTATGTACCCTGGCGCAGCTATTCAGTTTGAAGTACTGCCCTAGCTGGGTAAACCATATCATTATCTTATGCCACTGATCATGGCATCAGGTACCTTGTTACAGTTTGCTGTATGTATTGTACACATATACTGTAGTAGTGTTCCTGTAGGTGTGTTTAACAAAGATTTGACAGGAGGCAAATCTTGCCAGTCCTTTGCTTTTTTTAAATTATTATTTTGCTCTGCACACCTGACGTATACCCACAAAGGATGATGGCTATTATTCTTTATTCTCTCTCTCTCTCTCTCTCTCTCTCTCTCTCTCTCCTCTCTCTCTCTCTCTCTCTCTGTGTGTGTGTGTTTGTCGGCATATGTCACATTGTGCCCATGTTAAATGAATTCATCTTCCATTGAAAACATGCAGTACAAAAATGTGTTTACAGAAGGTATAAAAGCTTTGTACGTCATCTCCAATTCTTTCCATACTCAGCACAGAAAACTACATTCTGTGTAAAGTGTTCTACCTACAGTCAGTCTGCAGGATAATTGTGAAAAGTAATTTCCATCATGGTCCAAGCTAAGTGTTTTGAGGACGTGTTTGCAATCAACAAGGTTTTATCAACATGGCAGCCGAGACATTCTTTCTCCCACAGGTCCAGAACTAACTGCAATCAAGAATCATAATTTCATTCTTCATCAGGAAATGAGTGTCTAGATTATAGACTTGATAAGAGACCTCTGTCATCTGGCAGTTTCCGGATTGTTACAGTTGTTTTTGCAGTGTGATTTCATAAATATTTCTAACCTACATACAAGCCCTGTGAAGGAACACCCTGTAATTCTGACTTTATTTCTGTGTTCTGTAAGTCCCCCCTCCCAGTAATTTAATTTGACTGGCCATCTCATGAAGTTATCAGTACGCAACCATGCCCAAGTGTTAGTGAAATGGCTACCTTCGTGTTAGTGGGGTAGACAAGTGGGAGCCAGAGGGGATCATGGGAGGCAACAGCAAACTTCCTCTTGTCTGATTAGCTCAAGGTCACGGGTCCCCTTTGCCCACACTGACTCTGTGGCCTGACGTGCCAAGTGTTATGCCTGTATCTACGACCACACACACACATACACCGCATACACTCACAGAGAGAGAGGGAGACATGCAGAGATGTACAAGGCAAGGGATATTTTTTTTTTTTTTATACGCAACGGGTAATTTTCCCCTGTGAGTACAAGCCTATGATTTCGCTGAATTCTGCTTCCTCCACCAACCCACACAGACAGACTTGAGTTTCAGGATGGATGTTTATCTACACTCTGTCATGCAATGCAATCCTTTTGCCTTTCGGGGCAGAGGGCACAGCACAAACACAGTCAGTACAAGCATCATCAATCTCCTAGTGCCATAAACAACATCTTAGTCTAACAAAGACTAAAAAAAAACATGCATTTGTTGCTCCCTCAGATTTATAAGACTTTGATTGCTTTCGTGTCTATGTGTTGGCTGCGAGGCTTGACTCAACAGCTTTTAAAGAGGGTCCAATGGAAAACTTGATCTCTTAGGCTATGTGACAGGCCGATGAAAGGTTTGGTTATTTTAAAAACAACTGACAGAAAAAGTGAACCATTCCTTTTGGGATTTTTGTGTCAGTGTATCAGTGAGCCCTTTTCTTTCAATGACTCAATAGCATTCAAGAGGAAAATGTTTAAATGCATCTTTAAATACCTCTTTTATAAACATATAAATACAAACATAATGCATGACGTGGTCATGAAAGATCATGTACGTGGCCCTAGAAAGTCCAACTATGTCAGATATAGAGTGCAGTACATGTGTACCTGACGCTTTTCAACATTTCCTTTGTAAAGTGTAAACTTAGATCATCAGTGCAACAACAATGCCAGAGGAAGGTAATGTGTTTTTTTGTTTCTCTCTGTAGATCATGTGCACATCCTATATGGGGTATGTGTATTCATTTAATGATATGTATGTATGTATGTATATATGTATTCATAATGTACTCACACACATTAACATTAGCTCCTGGTGTACAGGAAGACTATGAGACCACAGGCACCGTACATACAAAACTAAAGATGCAATTTATTTATATTGTAGAGCTGATTTTCACAAATGTAGTCGTGTTAACAATTGTATTTCATAAAGATTATAATATTTTCAGTTTGAAAAGGCTCATGTCACATTTTTGATGCCATTCTTCAAATCTTTCATGTCCAATGTAAAATGACATCTTGATTGGTCTCTTACCATCTAACAGTTGTGTGTATTCGTAGGCAATGTCAAGACCTTCAGGATTACTGATGATTATGCTGTAAATAAGCTCTTATCATAGCCTTCATAGGGGCTGTGTGCATGGCAGACTTAAAGTCCCAGAAGGACTTGTGCTCAGAATGGTTACTCTTTTCCGGTGAACGACTATTTTTATGAAGTACGGTAGGATAGATTGATATTAAAGTATTAGTTGTATAGTGTAGTTATACTAGTTTCCTATCCAGAGTAAGCCTAATTAATAAGCTCTCCATGTTCCTCGCCAGTAAAGGGTTAATTTCGTATTTTGTGCGTAGCTATTAGCCTCATAATTACTAGAAACTTTTGACCATCCTGAACAAAAGACCTGCTGGGGCTTTAGGTCTGCCGTGCACAGAGACCACAAGGCACTCGCTATACACACTCTTGTTACCATGTAGTAAAGCAATACTATGTAACTTTTCACCAACATTTCAGGTATCCTTTTTATCAGATAATTTGTTTTGGTATCACCAAATTAATTTGGATGTTATACAGTCATAGGAAGGGCAGATAAACACAAGTATCATCCAGGATCCAGGATATTCACTGTGTCTGTGAAGATTCTCATTCATCCAGGTCATCTTGGTCAAAAGTGCTTAGTTGTAGGCAACTGGACTTCTTATTGAGCTTGACAACATTTCGTCTGTTACAACAGACTTCGTCAGGTCTGAGGTCTGACGAAGTCTGTTGTAACAGACGAAACGTTGTCAAGCTCAATAAGAAGTCCAGTTGCCTTCAACTAAGCACTTTTGACGATATTCACTGTGCAATTCTGGATGCAGTGTAGGAAACGATCACAAAATCAAAGATAACCTTTACAGCACGACATGACTGACTGTATTGCCATCATACACTATTAAGCATCTTCTAGCAGCGTCAGTAAGATTCTGGAAAATGTTTGGAAGGTTTTTTGTGCTTTTTAGGTAGCTAATCCACTAGTTTTACACCAAGATCTCCAAAGTGATGCATTAACTTGTGAACCTACACTTTAGGATGATCACAGTAGGATCACATAGTTTAAGCAGTAAACAATTGGTATGGTTTTGGGTTGGTTCCATACATATTTTAATGGTGATCTAACCACTAGCCACCACAGGTCACCAGTCATTTAGTAATTTAAATGTTGACAGACAACTTTTATCCATACAGAGCGGAAAGCTATTTGCATTAATCAATCAATCAATCAATCAATAAATCAAGCAATCAAACAATCAGTCAATCAATACAGAGTTCCACACCTTAGAATAACATTACCTTTAAAGTTTTTTTTGCTTCTGTTTAAAGTCTGAAACCTAATTAAATGTATCAGCACAATTAAAAAGTATGACACAAGATAGCACTCTAATTTCTGTCAGTACGGTGAAGTACAGTCATGCATTGCAAATTGTGTCTTACTCTTTGCCAGGGGGAGCTAACATTATCATTTCTACTGTATTGACTATGGAATAATTAAATTCTTTCTGGATTATGGATGTGTGCAGCCTTTGCAAACATGTATAACCATATTAGCATATAAATTGCATGTATTAGAAATTACATTCATCAGCTGGGGAAGATACCTCCTTGCAGTGTTATACTTGTGTACTTTTGCACTGCTTTCCTATCAACTCTAACTAACACAGATGCACAGATGCATATATTTTATTTTTATTTCATTTCATACTTTTGCTTCTGGTGGGTCATAGCTAGGAAGAAGCTGACTTGATAATTGGGTCAAGCATGAAAAGCCTTGTTAAAGGGAACATTTCTGGCTGATTAATTTACTAGAAACACAGAGGTGTGCTTTAGATGTTTTTTTTTAATGAATGAATAAATGAATGAAAGAAAGTGGTTTTGACCAGGAGCCACTGAATTGTCAATTAATAGCTCAGTGCGTGTTGCTTCAGAGAGGGAGTGAGCGATCGTGTCAGGTTGACAGGGTCAGGGCGAGTCAGAAGGCTCTTGCAGTGTGCAGTGTGAAACTAGTTCAGAGGTGGTCACATGTACCTGTTTTAATATTTAAAAAAATCATGTGCTACAGGGATACAAAGGAAAAAAAATAAGAAAAAAGTCACAACTTTGTGTACTGTATGTTTTACATATGTACTGTATCATTGTGAGTATTCAATGTAATTTAGTGAATTGAAAACTCCACCCATGTAACAGTAATGTAGCTAAGAGAGAAGTATCCCCCAATATGGACTGTATTTTTTATAGTGGCATGTCTTTTCTGCTCCTACGAGCACTCATAGTGCTGAACAATGTGTGCCTCACACTCACCCATTCACACACCAGTGGCAGAGGCTGCCATGCAAGGTGCCAGCCTGCTTATTTATTGGCAGCAATTTGGGGTTCAGTATCTTGCTCAAGGACATATTGATTGGGTCTCAAACATGCAACCCTCCGGCTCCCAAAGAGCACCTCTACCACCTGTGCCACCATTGGCCCTAAACTGAAGAGTCATGTGTGTTTGGGTTGCCAGGAGAAGGACATCAAGGGGTCCTTGAGCTTTCCTACTATTCTGAATGAATATAGCCAGGTTGGCAATGTTACTACACCATACTTTTGCGCCCTTTTTTACCTAAAACGACTTGGGAATCTGTAGTTATGGTTGGGAGCAAACAAGTATGATAAAGAGATGAAAATGGAATTGGAATACATCCCCAACAATAACAACCCAGTATTAAATGCATATTTAGCAGGCTTTCATGTTGTAAGTCCAGGGGCAATTTTGGTTTGTTTGTTTGTTTGTTTGTTTTGATATGGCTGTTGACAAACAAAACCTACACTTTGCATCTTTAAAGCAAGCTCATGGACACATCTGCTCAGCATGTAAAGAAGGACATAAAAGGAAACAGTGAGAACCTTTGATCTCTGAAGGGATAGTCATCACAGTCTCCCTGAGAGAAGTGTTTTTGCATTACAGACCAAGCTAAAGGCAAAAGCATTCCATCAAAGAGCAGACTAATTAGATCATCGGTAAGCATTTCACACCGAGACACAATTGTAAGTGCTGGTATATAATTTAATATCATTAATAGTAGTATCAATCAAACATGCAGCTCAAACAGCTGCAAAACAGTAATGACTGATCACTTAACAATCAAACACTGTGGCTTTCACGTCAATGACAAATGACCAACGTGCTGAAGAAAATGCAGACCTGAAGAGGGCTTCTCACCACAGTTTGCATTTGAAAACAGAAAGGTCTCGAAATTACTATTCAACCACGGCTTTCTGGAGTAACGACTGCCACCCGTAACACAAAAGGCACAAACACAATTTGTCTGACTCTTTAAGTACAGCTCGTATGATTAAATGTGAGGTGAAAAAATGAGCACACAAAAACAATGGCATCAGACTCAAAGCCAAAGCCAGTGAAGAATGAAATAACTTTGTGAAAAAAAAGAAAGGAAAAAGGCTTCGTTCTCATTTAAAATTCAAAATTATTTATTCTCTCTGCTGTATTCAAATTAGCTACCCTTTTAAACCTACTCTGTTTCAATACATCATGACTGCCTGTAAGACACACTGGGCAGTGCGTTATTAAGAAGAAATGACAGAACTATGCAGACTTGCAGATAACCCCATAATTTGCGTACATTTGATTTCATTGGTTCTGTCTTTACAGCTGCAGAGTAGCTCTCTTGGGCATAGGTATGACTGTATCCTTATGAGAGAGAGAACTGTGGTTGGCTACCATTTTCCCTGCAATACATTCATTATCCTCCCTCCGTGCTAGCTTTGAGAGGTGCAGAGATTGAAATTGTGTGAACTGGTGTGTGTGTGTGTGTGCGTGTGTGCGTGTGTGTGTGTGTGTGTGTGTGTGTAGCTGCGCAGGTCCACGGGTGATTAGCATAGACCTGCGCAGTGTGTGACCTGTCAGTCAGACTGTTGAGTCTGACAGCCTCAGGGCACCTGCAGGACAGAGAGCTGTGTGTGGCTGAGAAACACCTTGGCATCTCTCCTCTCTCCTCGGCATCTCTCTCTTCTTTTCTCTCCTCTCCTCTCTCATCTTTCTTTCTCTCTCTGCCTCCACTCTTTATTTATCTCTACCTTGCCTTTTTTTCTTTATCTTTGTCATTGTCTTCTTGCTATCTATATATTCTTCTCTTTCTCTGTTTTTCTCTGCAGTTCTCTTCTTTTCTCTCTCTTTTCCTTTGCTCTGTTCATGCTCTTGACACAGGAAACATTTCTTTTCTCTTAGCATCTCTCTCTCTCTTTGTTTGCCTGAAGTTCTCTCCTTATTCTCTCTCTTTCTACAGCAGGCATACATCTTTCTCTTTTTTCTTCTGTTCTTTTCTTCTAACTCTGTCTATATGTCTCCTTCATTCTTCTTTGCAACTCTACCATTTCTCCTCTCTCTATCACTCTTTCATGCTTTTCTTGTCTTTTTTCTTCTCTCTTGTGCATCTTTCTCCCTCTCTCTGCCAGTCTTGTGCATCTGCCATACTTGTAGGCTAGAAGAATTCACAGAATTCAAAGAATCAAAACACTGTCTTCTGCCACAACTGACCTCTTTTCTCGCTTCAAGTTCTATACATAGAAAAGTCTGCAGAACTTTGTACACATCCATGTGTAGTTATTTCCTGGTGTGTTTGTCCAGTGTAAGTCCAGCTTCATAAAACCTGTACATCATGTGTGTTTATGCATAGACAAGGATTTGTACGGTCCTGCCTAACTGCTCAGACAAAGCAGTGGGTGTGTTCATTGACATCTTTGCTGTTTACATGTTGAAGGTGTACCAGGGGCCTGGGAACAATTGGCTCCCGATCCAGAAGACGCCAGCTCCCAAGCCCATGGTGAGCAGCACTGCCAGGCTGGCTTTCAGCACTGCCCTTGGGGGTCTACGGAAGCCTGCTGGGCCCATGGCAGCCAACATGGCTGTGGTGACTACCAAGGTGAACAGGATTGACACAGCTGTGTTGATGGCTACAATCTGGCCGAATTTGGCAAAAGGCACAATGACGCAGAAGAAGAGCGGGACGGTGGAGATCACAGTGGTGACAGCACTGGATACTATGGCAACCCCGACATGATTGACAGCCTCCAAGGTCCGTTGACTGGAGAGAGCCTGTGGAACAGAGGCATAATATGCTTTATGAACTCCTGTAACGTGGGCCGCCGTTAGCAATGTGAGACAAAGTCATTTGAAATCAAACAACAGATTGTTTATTTATGATGTCATTGGGAAATTAAAATTGCTCTCCACAAAAACACCCAATCCACCAAGAGGGAAATATGACCCCTCTTGAAATTGGAAATGAAATATTCATACAATGTTAGTGTTCGTGCTTTCTACTCCCTTCATTAATAGACTTATATTAAATCCACCAAAATGAGAACGTGTCCCAGGCAAAGCCTTTTTACCACGTGCCTTAAGACACTTATTTTGCGATCTCTAACCAAATAAGCCAAATCTCACTCCTCCTCAGCCAATATTTTCTTCAGTAATAGCCTCTCGTTTCCTGGGTGACACGCACTGTGCCCACCAACTCTTTTCATCTTCTGACTCCTTCCCACAGAAGAAAGCGCTAGAAGGTCATTAAGTGGAGCAGGACATAACACAAGCTCTCAGGGACCATTAAGAAGCTCAAGAGTGATACCCTCAGACTTCGAATGGGTAACATCAGACAAAAAAAAACAAAGACAGTACACAGTATATATAGCGAGAAAGCGAAGTGAGAGAGAGAGGCATACATGGTTGCAGAGGGAGGGGAAGAGAAATAGAGAGAGAGAGAAAGACCTAAACCAGGAGAGAACACACCCAAGGAAAACCCTCTGGGGATTAAGATAAGATCTAAAAAAAAGGGAAAAGTGTTCCATTCTTACCTCACAATGAGGTGAGCCGGGCGCAGCTGCAGCAGCTGCAGCAGAACTAGCAGAGAATCTGGCGCTGTCCCCAGCCAACAAATAGCCCTCCACCAGGTGCAGACAGTAGTCTACCGACGAGCCCACCAGGATGGACAGAGAAATGGCCTCCACGGCACCCATCTCCCAGCCCAGCCAGTACATGATGGCCACCACCATGCATACCACACCTGCAACCATTACAGCAATTGTTCACCAGTCAATCACCACACATACACACACACACACACACAGATATAGACTCGCAGATATATACTCAGAGACACGCACACCCCACACAAACATCACACACATGCACACAAACACCCACCCAACCACACACACACACACACACACACACTAGAAAGTTCTTCCACAAAATGTGATTGGCCCTAAAACCACACTTCTGTTTTCATCCACCGCAATTGTATCTACTACTAAAAAAACATACCTCCAACCAAAATTACTTCAATTGACAGCACACACACACACACACACATGCGCCCACACATACACACACATCATTTCATCATTCAGTGATTTTAAATGTATCATGTATCAGCAGGTATCAACAGGTGTTTTTAATAATTTAGTTAGCAAAGTCTGTGATGAATTTGAACTTTCAAGAGAGAGAAGTTGAAAGAGCACCGTGAAGTATGCACTACTAAGTCAATGTAAGTCAGCAGTGACCTATGAGCTGTGAGCGTGTAAGTGGGTGTGTATGACTGAATTAGTGAGTGAGTGTCTCAGTGTGTGTGT